>CM055974.1:7550000-7952500 GCA_029531755.1 Holothuria leucospilota | reverse complement strand
TGTGTGCACAGATTTTCTGTAAAGCGCACTGAATTCGTCCTTTTTGCACAACAAAAGGGCGCATGGAGATGCAAATATCAGGGCGGCAGTGCGGATTTGACATACCCGCCTTTCTATTCGGTGATGTGCGTATAATAGGCACGCATTACGGAAAACGTCATTGTTAGAACAACGCAGCTTCCGTAAGCATTGTATACGCGCAGAATTTAGTTGGCCTGTCTTTTTATCTAGAATACTTCACACGTACAGTACTTCTCCGTTATCATCGACGAACGCGCTGGTAGTTGCTTTCACTTTGTGAGCGCGTGAAAAATTAAAGGCCGATATTAAAGTGAGTAATTTGAAGATACCATAGAAACTGACATACATATGGATAGACTATGAGCTTCAATTCAAACCACTCATTGTGCGTTCATATTCAAGTGCACTTATTCAGAGACCGGGGAGCCAGATTTTTAAGTGCGGGGGTTAATAATCGAAGCCGCCCAATATGTTCAATAAAAGAAATGCAGTTTACTGCGGCCCAAAATACCCACGGCAGAAAAAGTTTAGCCCCTTAGCCTCCCGTCTCAGCGGTCCCTGCAGTTATGTGTAGGTCTTATGCCACAAGGAAGAGAGAATGTTCTTCCTGTGAGTTATATGGCTTAATGCGTGTGCTAGCGATGAGATAAGCAACTCCGTGGATAGCCCTCTTGTTTTGTTTTGTTTTTCACTTAAACGAGTATGGAGTTTCTTGCATGTGTAGCCTCAAACTTTTGCACGCTTTGCGAATTACGCAATTACAGAATTTAGATTCCCCCGACAAACGCTAAATCACCATGCACCATGTACCAGACTTAGTACATAAGGATATTATGTAAAATATACGCCTCCCGTGCAGGGGAATGGTATTGTGCAAAGGTTTCCTTTTGAAACCCCTCCTCATCCCTGTCTATACTGTTCCGGCAAACCCGTCGCCCTGTGAGCGCTTCGGGCCGCTTCCCTCTCCTTCGTCGTCACCTGGCCCCCTGTTGACCAAATCCGAGCGGCAACACCTGCCTTACTAGGTCCTCCTTTTACTTGGGATTATCTTCTCCGTGGGAGTAAAATTACTCAACAGCTATCAGGTTAAAGACAAAAACACGGAGCATGTCTCCCCAACGAAAGACTAGAGGAGCAGTTACGCTCAGACTTATGACAATAGATAGAGTGTAATTTCGTTCTACGACAAGGAGGGGGTCGGGGTCAGAAGCGCCTTACGTGCCTCCCTTCCCATGTAAAAATTCCTGGCTACTGGCCGGAAAGGCCGGGTTGGTCAAAAGTGAGTACACGACACTTGGACTTTAAGCAGCAGACTGGTACTGTGGTAGGAACCTTCATGAACGTATTGTAAGTATGACCAATAACTGAAGCAGATCGAGTTGTTGACTCGAGTTGCTGACTTAGACTTGAGTCCAACTCAAGTCGCACTTTTCCTTGACTTGCGACTTGGCTAGACTTGAAGAAAAATGACTTCGATTTGACTTAATGACTTGACGAAACATGACTTGCTTCTTAACTTGACTTGGACATGTTTGACTTGGTGACATTGAATGACAATGTTTGTCGCTGAGTGGGACATGAACTCTTTATACATAAAATTATCTTAGGAAGAAACGCAAGTTTTTAATTCATGCATTCGAGACATTCGAGATTGTATTGTGCCGCGAGTTGGAAAGACAGATAAGGCAAAATGTTCTTTTTCCAAAGTCCCGTCGACTCTATGGAGAAGGGCGAAAACCAAACAAGTATTCCCGGAAGAGTTCTGCTCTCTCAAAAGACCTACGTCCCCGAGGGACAACTTTGACTGAACATGACCAACCTCTTGACCATCAGACCTCTAGCCTACATCATGGGTCTGTCATGCATGGTCCCGTTCAAGACCGGCTGAAAAGAACAGATACTACACATGATCTTAGCCAAAAGGCTGAGAAGCGAAATGTATACTTTTTCCAAAGTCCCTTCGGCACTCTGGAGAAGAACCGAAAGTCGCAGTCCAAATTTTTACTCCTTAAGGAGTTGTGCCCCCCTCCCCCCAACGGGGCTACGTCCCAAGAGACAACTTTAACTTAACATGACCAACCCAAATGTATAGTGTTGTGTAGCACTGATTCAAGCCACCTTTCAAACGCTCACCCCTTATGCAAGAACACATCTCTTTCAGTATACAGTGTACATGTGCTTCCCAACCTTTTTCGGCTCATCACCCCTTGTACTGAATGATGTTGAGCAAACACCCTCTCCTCTTGTCTACAAAGTATAATTGAAAATAAAAAGGAAGCCCCATTTCTGTAAAATATGTGATAAGAAAATGAAACCACGTGGTAAGATAAAAAGTAATGAATAACATATCTTTTTGCTGGATGCGGGGAATTACAAATCCATTGAGGGTTCTCTTTGTGATGACGAAGCCCGAAGGAATGGTGGATTGATAGGGCATTAGGGTCCTTCTCAGGAAAATATCCAAATTAAACCTTGTTAAACATAACTTCCTGGCATCTAAAAATCTTGTTGTAATATGCAGTGTGACACCTGTAAGTCCTGAATAGGGTACCCAGTAACGATTAATGATTATTCATAATCCAAATGGCAGGGACACCCAATCCGTAACATAATATCATGCAAATAAGAAGTCTCGAGACTTCTAGCCATATACCTCTCCTCATGTCTCAAACCCTAACCTAACCTGGAGACATGATATCATGCATATATGCATGTCTTGAGACACAAATGGGATACCTTACAAAAAAACGTAAGGATTTGGTGGCCAGGATCTGGCAGGTCAGGGGTAGTGACGTTAGATGCGATTTGTGAGTATCTGGTAATTTAAATTATTTACGAACTTTGTAGTTCATCCTAGGGAGGAGTGTAATGCTTGTTCTATGAACACTAATCGACAAGCTCAGTGGAAAATGTTTCGTATCGCTTTAAGCTCCAGCTTTATATACAGTATTTTAGTTTTTCAAAAGTCCCTTGCAGTGCTATACCTTAAGCGTTTTCCCCGCTCCCAAGGAAGAGCAAAATCGAGCCCCCCCCCCCCCCCTCATCAAAGAATTTCCATATTTGTTGGCGTACGTAAGTTCCATCATACACGTTTACGTATACCACACCGACCCCTTGAGCAATGAGAGGGAATCTTGGCATCCTCAAGGTGCATTTTCAAAAATTTTCTCAAATCATTACCAAAATATAAGTCAAGAAAATTATTTCACTCCTCATGAATATTTTACAGAAAGTATAACAAACAAATTTCTGTTTTTTTTTTCTCAGTAACCATTGTAAGCATACTTTCATCTGTTGGGTGACTTTTTACACAGATTTAGAAAGTACAGGAACAAAGGTTTGACGTGAATTTTGCAGCTAGGGTACCCATAAAACTGCACAATGTTGATTAGCGTTATGTTTGGGAAATATCCTCCTTATTTAAAAACGATTCCATTTTCACAGCGAAAAAAAAGCTTTTTTTTAACAAGTTGTCAGCTACTCACAGTAAGTACTTCAAGTTTATTTTGTCCAATGGCCGTCCTGAAAAGTTGTTGATAAGATGATTTTCTTTAGTATGGACATAATATATTTCGCAAATCTACCAAAGAAGTGTCAACCTGAGACTTCTTTTCATTAAAGTTTTCTTCGAGGCAGACCACCTGATCTCCGTATTAAGATTTCATCTAGGACTGTAACTTCGGGTTAATAGCTTTATTATAATTTATTTTTGAAAATTTTGACTTTTGACTTGACTTGACTTGACTTGAGTTGAGCGAAATGAATCTTGACTTGAAAGAAAAATGACTTGCAACTTGACTTGACTTGAAAGTAAATGATTTGAGACTTGACTTGACTTGAAGTTGGAGGTAAATGACTTGAGACTTGACTTGACTTGAAGGTAGATGACTTGGGACTTGACTTTAGAAAAATGACTCGTTAACATCTCTGAACTAAAGTGTGTGGAAAATATATGTTTATGAAGAGATTTCACATTTTTATCACTGCCTTCTTCTTCATTTCCTTGCCCGGTCGAATACTGTGGGAAAGAAACATCGAACAAGTATGGCCTGTTTGCCCACATAATGTATCATCTAACAAATCTTCAACATCGGTTTCAGTTTCAGTTTCAGTATATTCTCCATGTATCCTCTATGAGAGGTATCAGAGACTTTACAATATAAACAAAAACAAAAATATACAATGGATATATAGATGGCAGAATCAGAAATACTTAACAGGTAGGACTATAAGATTCTCGACTGTAAATAACTTAGGCCTAGGCCTATGTAACTAAACGTGGCACCAGCACCAACTTATGTGCTGAATGTTGAAAATAGGACAATTTATGGAAAGGCTTTCATTATCTTGCTACAAAACATACTTAAATTGTTAATTACGGATTTAGATTTTGATTGGAAAAGGTCACGCATCTTAATAGAGCTGGGTCTTGTTCTAAAATAAGGTTTGAGAAACAGATTTCTTTCGTTTTTAAAAGCTACACATTCTAGAATATAATGGAACTAATCCCCTAAGTAATTATTACTCTTACATAAAATACATATTCGGTCATGAAATACAATATTTTGATATCTTCCTGAAACGACGGGAATATTGGTATTTGCACAGCGATATTTACATAAATAATTACGATTTCGGAAGTCAAGGATATGCAAATACTTTTCAAATTCAAGACTGGTCTTAATGATCCTGTATACTTTACAATGGGAATTCCTATTTACCTCGGCGAGCCATTCTTGCTTATACATATCGCTTAGTCTTAACTTAATTGCTTTAATAAACCACGGATGGGGTATAATAGGGTTGGTGGGACAGGAGTTGTGGTTTACACTGTTTGGCATATTCCATACAAATGACATACCAGTTTTGTCGAGAATATTTTTAATTGTACTTAACCAGGAAGAGTAATAGATATTTTGATCAAAGAGAGCCCTTAAAAACTTATACATCATATGAGATAATTTAAACTCACTTCCATTGACAATCCTACACCAAAAATAAACCATTCTTGCCTCAATTATTTCATTTAACTTATGACGCCCTAATTCACCATATGCCATACAATTTGGGGTATGCTTGTTTAGTTTAAGAATTTGCTTACAAAATTTAACATGAAAGGCTTCAACTTGGCTGTAATTGTCACACCCCCAAACCTCGCACCCATATAACAGAATAGGAAGAACCAGTTGATCGAAGAGCTGAATTTGCAAATCCAATGGTAGCCTTAGATTATAAGATTTACTTAATAGACTGTATAGAGCACGTCTGGCTTGGTTAACTTGTTTGTTAACAGCCTTTGTAAATCTATTGTTATAATTAAAAGTACAACCCAAGTAGGAATAATCTTCGACAACCTCAACTGTAGAATCCCCGAGGGTGAAACTAGGTTTACGTCTAATTTTACCCCTGGAAAATACAACAACTTTTGTTTTAGACGTGTTTAAAGTCAGCTGCCATGTATCACAATACGATTTAAGTCCATCGAGTGCATGTTGAAGTTCCATTTCGTTTTCAGCTAAGACAATAGTGTCATCTGCATATAGTAAAGTAGACAGTTTCCAGAAAATTTCAATATCATCCGTACTTAATATGTGATTCACAGATGAGGAGAGGGTATTTAGACCATTATAACAACGACTTAAATGCCTGCCAAAATCATTAAGAAAGATACTAAAAAGCACTGGGGAGAGGTTCTCCCCTTGCCTTACTCCAATATTACAGTTAAAACAAGATGACATATCACCGTCGTTTAACACACACGACTTAGCATTTTCATACATAGCATAAATAACATTCAATACTTTACCATTTATATCACTAGCAATTAATTTAGACCACAAAAAAGACCTATTTATTGTATCAAATGCTTTCTTATAGTCGATAAAGGCACAATAGATCCTTTTTCTTTTACTGAGATAGTAGTCAATGACAGTGTGTAAGACAAAAATGTGATCTAAAGTTGAGTAATTACTTCTAAAAGCTGCGGGGTCAAGACACTTACATGTGGGTCGCTGCCACGAGGCACCCTGTTTTGGCGCAACGTGCAGGTTCGTAACCATTCAGTATTTTAACAACCGTTCCCAAATACGCTTCATAACAGACAAGACCGAAATCATGAGCCAAAGACACAAGGGTTCCGTTTGCTTGAACGGTTTATGATATTTTTATTAAATAAAGAAAAAACCTTATCTTTTGCTTGTAAGGCTTTGAAAAAAAAACCAAGAAAATATAGTTACATAACAAAGTGAATTATAACTGAATCCCCCGTGCGCACGGTAACTTAAATTAACCTAAAATAACCTCTTAAACTAACATCCTATAGACCTATAGTCCTACAGCCGGCTCTAAACTAACTTGTAATGGCCATTTAACTGAATGTCCGTTTCTTTTAATTGGAAATCATAACAACATCAGTTCTGTTCCATTTTGTGCGTCTTTGTTTTTGCGTAGTTGTTAGTTAGTACCGGAATCCTCGGCCATGCCTTGGGCTGTCAACTGGAGCCATCTATAGAGCCAATGAATGAAGCTCAACTTTAACATCCATCCCTACTAATTTTCATGCAAACATTTATCTACGATTAAAACTCATCCTTTCTTATTTCATCCAGTTATTATTTCTATTACGTCATCACATCTTTAACTGCAATACTGAAGCACTCTTTAGTTCTTTTTAACACTTCACTGGTGCAACCCTCAAATTACCTTAAATATGAACAACAAAGCGATACACTTGACAATTCTAAAATGTAGAATACACCATCTCAAGTTCTCAACCGTCAATACAGTCGGACAAATACAACACTTATTAAACCACATTATAACGCTGCCGACATGGTTTGGCCCGATTTGCCACTCCCTGGGTGTCGGAACAGGTGTACTCCACGGTGGCTAATATTCCACGCCCTTGCGACTTAGATTCTGCAAACCAAGTAACTAGCTCTCTTAACCACACGAGACACAGTATTTCCTTGGTTAACCAAATACAATAGAAGTTTTACCCAGACCCAAGCGGTAATCTCCTTGGGAATGCTATACTCGTGCTCTCCACATTTACATGCAAATTATGAAGAAAAACACTCAGCACAAAGTTCATCGTTAACAAAAAAAGAGGGAGCCCTCATATAAGGTCAATTGTGACAGTCGCCATTTTGCATTCATGTGAAGCAATCTTTTTACAGTATGTGTTGATTGGTTGTGAATTGCAACTTGTGTCACGAAACACAAAGAACTTGAAGGCAACGCACATGGTAGACCGAAATAATTGTTTTATTTCGTGAAACACTTTTTCGCCAAAAGAGCATGCTTGTTTTGCGAAGCAGCGTTTAGCGAAACGATGTTTTCTGTTTCGTCCAACGCTCATTAGAGTAAAAAAACAAAAGGGAACGGATGATACCCCCTAGCTACCCCTAGATACAGGGGCTTAAATACGGGGGGTTTGGGTGACACCCCCAGTGAAAATCAAAAGTCGGTCTCTGAGCGTTAAAAAGTCGGCCTCAAGACTCAAATTCAGTTCAGTGTGCCTTTGTAACAGTAGACCAGACATGCACAACGTTTGAAGTGCAAAAAACAAAGAAAACAAGGGGGTCCTCGAAAATTCAGGACAACATTTGAAGTGCAAAAAAGCAAAAAAAGAAAAAGAAAAAGAAAAAAAAAAGAGTTTAAAAATTCGGGTCGTACAACTATGTCAGGAGTCGGTCTTCAAGAAATGTAGTTGGTCCAAAAATGGTTCTCTCTAAATGTAAAAGAGTGAATTTTACTCTTCTACGATTGCCTACAGTGACCACTCTCTGTTTCGAGTGGAATTCCACTCTGCCCGGAGTGGTAATTCACTCATTTGGAGTGAATTACCACTCCCAGCAGAGTGAAATTTTCACTCGAAGAAAGAGTGGTCACTGTAGGCAATCGTCAAAGATTGAAATTCATTCTTTTACATTTAGAGAGTTCACACCCCACCCACCCCCCCCCCGCGAATTCATGTACGTACGCCTCTACCTAGATACTTAATACTGTCAACCCTTGATAACTCGACACTAAACGTCAATTTGGCGTAAAGTAATTCATAAAGAACAGCATTTGTCCAAGATGAACACATCAATATATTTATTCGCATGTAGTGATGAAGTCCAGTCCTCAATGACTGAAACATGCATGTTGCACGTCACAGCTGTGAGACTTTCTAAAGACGTGTTGGTTTGAATTGTACTATGAGTAATTATTGGTTTCGAAATAATCCATGAGGTTTGAAGCAATAATTTACAGCAATACAAGTCAAAGAAAGTGGCCTGTAGTAAAATGGTAGAGAACTGTCAACTTTTTTGTAAATGGGGCAGACATTAGCTATTTTCCAGTCCTCTGGAATGCATCCATCTGTAAGGGATTGCTGGAAGAGATTGTTTAAAATAGGATCAAGATCAGATTCAATCTCTTTCAGTACCCACAGATGGAAATTATCAGGCATAGGCGTAGCGGATGTGGTAGGGGAAGTATGCTCCGAACCGGCCCCACCATTCAAGGACGAAAACTTATCATTTTCGGCGCCTGTGAAAAGTGTCAAAAATTTGCAGTACTTTTCATTAAATGTGCCCAATATATTGCACCAAACTGCATCTAAGGACACTCAATTATCAAAAATTTCCCATGGGAGAGTGGGGAACACATTTTCCCAGGTGACAGTGGTCCAAAACAATGTTCAGCCCCCCGCCCCCCCCCCCCGCCCCTCTCGAGAAAAGCTTCCTACACCTGTCATCAGGCTTCATAGCCTTGTTAGTTTTAAGACCTCTTAGTAACTTTCAACCCTATGAGTAGATATTGTGGTAGCTACCATTCTATCACAACTAATGCAGGCGCAGATCCAGGTAGGGGCGCACCCGGCGCACGCCCCTTTTGTCGATGTCAACGATTCTTTGACCAACGATTTAAATACTCCGAAAAAATGAGCAAATAGATATGGAAAATATGCTTCCCAGATGCTGGGAAATCGTATCTAAGCGCATCTAGAATTCAAATTTTCTTGGGGGAGGACCCCCCAACCCCCCGCCGTGGTTTCGTGCCTTCGGCGCTCGCTCGTCGGCCTTCGGCCGACGGTGTGTGCACCCCCCTTTCTCAAAATCCTGGATCCGTGCCTGTAATGGGCCGGGAATGCTATTGAACACGGTTTTATTGACTAGAAAACCAGTGGTAATTTAGAGTAAGGGCCTTTTCCATATCGTTAAGCCATTTTTTGTTGTCAGTTGGGGGAAGGGGAGGGTGCTAATGCTATGCTTACAGGCCCGTAGCCAGGCCGGGGCACGAGGGGGCCGTGCCCCCCCCCCCGTGCGGATCACTGTGCTCCTATACGGAAAATCGATCGAAAATAAAATTTTAGTACATGTAAACGGTAGCCCTGGTATGACACCAAGCGATTTATAACCAAACATGATCCCAAGAGGAGTTTAATAATGAACGCATTTTGTTCTCTGTAACATTTTTGTTCTAAAATCACAAAAATTTTCACGCGCTACGCGCGCTTTCATCTTCAGTTACATATAGCTTTAACACCCGTTTCAGATATGTTGGCTTAATTTATAAATGTACAGGTTCCACAATTAGGCTATTGTTCTTTCGTGTTGGTGTGATTCCCGGAAAAACACAAAAATGAATCACAAAAAAGTTCCATCCTCTTTCTCTTACGATCGGGAAGATTCTTAATTCAGACTCAACATATGATAATCATTTTTGTATGAAACGAAAAGTGTCTCAATGTCCAGGGGTGGTGGAAGGGAGCATCCCTTCGCCACCAGTCGCCCGGCGTCTTGATTTTGTTCTTAAAGACAGACACTCTCCTCATTAAATACATTTTGGTTGGGAGAAAGCAAAATTCTCAATTGGTCATAGGTGAATGCTCTTTGATTGACATTAAAGCCCACAATACACAGCATGCGCAGAGAATGTTCTGGTTACATGTTATGGCCTTGTATGCCCAACAAGATATGCCCTTAAGCAATAAACTAGGTTTGTGTCTGCAAAAAGAGGGACTCAACACAGTTTTGGAAGGAGTAAAGGAGTTACTTAGTCAGGAAAATTGGAACTGTCTAGGACGAAGAGGGCAGATTCTTCCATAGAAACCCATATTTTCTAACTTTCCTTAATAAGAACCAAATATTTTCAATTTTTCTTCAACAGACCCCCAAATTTTTCGCCGGTCGCCCAAAATTTCGCGTTTGGTATCCAATCTGTAACCCATTGCTTCTGACGGGGCTTCGGGATGCTGGACCTCTTAGGGGAGCTTTGTCCCTTCGTCGGGCTTATCTTTCCACCACCCCTTGCTGAGTCTGTATGCAGTTTTACCGTGGTAAATAATTTTCCCGCAAAAATTTCGGCGCACTTCGCGCGCAATTCTCGCAAGCGAAGAAATACCACCCATTAACATTATTAGTACAAAAATTCAAGTGAACTCTTCCAGCAAAAGCTATAGGTGAAGGCTCAAAGTTAGATCCCGGACATCAAGGGGCTTTCATGTAGTAATCTAGTACCTTGAGTAACATTCGCTCCGCGACGACTATACGGTTTGAAGCTAAATTTACTCGAACCAAAAATTTATTCCAAAATTTACTTTTTCTGTTTTTTTTTTCATGTAAAATTTCGTTCAAAGTAGAAATACGATAATGACCATCCGAATTGTGAACTGTGAAGACATTGGTGTGCTCTCACTGCCATTCAAAGTCTTGCTCAAAGCTCCATGCTAGTGTTCCCATATTGTTAATTCGCTACATATTCGGGGAATTTCCCTCTGGATCCTAACAAAATCATACTGGATCACACCAAGCCTGCCTAATGGCAGCCCCTGGTCCCGCCTCCCCCCGTTCGCAAAGTACTCAACCGGCTTCACCTGCGCTTGCTGAGCTGAAGATATATCGTGATTATAGTCTTGTTCCCTTCACTTGTGGAGAATTTCTACGTCTCTGCATTGCAAGCGGATGGAAAAATTTCCATCAGAAGAGTGGAATTTTCACGCTCTTCGGCGCGCGTATGTGCAAACGTAAAGCCGATACCTTCAAGCTGTGTGTGGTAAGCTTGAGATATAACCCCATGCAGTTCCGTCAAACTGTAATCCTGTGGTGGCACTACTGGCAACAAACATAATCTTCTTCGGTGCCCCTCTATGAGGTGTCGGTGCCCCCCTATATCAGAATTCTTGGCTACGGGCATGTATGCTTATCTTTCTATTGGTCGTTAACAGTAACATAACAGGTTAAAGGGCAAAGAAGGCTAAGGCCCCACACGATGCCCTGAAGTCCAAAAAACCCTAACTGAAAACAAAAAACCAACCGACACCAAACGAGCCCAGTACAATTAAACATGTTAATGTACTTCAGGAAGGACTTGGCATCAATGTTAATATCACCAATCATACCGCTGATGTAATCTGTGTAAGTGGTGTAAACCTCTCTTTTGATTCTGGTATGAAATAGTCCTCTTTTAATTCTGGTATGAAGTACTTGAACTCAGCCCAGTTCCCATCAATACCAGACTTTCGGGTTTTGTTAGAAAGTGAGTGTAACCTATTTGTTCGTCAGACTAATCTACTTATGTTATTAGTGATCCAAGGGCGAGATTTCTGGCGCTAGTCATTTAAGAAGGAATTTTGGTCTTCACAGTTCTTCAAAAAAAGGACTCTGATGATGAGCTGCCTACAGCTTCAGTGCCCTCTCTCAAGATGGCAGGCGATGCGCTCATGTACAGGTGGCAAAGGGAGGGTTCACCCGGGTGTCAACTATCAGTAAGCACAACTATTGGTGCTCTGCTTAGTGTCATGAACTGCCCTAGGGGATTTCACTCAAGCTACGAACAGTGGGCATCGAGCTACATAGGCGGGCAATATGCCGAGAATTTTTCGGGCACCTACCACGGGCGTCAATCTTTACCCGAGTGTGTGTGTGGGGGGGGGGGGGGAAGGTATGGCCACTTTTGTCAAAAATTTACTGTGTAAAAATCTTAAGTCAATGGGTGTATTTCCAAAATGTGGGGGGACGTGTCCCCCAGTCCCCCCAGGATTGACGCCCATGGCACCTACTGAAAAAAAGAATGCAATGTGCATTATTTTAGCTAAAGGTAATCAATAGTTTAAAAACTTCCTTGATAATTAAAATTAAGTTCTGATTTGAATTACACCAGCACCTATATATTCGGTATTAATTCAACAGTGTGTTTTTTAATGGTTAAACTTATATAATGATTATCAGAGGCGTATTTATGGGGCCATTGGGCCAAGTCTCCCTCAATGATTTTTGGGCCAAGTTTCCCTCGATTTTTTTCAGTACCTAAATACGTTTTCTAACACAAATTTGCTTCAAAGGTAGCATTTGTGGCACCAGGTTGCAGGTAAGGACACCTAATTCCAACTTATATCATGATTATCAGTGGTGTACTTAGGGGGCCATTGGACCATGTCTCCCTCATTGATGCCGATTTTTTTCCTTTTTAGTACCTAAATACGTTATTTTTAACACAAATTTTACTTCAAAGGTAGCATATGTCGCTGTACCAGATTGCATGTTAGGACACCTAATTTTTCAAAAATTTTTAAAGGGGAGGGGGACACCCCCTCCCCTTAGACCCCTCCGCCAGGTCGACGATCACACAACACAATGCATGGTCCCCCTCTGTGAGAGAAATAAAAAAAAAGTTATAATCAATATGCATGGCGCGGCTCTAAGAAATTTTGTTTGGGGTCCATATTCAGAGAGGTTCGGAAGACATCCCCCCTCCCGCAATATCAATGGTCCACTTCGGAAAGAATGGTTATCATGTTGTATTTTAATGAAGTCTCATATAGCTTTCAAAAGCTCTTCAGAAACTATCTCAGACAGCCAGTCAAGGGCTTTTCTGTCATTAAATATGTGTACAATCGCATAACATGGCAGGCAATCGCTATTCCGGTTATAGGCGTAAGAAGCAGGGGATACAGGCAAAGCGTCTTGATCCCTTTGTATAAAATGGGACAACCTAAATTTTACAAATTACCAAGGTTAATGGTTAACATTTCATGGTCAGGACACTTGAGCTCGAAGAGGACCCTGCACCAATTCGATCGTGGATGAACCCCAGAAAAATTCGACAAGAGCTTAGAGGTAACTAGGCAAGAAGAGTGTACTAGTCTCTCCCAATCCTGATCCTGTAACCTCCATTTAGCGTCCCCCATGCAACCGAAGGAATGTATACTCAACCCTGAGTGACTTTCTCAAAGGCTGGGAGGAACGGAGAACCCTTTCTCAACACCACTGCTTGACAACTGAATCAACTAAGTGAAGGGCTGAATTGAATAACTTACTGTGCCCCACAACCTGAAACCGCATAACTGCAAACAGCCATGCCCAGTTTTTTAGCACCTACCGAAAATTTCCAGGAGTCACCACCGGAATTTGATCCGAGGACCTTTCGAATGCAAAGCAGTACACTCAACTACCAAGTCAGTTTCACCGTTAAAAAAATTTGTTGTTTCTTTCGTTTTGTCACAATACGTTTCACCTTTGCCAAGGAGCCATAAAGATGTTGGTTTTGTGGATTTTTTCTTAAAATAACGAAAATTTAGAGCATAAAGACACTTGAAAACTCTGAATGATAGCACTGTTTTGGATTTCAGCATCTTCGAAAACAATATTTTTCATTGAGAAAGGGGAGTGCCTGTAACTCAGAATGGCAATTCACCACCTCCTCAAATAGGTCAGTCAGAAGTACCACTACAGCTTTGATAAACTATTTGATGACTAAATAATTGAAACGGCAGTTTAGAACATTCAAGCAAGTTGAAGCAACTCGGTTCAAAATTCAACTGACAACACATCACTTTTTCCCCTCCCCGTTCTTCTTTGCGCTACTTTTACTGTTTAAGATTGATCACTGGCATGATATGCCTTCAGAACTTTCAACCAATTCAAATTTTGCCAGACACTGATCCAGCTTTGAATAAAAATATATCGCATAACTTAACATTAATCCTCACACACGCCGGGCACGTAAGCATGCAAGCAGTAAGCGACTTTATATAGGCGATCATCGGTGGTTAAGGCTTCAGTAATTTACCAAATAAGCGTTTTCCTGTTCACTTTTTGGGATGTTAACATTTTGACACGCAAAATAAAATAAATGTCATGGAGCAACTTACGTTTCCTACGTATCCTGCAATGTACTTAGGACACAGTTTTGGCAAAATAAATCCCTTAGTACTGTACGATCAGACTAATAATGGCTATCCTATTAGAAAGTGTGGCATTTTATCCTTTTTGTAACTTGAATTTAAACTATAGAACCTTCCGCATTGCCGAAGGATATACCGTGCCTGAAAATCAATTGTAACCACAACGCCTGGATGATACTATCAATTCACATGACCAGTGGCCGAATGACCCAGTCAACCTCGGTTGAATCTTTAAATTATCACGAAATACATACCGCACTTGACAATTGCAGAAAAATTTGCAATAGTTTAAAAATACGACTTCATAAATAATATAACATTTGTGAGATGGACTCGGAAGGGATGATTTTGTCCAAATGTTGAAATACTTTTTCCATGCTATTTCGCATAACATGTTAATTTTTGCAAGATTGAAGACCATGCTTTGCAAACTTTGGGGGTGGCACTTGTCCCCCCCCCCCGTGCCCCTATGGCGAGCCGCTAATGTCAATATGGAAAGGCAGTAACATGGCGGCAAATTATTGCATGTAATTAGCAAACTGGTGTGATAAACAATGCATGCTAATATGATATATACATTAACATGTTGAACACGCGGAAATTTTGGGTTATATTTTTCGGGCAAGTCTTTACAGCCCCCCCCCCCCCATCAACTTGGGCTCCTTTGCCTATGTCGAGCTACTTCAAAAGGTGGAGATAGTCATCTTGGCCCGGTGGCCGTGGATGGAGACTTCGAAATTGATAACAATCATAACATTGACATGATCCCTCAGCTGCTCTTACAGATCAATTTGCGAAAGTTCCAAGCTGTAACATTTTTGAAACCATGGGGGAAGAAGAAGACGAGTCTTCTATTCTTTACGATCTTCTTGTCCCAGCAGAGTGGACAGTACAGCCAGAACCGCTCGTAAATTTTACTTTTCAATAAGAAAATCACTGTTGTGTAAATTACAAAAGTAGGCCTGTAATACATTGCCCCAGTGCATGGATGCCTGACATTGCCACGTAACGTTAAAACCTCAGATTTGAATTGGTACCTATTGTGCGAAATGAAAGTTGGTCTTAGCGCGGTGAGGCTTTAGACCTAGGCAAGGCCTAAGTCCTGTAACATGTTGTAGTGTCACTTTTTTAATCAAAGGTAACCGGGATCATTGCCACTATACGCCCGGTTGTTCCATTCCATTGAAAAATAGGGGGTTGCAATCTTTACTTTCACATTTTTATGGTAAATGATGAGTCGTTCTCAAAATAATTCTTCTTAGACAATTTAAAAATAAAGGTGGATATTATACAACTAAAAACATTTTGAGAACGACTCTCTTAATATCTCTTATTTTTTTTAGCAAAAAGTATGAATACTTCAATATTCCTAATATCGGACTGTACTAGTCTGCCGGACGGATAGTGGCCATGATCCGGTAACCGGATAGCTGCCCCATCCTTCTGCTAGGCGGGTTTCCACCCCTTGCAAAAATGTAGCTGAGGACAAGCAGAGTTTGAGTTTTCTGTTGATGGAACAGTTATAAAGGCATAGCCTATAGGCTATGGTAGTAAGGCCTAAGCTCAACCCACATGAGGCTAGGGAGAGAACGTCATCCCTAAACTCCAAAATATGGTTAAATAGTACTCATTAGTATGATATCCTTGTTATTTGTGATTCGGAGATCCAGTATGGCCAAGATCTCGGGTGTGCACAAAAAAAAATTGAAGTGTGCAGTGTGCAACAATGTAGGGCTGTGACCGTTTAGCGATTAATCGCTAAACGATCGCACGTGTAATAAATGTTTAGTGCAAAGCTACCAGCAATTAATCACAAAACCCATTTTTCCTTACTAAATAAAAAACAATCTGCAGTCATTACAGGAAATTAGATGTTCAAATCAACTCTTTTCAAAAAAGTGAAATACATAATTTTACAATTGGCACACACATAAACATACGACATCAAAGATGAGCTTCTATGAGGATCTGTGTGTGTAATTCATGGAAACCATGTCCCCCGGACGTCACTAATGCATTTTACATATTCATCATGTTCAAGAGTACGTTGATCATAGGTACTTGCGATTTATCGCTAAAGGATCTCAAAATTTTGCAATTAAACGTTTAGTAATTTTGCTAAACGTTCACAGCCCTACAACAAGGTGTCAAATGCACACTTCAAGTGTGCACACAAAAAGTCAAGTGTGAAATAAATACTTGTGAGGAATTTGAAACAAAACCCTTGAAGGCCTCCATAACATCCAGAGTGGAAAGTATGGGATCGATACCAGATCATAAAGTTCCAAATATGCCTCACTCCAGGGGTCTTGGCCGAGTGATGGTCGACACTTATTGGATGATCACAAGACGTGATTATGACATGCTGATTACTTGATTGAATGATGTTTGCATGCATACATCATTCAATCAAGTAATCAGCATGTCATAATCACATCATGTGATCATCTAATTGCCTAGGCCAAGTCAATGTAACATATACTTAGGGTCCTAGGGTTATACAAGGCAATTGCTGTCGGCTTAAAAAATCAGGTGTGCAATCTGAATTTTCAAGTGTGCAATAAAAATCTAAACAAAGAATCTGAGGTGTGCAATTGCCATACTTTCCATACTGGTTGGAGATTGCTTATTTAAGAGGCCACTTAACCCTAACCTAACCCCTAAACTGACTTAACCCTATCCTTATCCCAAACCGAACCCCAGGCACAATCAAACCCCCAGGTAGAACCCCTGATCAAACCCTGTTTTAACAATAGGGCGATGTTCTCTCTTTAGTCGCATGTGCTCACCCCAGACAGTAATAATTCTCCCAACTAACCTAACTTCTAGTCCTGCCTCCAATTTACACACAAACAACAGTCTAGCAGTAGAACACTTCCAAGACAGAGCCACATTAGCCTGCTCTGAGTTTCAGTTGCTAGAGGCAATATTAAAAAACGAACTGTGTCTGACTGTGAGTCTAATTAGGAACACAACGGACTGTCCAAGCGATCATTACCAACCAAAGTGAAGCTATTATTGTTTGAATGAATGGCAATCAAAGATCAGTCACCAACTGGATTTAGAACTATGGGGATGTGTCTAAATATATTGGGGGGGGGGGATGCCATAGCTTCTTTAAAGGCCCTCTAATTTCACCCCAGACAGTAACAATCTCCCAGCTAACCTCACTTCTAGCCTTGCCTCCAACTTAAACACAAACAACTTCCAAGACAGAGCGAAAGTAGCCTGCACTGAGTTTCAATTGCTCGAGGCAATATTGAAAAACAAACTGTGTGTGAGTGTCAGCCTTATTAGGAATACAACTGACTGCCCAAGTCATCATTACCAACCAGATCGCTGCTACTGTATTTTTGTTTGAATGAATGCCAATCAAAGTACAGTCACCGACTGGATTTAGAACTATGGGGATATACCTAAATATATTTGGGGGATGCCATAGCTCCTTAACATTCTAAACAGATGCAAATGGTTTTCTGGAGTTACTTTGTCCTAGGTGGAAAATCTTTGCTGCACAGTATTCTATTTTGTTTCGTGACATTTTTCAGTAAGCCTTATAGAATATTGAGATAAAATAAAATATTTACAGTCGGCTATCTTCAAACTCTTACTGTTAGCCTAAACTAGCCCTTGAACAGAGCTGTGTATTTCCTTTACATCCTCCAAGACAGCCATTGTATGTAAACTGTGTACAAATTTTTCACACACCCCAGCCATAATGTCCAGGGACCTCTGACACCTGTATATATCTCTCAGCTACTTGCTCCCTGTGTTCCTCCTCGTGATCTTCGTTCGTCTGACAAGGCCTACCTGTCTCTTCTGAGTCCACAGCTAAAAGCTTATGGATATCGATGTTTTGCTTACTCTGCTCCTTATTTGTAGAACCAGTCACCTAACCATATTCATTTTTGCACTGAACTCTATGCATTTAAGAGTTATTTAAAGACTCATATCTTTACCTGCTCCTTTGATTGTAATTGAGTTGTTCGTATTTGTTAAGTGCCTAGAGCAGGTACACTTTGGTCCTGATTTGGCGCTATATAAGTCCAATGTATTGTTATTATTTTTGCTGTTGTTGTTGTTGTTGTTGTTAATACTATGAAATATCAAGAGTTTCTCATCAAACTTTGTCCATCAACTCTCTTTCACACATTAGACTTTCATTAATGGTTTGCCTATTTTCAGACAAATGTGATTTTGGATAATCAGCAAACATCATTTTTGAACAAGTTACTGTCAGCCGCTATTCGTAAGTTCAACCTTCCCTCTTATCTTGGTTGGGGGACCCTCCTTTTTTGGGGAGGGGGGGAGCAATCTTTATCTATACTTATCAAGGTACTTGCTGGATCACCATATGACCAATGGACCAAGCCTTTCATATTTTTTGTACATTGCATGGTATGGCACAGAAAGAAAATAACTAAAAAAATCCATAATTATAGTACTGTCACCTATTAACTCTAGCAATAGCTAAAATTCTTCCCCCAAATATTATGCATTACAGTACAAGAGCAGCTAATGTATGTGGCATCTCTTGAAAATCTTAAAGTTTGTTTGAACAAATTTCTGTACACTTTTGGCTTTGAAGGAGAACATCTCTGTCATTGATAATTTTATTTCCTTGAAATCAAGTCACCCACCTACAGTACCTTATTCCAAATTGTCTATCATTCTGTATCTATGTATCATGGTTTAAAGGTACGAAAATTTCTTTTAAGTTAAGGAAAATCTAGTAGATGTCTGTTCAGCACATGGTTTCAAAAGCTTTGTTATTTGATGTCAGTGTTTATCGAGTTGTCATTTAGCCAGTTTGGGTGCCCCACTAAAAAGAACAAAAATGGCCACCCCTTCCCTTTTTGAACAGTAAGGATGAGAAAATTTAGTTTTTATTTGACTGAATTTGAAGCTTTGAGATAGGGCATACTTGTAGGTGCAATTGAGAACTGAGATTGATCCATGGCAGAAGACTTTCAACAAGTCAAAAGGACAAATACTGACAATTCATGCTCTATTCATGACTTAGACATGGACTGTCTTTGTATTTGTTTCATGTTTTCTTACCAGATGAGAAGGAAAATGTTATCTTCCTTGTATGAGTTTCGGAAACTATTTTTGCAAAGCAGTTAAGACACAGAAATATTCTGAAATAAGATCATAAAAAAAATTTCATATATGCTTATAAAATGAGGTGAGCCTTTTACTTTGTAATGAACTGGCCATAAGTCTACAGGCTATACTATGTGTTGAAAATGGTTACTCCTGCATGAGACATAGGAACAGTTTATAACTGCTTTGTTTCCCTTTTTCAGGTGGGTGATTCAATGTTGCTCTTTTTCTGCATTTTTCTTCAATTTGGACATGTTCCTTTTTAGTTAGCAAAGAATGAGCAAACTTGATACCTAGTCCTAGATGAATTACTTTTTAGCCACACCTGTAAATGACAGCACATAACTTATGCAACTAATATTTAGGTTCCGTTCTAACTTTCTTTAGGGACAGGATGGACTCTAGTTAGAAGTACTGGTATACCCTTGACGTAAGTATTGGTTATAGACACTTCTGTATGGGGCTTTAGTGTTTGAAATTTGATGGAACTTTTTCATGTATTCATTCAGCTGTATATGTTTTAAAATTTAGAAGCGCTCTCCAGTGTGATAATTTTTCACTGAAATTAAGTTGACAAGGATATCATTTTTATACCATATTATTGCCCAGGCTCGAAACTCATGACAGAACGTGTGTTAATGATATGCACATGCACAACATCCTAGATATAATGGTTATACATATAGCACTGGGCTGTCTTATGTCCAGCAAACATGGAGATGCACAACACAGTTTATCACATGTACACACAGTGACATACATCCTAAAAGCAGCAGTAGTAGTACATGAGTATTCCATTATCCATATCCACCAGACTTTGTGTGTTTCAGTAGCCCATTGAAATACTATGAGTAACATGGGAGATCAAATTAGGTTGCAATTGAAAGATTTTTACTCCTAACTGGTATAATTGTTTTTTTTTTTTTTTTTGACCTTTCAGGACTGCAACTAGATGTTCCTTGCCAGCGTCTCTCATCAAACTTATTAACTCACAAATGAGTTGGCATATTGCACTTAATATGTAAGTACAACTTTGATCCCCAGTGGGAGAAATAATCAAAAACATTGTTTGGTAATGGGCTTTGCTGTCCAATGGTCTTTTGAGGATACTGGATGCTTGTGGCTGTCAGGGCCTTAGCCAGGATTCACATATTGGGAGTCTCTTTTATTGTGAATGAAACGCCATCAGTCACATTGACACTTAGGTGTGGTTCAGATGTTATGAAAAGAGTTGTTGGAGGTTTCCTCCAATGCTAAACAATTATGTTGTGTCTATTTTAGCAGGATAAGGTTGTTCCAAAAAATCAGTGAAGGTTGAAGTCATGTCTAAGCTGAACACCATCAGATTTACTCTCAATTTGGAAAGCTATGCTTAGCAAGTTTTTGGCTTTCTCAGCATAAATTGGCCATTTGTAATGTGATTTGGCTATCTTAAAGACAATGAGGCTCAATGCTAACTAATGCTTTAGTGACAGTTACTTTTCTTGGAATGTTTGCTTTTTTCTTATCTTTAAATTAATTTGGTGTATGTTGACTTAGTGAAGGATTATGTCATTGACAATAACTTAATGTAATTTAGCAAGAGTGTTGTATATGATTTGTTTCTCCAACCATTAAGCATTATGTGTTAAATGCTCACATATACCATGTTTGAAAACGTGTTGTGGCTTAGGTTAGAAAGTTTGCATATTTGGTAGTCTTTTAAACTTAGTTGAAATATTATGACAGTTTCCTTTTTTGTTATTTATAGAGAAAGCAGAATTAGTCTCAATGCAGAAGACTATGTTTTAGAATGTTGCATTAAAGAAAATCTGTGCTTATATTGATGAACAGTCAGCACGGGCTTTTGGGTGTTATGCTGTATGAAACACTAATGACAACTGTTATCAATAAAATATAAATGATACATCTGCATATTATTTTGAAAAAAAAAATCAGTCTAGCATTTGTAGCAAGGAAAGTGAAAAGTTGTACCAGCTTTGTTTCTGGTTTTGTGTGGAGGTTATTGTTTTCAGATCATTTTGCCAAGTGTGTGCATTTATTCCTGGCAATTTGTTTTTGGAAAATAATCATCTGCTTTATTTAAGGGATGGCCAACTACTCGCAGTGTTACAGGACAATAGCATTGAGATCCGAACTATACGAGATGAATTTGAGAGTGTCATTGGAAAATGTCAAGGTATATATCATACTTGTTGTTGCAGTGTACAAATTTATAGGCAATCAATGTAGAGAAACCTAATTGCCTTTAACTTACTTATTTGGTTCCATTGAAAGTGAAAGGAGTGCTACAGTGTAGCTTTTTTGCATTTTCTAAGAAACTTTTTATTACTCTTATAATGACACATGAGTAGATGCTGACATCTTCTTTCATACAACTGGTCTGAGCCTATGACACTCTAAAGGGTCTGTGGCATCCCCAGTCATATTTAGGAATAGCCCTGTAGTTCTAAATACAATTGGTGACTACACTGTGGTTGACATAAATTCAAACAATAGCATCATTGTGATTTATCTGTCACTGATGACTTGTGCAGATTGCTCAGTTATGTACCCAGACAGCCTTTGTGGGTATGGCTTTGGGCAATATAAACTCATAAATGCTACCATTACTTGTCTGGAATGCGCACGAAACAGGTGGTCTTTTTTATATTGGAGGAGGCACTAGAAGTAAATTTAGTTGGGAGAATTTTACTGTTTGGTGTGGGATTTATTTCCCCTTTAACCACCAAAATCCATTTCTTATGATCAAACTTCTTAACAGTTTTATCTGCCACAGCTTTCATTCTTCTTTTTCAATTTGAACCAAAGAAAAAATTTACAGTTTCTTGATTTTGTATGATGTCACTAGGGCTGGAAGAAATTTCCATTTCCTGGGAAGCAGTCAAATGTCTCACGGTTTATTTGTATGTTTTCATGCAAAAAAAAGTCAAATTTCCATCCAGTTGCCAAAATGCTCTCTACGTACTAATAAAGTGTACAAGAAAGAAAGTCTTATTTTGGTTCCAGTGTGAAATATGTCTTCCTCATATTTTAAAATGATATTTCAGCCAGGTATCATGCTATTTGAAATCTTCTGCTTTATAGTTCCAAGAGACACACATCCACAGTGGCGTCAAGTAGCTTGGAGTCCAGATTCATCCATGATAGCCTGCTCAGACAGCCGTGGAAATGTCAGGGTGTTTGACCTCATGGGTCATCATCTTTTCACCATTGAGAGGGTAAGTAGTATGATCAAACAGAGAAAGATAACACATACAGTCTCATGTTAAATGCACGAGGATATACAGTAGATTGCTTGGAAAGGATTTCCCATCTGCTGTCGTGTCTTTAGCAGTAGAAGATTGGCTTTGGGCAAAGAAACTGTTCAGCAGGAGGTGCTATGACAGTTAGTGAGATAAAAGTAGCAAAAAGGATTTTTTGAGAAGAATGTGAATCATTAGGACAAGAAAATTGGTTCTTTAACAGTATTTGCAATGGTTTGTTTTTCACAGACGGAACAGGCCTCAATCGATGAATCTGTGGACTTAAGCTGTGCAATAGCAGGTCTCATCTTTACAGGATACAAACAGACCACCCAGTGGTAAGCTGATGTTTATAATGCAAGGACAATGGAAATTTTCTATGGTGTTGCACCTTGTGATTGCTTTAATAGTTCTCATTATGAACACTGACTATAAATCATAATGCAGTTAAACTTTATTCTCTGGTTTAAGTCTCTTTTAGTCCATAACACTCACAGTTCTTTCAAACTTGTAACATAGCTTTTTTTATAGTGCAACTAGTGAATGTGGACTTTCATAGAAGAATTTGTAAATCAAAGAAACAAATAAAATCCAGTATGAAAGAATTTTGATC
Organism: Holothuria leucospilota; assembly: GCA_029531755.1. Lineage (NCBI taxonomy): Eukaryota > Metazoa > Echinodermata > Holothuroidea > Aspidochirotida > Holothuriidae > Holothuria > Holothuria leucospilota. Next base: position 7,929,339 of record CM055974.1, on the reverse strand, counting down.
TAATAATTCTAGTAAAATGTTTCCCTTTCTAAAGGTCAGCAGAACTACTTGTGATCAACTATCATGGTGCATTACGATGCTATCTTGTCAGGTAAGTAACAGAATCTTTATGATCTGCATGGTTTCTTCAGTGGCATAGCGAAGGGAAGCTGTGGGGGCACAAGCCCTCCCCCCACAAGCCTTATACCCTCATTGCCTCATTGCCTCATTCCTGTGCCAGCAAACTTGAGTGAAAAGAGAATACCACTTTTGTACTTGAAGTCCCCTTTTAATGGGAGCCTCTTTGTACCCCAAATCTGTGAAAAATTTTATTTTCAGTTTTGTCCCATCTGGAGTAAATTTGCTATTGCACAAGAAAGCAGGCTCTCTCCATATTTGTGGCCCTTTACCATGCTGTAAATGAACTCCTTCAAAATTGGATTCTAACTTTGTAACATACATCGGACATGAACCTCCCAGTGCTTATCTTCCATCGAGGTAGTGTTAGTAGAACTTTCCCTATAAATGAAAACCATTGCAATAACATAAAGTTTCATTCATGTCACAATACCAATTCTTTGAGTTCTATTTTATCCTCACAGTACTACTGGGTTTCAAGAAAGCCATACCTTCTTGTTCAGTAGTTATTACCCACAAGGCATCAGTTGTGCTGCTTATGATACTCAGCACTCATTACTTTTCATTGGTGGACTCTCAGAGGAAAGTACAAATCAGGCAGATAATGTTGTCATGGCAACCAACCAGGGTCTTACTGCTTGGAGAGATCTATCAGTAGCACCATATTACAAACTTGTCACAGATTACGACCGTGAATATGGCCAGGTGAGCTACGGCTTTATCTTAATGGTCCACATACACAGTAAGTCACATTATTCATTGTTTAGTTATAGTCAAACTGTAGAAAATATGTAGAAATTACTGATCTTGCTTGCATATCAAAGGGCATATCAATCAAACTTCCTTCAGGGAGTGATGAAAAATCTGCCCTAACCCCCTTTTGTTTGGATACTTTTTTTTGGATAGTAGGAAGTAAACTTTTTTGTGGTCTCCCTTCGCATATGACATAAAAATTCTGCCTCTTTGAGTATGGAATGATTCATTTTGCATGTATTGAAAGCAACTTTCTCAATACGTATGTCTTATACCATTAATTTTTGTAGGGAGGAAGAAAAAGCCTTTTGAAGAGAATATCTCGCATTTCCACCATGAGTAACTATTTCCTTCAGTCCAACAGAGAACAGGTTTGTACTCTCTGAAAGAATCATAACTGCAGTGTGGTAGGTTTTATTAAAGGGAACCTTAGCTTTACATTGCAGTATTCACATTGCTATTGTTATGTCATCTCCACATACATATATGCAGGGGATGAGATATTGTGCTTAGATGACTCTTGAAAAGTGCACATTTACCTCTGCCATTCACCACAGCAATGGTGACCATGGACATGCATGGTAGGAAAATTATGACCACTACTCAGGAATAGGGTAGGAAAGAGTGGTGGGGTTCTTGTTTTCTGGTCATTTGACCAAATGGGCCTAAATTTTGGTTGTACAGCTGCCAAAAATAAGTGTGTGTTCGGTGGCTTCATCCATCAGCAGCTCCTTAACTGCTAACTCAATACACTTTTGAAACTTGGTGAGTAGGTGCCTTTTCATAAAAACTCATGATTCTTGCATTGCCAAGGTCAGAGGTCAAAGGACACAAAATTTCGGTCAAATTATCTGTTTTTGAAATTTCTTCTATTACATTGCCCAGAAATGAAGTAGCAATATGTAACCTTTACAGACATGTTAAGTGTACTTCAAAGAACGTGTTTAAGCAACTAACAATTAGCAAGAGATCACAGATCACAAGATCAGAGGGCCATATAGCATTTTCAACTGTGAATAACTGCTAAATTTTTGTTGCAAACCCTTCCTAAATTAACAATTAAGTTGAGCCTGAACTTGGTGGATGGGTACATACTCCTTGGACTTTGTGCCTCACATACCTCCATTATATATAGGTCAAAAGTTAGGCTGAAAGATCAAGTTAGGTCAATTTCCAAATTTGGCTATAAAATGTGAATGAAATAATAAATAGTCCTGAATTCTTAGCACAGGTTTCTGATAGAAGCCTTCTTTGCACAATTGGACATTTGACCTCCTGAGGTCAAAGGTCACAGGTTGAGAAGGTTAAATGATATTTACAAGGTCAAAACTGTGTAACAAAGTCTTCCTAAACTAAGAACAAGGTTTAGCCCAAACTTGGTGGGTGAGTGCATAGTCCTTGCAATTTGTGCCTCACATACCTTCAGCATGATAGGTCAAAGGTCAGAGCCCGAAGGTCAGGCTAGGTCAAGATAAGCAGTTTTTCAAACTTGGCCATAAAAACTGAAGGAGACTATAAATGGTCCTGATTTCTTGGCATAGCTTTCTGATAGAAGCCTTCTCTGCACAACTTGACATTTGATCTCCTGAGGTCAAAGGTCACAGGTTCAGAAGGTGAGAAGATATTTACAAGGTCAAAACTGTGTCACAAAGTCTTCCAAAACTAAGTCTAAGGACCAGATTGAGCCAAAACTTGGATAGGTGGATGCATAGCCCTTGGAATTTGTGTCTCACATACCCTCAGCATGATAAGTCAAAGGCATAGATTGGTCAAAACAAGCAGTTTTTTTTTTTTAAATTTCGCTGTAAAAACTTAATGAAACAATAAATAATGCTGATTTCTTGACATAGCTTTCTGATGGAAGCCTACTTTGCTCAACTTGACATTTTATCCCTGAGGTCAGGATCAAAGGTCACAGGTTCAGAAGGTCAAATGACATTTACAAGGTCAAAAGTATGTCACCAACTCTTCCAAAACTAAAAGTACTACTGGCCTGAAACTTGGTATGCAGGTGATAGTTATAAGAACTTGTGCCTTGTAGATATGGACAGTGACAGGTCGAAGGTCATAGGTTGAAGGTCAGGTAAGGCAGAAGTTTTATTTTTTATTTTTGCTGTAAAATAGTATGGGAAAGTATGGAAAACTGCAAGTGTTTTTTCTCTGTGACATTGACCATTGTCTTTACTTGACATTGAAAGTTTAGTTTTCACCTGGGGTTCAACAAACCCTACAGTAAAAGCAATAAAATGACCTACTCAGATACAGACTAATATAGGCTACCCTTGGTCAACACTCAACAGCTGATAACCTGCAAGTACTGCCATCATGCAGGTCGAGCATGACTAGGTCTTGGCGCCATCCATGCATTAAAAATGTATAAACATATCCACTGTTATCGAATCTATGCACGTCTAAGCTATCACTGTATAAAACATTAACTTAGGAGTATGTATTTACTTATCTCCGTAAAAACCTTTCCTGTTCACTTCCTGAACTAATTCCCTTTTCTATTGAACAGGCTCTGTACTTCTCTTTGCAGCCACCTGTACTAGAATTGAATTCAATAAAGTCTATGGCGGTTCTCACCTAAGAATAATTTACACAAAATATCTGTGTGTTAAAAGAATAATTGAGGTAATCAGCCTTTGTTATAAGCATATATGTGGTGACATGGGTAGTAAATTTCCACAGAAAGCAAAAAAAAAAAAAACACTTCCTCAGTAAGAATAAAGAACCTGCACTGAAATGCAAAAAGTTGGCTGCGAAGTGATGGCTGTCCAGTTCTTTCTCCAAATCTTCAAAATCTTCAAGATTGAAACAATACGATCTAAAAGGAAAGAAAATGCTTCTTTCTGATGCCCACAATATTGTAAATAGCCGAGCTTTATGTATCCTGGTTATGTACCTGTATACTTGTATTGGGTTAGTGAGTGGTTTTTGGTTTTGCAGAGGTTCAAGGTCAGCTGAGGTCACTGTTGGTCAAAATATGAAAATGAAGGTAGCAGTAACTGATCTCAAACTTGGCAAGTGGATGTCTTCAGCCTGGTTTTATGCAAGTCCTGTCAGATTCTCCAACTCTTTTTGCTTCCTTGCAATTTGTGATGTTGATATTCAGGTATCAGTAAGGGGGAGGATTCATAGGTTTGCTTGAGTGTCTGAACCCGGAGAAGGCAAGGGAAGGGATCAACCTGGCCTTTCTTTAGTCAGATTGTACTTTTGAAACCTTACCAATTATGGTCATAAATTTGATTGTTTTAATGTTCCACAGGATGGCATTTTCAAGATGTGTTTATCACCCAAAGGTACAGTCCTGGCTACTATCCACCAATCAGGGCTTCTAGGAATCTGGGACGTACCATCAATGAGAAGACAGAAAGCTTGGCCCAAAGAAGAGCAGGTAAAGGTGTTGTCTAGTGTTTAGTTGATTGTCATTGTTTAGCATCGGCGTTAGCCAGTTTTCCTCATATGGGTCTGTTTGTGAGAGAAAATTGATCTGAAATACTGATACTACCCAATTGATAAATTCTAATTGATAAAAAGATTACTTTGCTGACTTTTGTGTCATTACAACTGTCAAAATATTCCACGAATGTTAATAAAATGAAACTTTTTGATTCTCCCTATTCTTAACCACAAATGTATGAAACTATGTTTCATATATGTGGTCAATTAATTCAACCAGTGTGCCCTTCCTTCAACTGTCCTTGTACTGCAGCTGTACAGTAAACAGCATAGTACTGGCATGCATAGTGCAGGATAGCCAGTAAGTATTGTAAAGATGCTAATTGGTTAAATATTTGTGTAAGCCATATTTTTATGTGAAATATTGGGTAAAAGCCAGTCTGGGTAATATTTGTTCAACATTACTTTTATCACCCTCTGATGACATCATAATTGGTAAAGGGAAAGAGACAGAAGGGCATTGGTAACACAGTTAGCAGTCTTCACTTATTGTTCAAAGAATAATAATAATTTGTCCCCCTTATTTGCCATTCAATAGAAGCCACACTCACAGAAAGTAATTTTATTCATTAAACAAGTCTTAGCAAATGAGTATCTTAAAAGTGAGCCTGGATAATTGTAATATTTTAGCCAAATACTTGTCCTAACAATCTTCTTGTGACATTCTTGTTTTTTCCTTTGCTTAGCCTGGCCTTGATGAAGCAGATTCAAACACTCTACTTCCAGTCAAGAAAAGAAAGTCACCTGAAGGTGAATCATGTTTCTCAATGAATCTGTAAAGGATTTTAACTCTTAATCTTTACGGTATCAACGTGAATTGTGAATGTAAGAAAGGTCAATCCACTTCAGTTAAAACATTTGAAAACTTGGAACTTTCATTGCAATTTTTGCCTTGAAGTTCCGATATATTTTGATGATATTTAGTGACTACAAATGTGAAGGAAGCCTATCACAGCTAATATTAAAACTTCCTGTTGGGTGGCTGACCACCTCATCATTTTAGATCAAAGTTAGATCAGATTAGTGGATTAAGGACAAGAGATTAAATCCTAAACTGAAAATTGTAACAGGTGAAATGGTTGTGTCCAGTATTTCTATGAAGCAAAGATGGTTTTCATCTGTTTCATCTGCAGAATGTAACTTTCCTTTGGAATAAGACACAGAATTAAGGATGAGATTAGGGTACATAATAATGGCATTTACAGCCCATGTGTTATTATTTGTTGGAGAAGCTTCTGTCACCCCTCCACTAACTACCCCCCACCCCCATTCTGTTTCCAATATGTTGATGCATGAACATCAAGAGGAAAATGAGAAAAAAATATTAAAAAGTCTGAGTATCTTCATTGTTGACTTGAAATGTGACTCAGACTTTATCAGACCATATACCAGACGTTATCTCAAGAAGACTTATCTACAACCCCTTCCTTCTTCCCATCAGTGTATATTTTATAGATTAGGGTCTGTCGTCCAATCTTTGTAAGCTATAGACATTAAATAAATCTACAGGTAGAAGAATACAATGCCATGCTAATTTAATATAATGCTTGATATTATCTTTGTCATCTTTCGATGGAAATTATTTCCAAAAAATAACAAACCTGCCATTTTTCCCTTTGTAAAGGTCAACCATCAGACACACTGGCAGATGTCAACTTTTGGTCAGAAAACGTAAGTCTCTCAGAGGTTTTTATTGAGGTAGAAGCTATCTTTGACAGCAAAACTGCAAAAGACATCTTGTGTTAACTTTTGACCCGATATGAAACTTATTTTCTTTGAGACTCAAGCAAATGTCTTGTCTCTTTCAAAAAATATGTCTCAAATAGTGTTTCCAGTGTTCAGCTGATTGGTAGGAATCTGCAATTTCAAAGTATTTTGGACTGGGTGTGTAAGCTCTAAAGCAATGGTACAGAAACATATAAGCTATTTAAGTCACTTCTAGAAATAGTATACAACCATTCCTTTTTTCTTTCAATGTTTTAAGGGAAACTTTTGTTCAGAAAAAAGGAATCTGAAGGCCAAAACTTTAACACTGTTTTTTGTTTCCCTTGGTTTCATTTTCTAGAGTCTAATCCTGGCTCAGTTTTCTGGTGCATTGGCTGTTTGTTCCTCCAAAGACCTGAAGAACAAACTAGGAGACTCTGTTGAACAACTTGATTCAGCACCAAGACTTACTCCCAGATTTGGAAAAGGCTTTCTTGCTCTGGAGGTAAGTTTGTACACTTTTATTCTGTACTTGGTTTTCTCAGATCCTGGCTCTAGTTATCATAAAATGCTTGTTCTGTAAAACTCTCGCTCCAGAATCAGCAAAACTCTCATCTCAGTAGAGTATAGTGTGTAGTACGGTTGAAGTGAAATACTGATACTGGAAAGATATTGTTACTTTCCAGAAAGAAAATATAGCTAAACTGGTGCACATGTTAACTTATATTTGCAACTTTGAAGTGGAATAATTTCAGTACTTTACTCCAATTTTGAGGCAATTTAAGTACACTTTTTACAAATGTATGTACAGTAGCCTACAATGCATAGTACAATGTGAGATGTATTTATTAGCAAGGTAAATCAAATTAAGACTGAAGGCTGTGGAGGTGCTTTAGATGAGTTGGCATGAGGAGATATATGAATTTAGAAATATTCCCCTATCATATGACATCTGTATTTTAGAGAAGTGTAATATTTAAGTGAGTTGGTATCATGTGAAGGTCCATGTCATTGGTACTGCTGTGGAGTGAATGTACCAGCCAGTCAGTGTTACTCTGACCAGATTCATTCTCCTGATAAAGCATTTACAACTGTGTCTTTGTGATATGATACATAACAGTACAGCAGTGACCTCTAAGACACTGAATCCATGGATTATTTGCATATTACATATCAGCTTATTTGCAGAAATTGCTACATTGCAAATCAATCACAATGCCTCAGCTCCAAATTATGTAGAAACCCCCCTAGCCCCTTCCTCTCTCAAACATTCAGATATTTGTTTGGAAATGTGTCAGGTAAAACTGATCCTCATGAATTATCAGTGGAACACATTTCAAGAAGGAGAGTGAAATTTCTTCAGTTCTTATCACATCCAATTATGTGGTCTGGTTTAACCATTTTTTCTGTGGCTTGATGACAGTGTGACACAAAGGCTGTTGGCCGTGGACATCGTCACCTGTCTACTTCTGATAGCATGGATTCTGAAGTTATGAATAGCACCCTCACTGCTGAAAGTGATGAAGAAGATGAAGACGAGGACGAAGTGTCTTATTTATCTCGTTCTACTGGTTACATTCGTCAGGTATGGCCCACTTTTAATTAATTTAGTGCCATGAGTATAACTAATGGATATTTCTGATGTCTGATATTTCAGTTGTCAATATTGACTGATGCCTATCTGATACTGACCAGGGTTTCCCCTGGGTTTTAGAGTTTATGAGGTGGTATTAGTCCATGGGGGTGATATGGTGCCAGCTTTGGAGGGAGAACTGTCAATACTTCTATAGCTAGTATAGTAGAGGTAGTAATTACAGCAAATTTCTGTGAGGTGGTGGCCACAAACTGTGAGGTGGCTGCCTCACAAAGAGAATGCCAGGGGAAACCCTGCTGACATTGAGAAATGAGTCTACTGTACATTGAACCATCTTCAGACCTTCATGTATAGAAATCAAGATAGCTACTAAATGCTCTCTTGGAAAAATTTGAAGAGAGCTGTTTTGTTTTGGAGGATGAGTTGACATAATGATGTCTGGTGTTTAGGAGAGTGACTCTCCTGCAGCTGTTTTTACAAAACTAAGGAGAGCAATCATACGAGCTCTCGTTATAAATGAAGGTCTGCATCTGGCTATTGTATATACTACTAAGCATCATTTCATTTATGTGAGTGAAATAGTTGGTCTGCTAGTCATTAATGATGTAGAATATCTGTTGGGTGATATCAGCATTTTAGGCAAATTTTACAGGTGTGAATGGAAATGAGGAATATCAGCTGATACCAAAACTGAATAATGAAAATTGATCGTGCACTAATTAGTGTCCCTGTTATCCAGATGTTTTTAAACATTTAATGATATCTCTGAAAGTTTTAGGCAGTTTGTGTCTTTTTGCCTAGCTGTTAGGGTATTGGCATGAAACATCTTCCCAATTTCATCAGTGCTTTCACAAGTCTGAAATGTGATTTTATCCACTCAAGAAAAAATTATTCCAAAAGAGATGTTTACTCCTAAGTTATTAGAATTTTCAGTGAGAACAGCTCACGTTCACTGAAAACCATGCTTTCTTCCTGTACATTTAATATTTTCTTTCATTTTAAAATGGATTATCATGAATGTGCTGTTTTTTTCCTTTTCTAAAGGTCCTCTACTTTATCACAGATAGTGAAAGATTTCAACCACCCAGGAAGAAGACAAAGTTAGTATACCTCACCCCTTCGGTGATTATTTCCTATATACTTGATTTAAGTCTAAGGGGCTTGTTCAGTTTCTGCAGTCACTTCTTGAATTACTGATTTGGTGTCTAAAAATTATTTTGTGACTACATATTCCTCTTAAGCTGGTCAACAAATATTTTTCCTTTCAGTCCTCAAGACCATATGGGTAATTATTGATAATTTCAAGCAAGATCTGCATTTAACCACCCAAATTGATTAATTTATTTATTTAAATTACCAAGAGTGAAAAAGTTGCCAGCCTCCAGGATTAAGTATAAGTGAGATAATGTAAATATAGTATGACAAAAGTTCATTCTGACATTATTTTTTTGTTGAATTGATGTGTTTTTATGGAGTAGTGTCATTTAATCTTATCTTCTGTTGCCAGGGTGATGAAACACACCTACCGATTGGTCAATCTCCACCAAACCACTCCTCAGGAGCTCTATGCAAGAAGAGTATGTGCTGAGTATTTGCATTGTCGTAACTTGGAGTAATTAATCATGGATTAATGAGACCACTATTCAGTGGATTGAAAGTAATGCAATCCATATTTATGAAATTTGTAAAAATGCAGTTTCCAGGCTCAGAAACAACTCCTGTCAGAACCTAGGTCACTAGGCAAACAGCACTTGTTGTCCTTTTTCATTCTCCAGTAAACATATTCTGATCTGGTCACATGACATCCGAGTCAAGGGGCTCCAACTCGGGGAGAAAAAAGCAACACAAACAATGGGTATGAATACAAATGTAAAACTGCTACATTTTACTATTCAATCATTGGGGGTAATACCCCATGAAATTCAGTGGGTAGGTGTTTTGTTTTAGTTGGTTTGTCTAATAGCCAGAGATTGTTGCTGTTCAACAATCCCTAACCCCCTCCCCCAACTGGAAAGTGACACATCTGTAGATGAATCTCTCCCTGGGATTGTGAGAGGGTGTGTGTCTGTGTACAGTGGGTCACAGCATCTGCCACTGAATGTGAGGTCTGACATCACACAGAGATGGTCTTAGATTGAAGGTTTGTCCACATGTGAAATTGCAGGAGGTGCAGTTGTAGAGGTTTCATTCTGAGGTGGCAGAGAGGGACCACATCTACCAGACTTGCCATCAGGCTGATGAAGTATAGCCAGTTCTGGGTTGTTCGCAGGCATCTTGGCAAAATGTCATTGCCCAGAAGACATAGTCCAAGTGATTGTAGTTGAAGGAGAGGAACTTTTGGTGCTGTGGGTGTATCAGTATTTAGGGATAAGCATCATTCACATCTATTGATGTCACTCAGAAACCAATTCTCAAGGATGGGATTGTGGCCAAAAGGAGTAAAGCCGACGAAAATTTCAAACCCATCTCGGCCGCTGTGTCAATTTCCGACAGTTCCAACTCAGGGTTGCCCAGGTCCTTGGAAGTGAACTTGCCTTTGGAGTCCATCACGCCAATGAATATAAGTTTGTCGTTTGCTGCTGGAGGAATAGATGGGCACAAAACCACTCTTTCCATTTGGACTCATCAAGCCTAAAGTGAGACAAAATGCAGGGAGGGAATGCAGTCCTATGAACAATAGCATTGTATCTCTAAAAGCATTCAACATCAACTGGTAGAGTAGCTGAAGGGGGTCAGTTAGGTTTGTTCATCATCAATCTCAATCTCTTTATTGGGGGAGTGGAATCTTCTGGTGGATCAAAACCCAGCACTCTTTTAACAACCTCAACTGCATTCTAGAAAGTATCTACTGTAATATCCATCCCATAAAGGGGTACATCATTGTCTTAGTCCCTGGCAGTGGTGAGTAGGGACCTGAGCTTGAGTGTGAGTAAAAATTGGTTGACTTTAATGGTATTTGTAGTCTGATAACCTATAGAGTGAATGTGTAAAGTATGAGATTGTACAGTACTTGTAGTGGCCATGCTGTCATTTGGCCTGTAGATTCATCAAGCAATTTACCATGTGCATGAATGAGAATGTCTTCTCAATTAGTACTAGTAAGCTGTGGAAATTACAAATAAGGCTATTGACAGAGTAAAGGATAATACAGCCCAGTGGCTGCCCAGGATGCAAATTGGGTCTGACAGATTGAATAGCATTAATATTTTCAAGCAGTGAATGCTGTAAAGATTTGAGGGAGTGGGTGTCAAAACCAGTCATCAATGAGGACCTATGTGTTTGTGGAAGTACCCTTTAAATACACCACCCTGGAGACTGTGAATATATGTATGTGAGATATATTTCTGTAGTAAGTAAAAAAGAAAACCCTACCATCATTTCACATTGACTCTGTAATGGGTGGAAGGCAGCTAAAAGTGCAAGTTCTTATTCAATTTTTGATTCAGTTTGGAGTAATGGCTGTAAATTTGTTTTTCAGATACAAAATGAAGAGTATGGAGAAGCACTTGCAGTAGCAAAGAGGTTTGCTCTTGATACAGATTTAGTTTACCAAACACAATGGAAGAAACATCCTGTTTCCTTGGCAACCATTCAGGATTACTTGGTATTTTGTCTTGTATTTCCTTTACTCAAGTGTAACTCTTGTTATTACCCATACTTCTCAGAAGTGTACAGAACTGGGAAGCATTAAAGGGCAATTGGAGTTAATTATATTTGTATGCAACAACACAATGATAGTCAGTCAACCAGCGCGCTCTCACGTAGTTCCGGAATGCAAAGCTTGTGATGAGATAGAGTTATATTTGTATGCTAATTATGTATGGCTGTTTATAAATATGCGACCATTTTAAATTTAATGAGTTTCAAAATTTGTTCAGGATAGCCACTTGGTTTGCCTGTGAAATGCAAATGTTTGCATTGCAAACATTTTGAAAGATTTTTGTGAGAGAAATGAGAGGGTATTTGATTGGTGCAAGTGATATTGTGAAGTAAGGTTGAGGTAATTGCCCTTTGAGGGTTGAACAAATATTTGATATAAGGTATTTCTCTTTCAAGTTGAAATTTGAAAAGCAGCAGGAAAGCTTGTTTCTTGCAATTTATTTTCAATTTATTACTTCTGCAAAGAAAACTTCCAAACAGATAGTGTTAGACTCTCATAAAAATTAAAGGTTTGTGTTGGGAGTGGGAAGTAAGCTAGGCCTTTTTAGTCATGCTTTCAAGAAGGAGAAATAGTTACTTAAAAAGAGGAAACAAAGAAAGTAAGAAATGTACTGTAAAAAGGAAACATTGCAGCATTCTGAAAAAATAGGGTTGGCTCAATTATTTATCAGTCTTTGGAATGAGATATTTTGTTCAGATTCAGTTTGAATTTGAACCTGTTTCAGCCTCTTTGGTTTTTTTAAGTTTTACATTCTCTTCTGGACTTTGTGTATTGAACTGTCAGGACCAATTTTTTAATGTCTGTTATTCAGTTGATTGGCTTGAATATTACAAGGTTATAAAAGTATTCTTTTCATGTCTATTCTTCAGAGTAAAATTACAAAACGTTCATGGGTGTTACATGAATGTTTAGAGAGAGTTCCTGAAGACATTGATGCCGCCAGAGAGCTTCTAGAGTATGGCTTGACTGGGACAGATTTACAAGCTCTAATCATAATAGGAGAGGGCAATGATGAAGGAAGGTATGTTTAATTGTATAAAAATGTTTGGAGCTCTGTTCTTGTTTAATGAAAAGTTTGTTTCCAGGTCAAGATTCCTGTCTCAGTCTCATCAAGGACCCTGTCAAATAGACCTTTTGTTAGCCTTATAGGTGTTGTCTTGCTTTTTTGTTCATAATTGTTTGTAAGATAATGAAGCAGGCATGTGCTAACCCTGCTCCTGGGACAGTCATTTAACATCTGCATTAATGGGGCCATAGTGCAACCTCAGTATTTACATGTCCAGAAGCTGGGAGAGGAGAGGACCATTGCTTTTCCCAAGCTACAAGGACTATGCACCTAGCACCTAACCAGCTACTATGCCTGTTGTTTATCAAACTGTTCCTTGAAGGGTTTTAAGGATATTTAGGATGCAAACTTTCAAAGTTTTGTCACATACTTTTGGTCAGTGTTTCTAGTAGCTCATTATATAACCCTTTGCAGCATTTATCTCAGGAAGGGTTACAATACTTTGTCAGTAAAATACAAATATTTCTTCTTTTATAGATTCATTGACTGTTCAATAGTAGAAGCTGATGATTCTTTAGATGCAAGTCAAGACTGTGAGCAGAATTTTAACGAGGATGAAGCTACTGTAGCTGCTAGAAGGAGAAGAGCTCATCAGCAAGAACTTATCAAAGATGTAGATTTTAGCAAGTAGGTATCACATTAAAGCTTTTAGCTTTTGTACATAAAATTTATGTAAATTTAAAATCAGTTGTTAATGGCCTTCGCAGATCAATGGTAGCTCTTCAAGTGAAAATGTTGTCAAGGAGTTGGCACACTTTTCAGCATACAGAATTAAACCCACAGGACATAAAGGCTGCCAAGGTCTTTTTACCTGCAACTAGAGTTACTCATGTAGAGTTTTGCTGTTTTGGTGTCTTGGTTTGTTTTTTACATTTTAGCAAGCCCTCACTGATAGTTGTATATTAGGTACATAATCCCAGGTTTGTAAACAAATGACGTTGCAATTTATATTTTAAAGTGAAATTTCGTTGTTGCGTTCTGGTGAAATTTTCATTCATAATGAAGACAATGTTTGCTCTTTGTTAAAATTTACATGCAATTTGATCCTTCAAAAGGCTAATGCATTCATTGTAGGAATGCATTCAGGGATGGTAATTTTGTTAAATCAGGCAGGAATTTGAATGAATTTGCAAACTAAACCAGTCAAAGATCTAAATAAAAGTTTCAAAACAATGAAAAACATAAGACACCATAAAAGTGACACTATCACACCTGCTTGCTTCAAGCTCACTTCTGACAGAAAATTAAATAACTTCACTTGAGGACACCTCAAGGATTGAACCTAAGCAGTGAAAGACAGCTTTCCTAGATTGTTTGGATTTCTTGTAAATGTATCGGAAGTATTTTGGGTGTGAATCATTCTTTTAATTCCATTAGGATATGTTTTTTTTTTTTTTTTAAGAACCTTGTCAGGGTGTCTGAAAATATTACTTAATTGATTACCCGCATTGAATTGTTCTTGAGCAACTAGTAATGTTGTTTTCCTGTTTTTCTTCAGCCTCAACTTGGAACAGAAAGAACTCATTAATTGCAGATTACGACTATTATCCTATTTGGATCGGTTGAAAACATATGAGGTAAATACTGTTCCGTGAACATTTGTCACTTGGAGCATTTGTGCAACATCTTGGAGATATATATGACCCTGGTATATTGTGATGTTGTTTTTGCTTACTTGCAACAAGTCTAACTCCCAGATTTATCTTATATATACTGTATAATCATTTGCAGCTGGAAATTGTGAGGTTACAAATTTAAGTTAGGCCTAGAAAACTTTCATAATTTGTAAGAACTTGAGGTAAATCTTTTTCCTCTGAAGGTTGAACTTGCTCTAAAACCCTTTTTGTTCCACTTACAGGACATTAAAGGAGGGGAAGAAATGGCAGCCAGGCTGTATTCTGAAGATGATTTTCGTTTTTTTAGATCAAGAAATATTGTTGAACTTGCTGTTGAGTATGCCAGGGTAAGTCCATGATTGGACTGAGTGCTTTGTTTGTTCATTCTTTTTCTTTCTAGTATATTTCTTTTTTTACCTTTCCTGTTTCTAGTGTACCCTTCTAGGTAGATATGGGTGCAGTATAAATCTTTTATTAGTCTCTGTTTTGTGCTTCAAGTATTACACTATATGTTTTATGCATCTCAGTCAAGTTAACAGAGTAGTGGTCCCTTTACTGGCACAATCATATTGGAAATTTTGCAAAAGTTTACAGTGTTTGTTTTCATTAGGAATTCTGAGAGAGGTATGATAAATAACTGTGTTTGCTGCTACCTTATGTCATGAGGTAATGTTCACTCTTTGAAAACTTATGCCATTCCCAAAGAAAGAACCAAAAAGCTGTACAAGTCAAAAGGAAGATTTTTAGTATGAAGCTAAGTATTTCTGTTGGTACAAATATGTACATGCAGACCCAACAGTGTAGCCACATTCTCACATTAGGGGAGCTAGCACACAAAGACACTACTGTAAACAAATATTTCATTTAAGTTTGCTCAACTCAGTAAAAAAATTTGTAAAAGCGTCACTTTTGAAAATTTTTTGTATAGGGAGCAGGCTCCTCCCCCTTGCAACCTCTCCCAATCATATGCTACTGATACAGGTGGAAACTGTTACTCAGAAGTATTAATTAGATCACTGTATGTTCAAAAACATGTCATTTCATTCTTTTTTTCAGGGATCTGAGTCCAAGGAGGTAGATACACTTCTTACATTTCATGGCAAGGAGCTGCTTCCTTATTGGTTGTTGATTTTGAATGAATTCCCAGAAACCACTCCACCTTCAGAATACAAGTATCTTCTACCTCAAGTCAGGTATTTCACCCTTTGGCTTTACTTCACAAACTATGCATCCTTGCTTTACACTTTAAGTCTCTTATCTAATATTTGCAAGTTTTAAATATCATCCTTTCAAGCTGATTTCATGTGATTTATTAAAATATTCAATTTTGTTGATCTAAATTTAATGTTTTGCGTATCAAAAGATTACATCTTTAACATGTCAACATGAACACAGGTATTGTGTGTTTGTGTCAGAATTCCATTTTTAATGCTGAATTTATTTCCTGTCACAGTTTTGAACCAGGAGAGGAAGTGTATGAGTGGGGGCAGCAGAGTTTCAGAGAACCAGATTGGTGTGAGGATCCAGAGATTGTTAACATAATACACCCGGGAGAGATGGATCCTGGGCAGGAATTTTTTGAGGATGACCCAGCATTGAAGCAATTCAGGTTTGTGGCCATTTTTGGGATTTAAATTTGTTAACTTGAGAAATACATTTCTTAATGATGAAAGTGTAGTATTCCATAAAGGCCGTGTTTGTGCCAAGGTGCTGGTTCGTGGCATTTGCACATCTGAGTTGGATTATCCAACAAAGAAAATAATTGCCTGTGGGAAATTCTCACACGATTTTAGCTCCCTAAACCAGCCATTCAGAACAACAGAAACTCCTAAAGGGTAAAAAATCTTGCATCATTATAAAAAGTATCAGGCACAAAAGTGGGAATTCCAGCTTTGATGTTGTGTTCTAATCTGAGCTTTGCATACAAGTCAACTGTAATTTTCAGTGAAAAAATGCTGATAACTTAATTGATTCTTTTGTCATAGAGATTTGAGCTGGTTTATTTAGATAGAACTCTCTTTAAAATTCTTGATAAAAATATATTGAAAGCAAATTATGCAATTTTAATTAGATGTAATGTGAAATCAATTTTAAAAGCAATGATGATGATGGATGTATCAGTTTTACAGCAAATTGTCACTTTCTGTGCATTATGTTGTAACAAAATAAATTTGAAAGAATTCATGTCAATGAATTGTTTTCAATTTCACCTAGAGCTGAGAAGTTGACTAAAGACAAATTACAGGAATGGTATTCGTACAGAATTAGAGAGATTGAACGTAACTCTCATCAGGTATGAGAATGCTTTATAAAATGAAAACATGCAATTTGGCCTACCTTAATGTGTTAAAAGAAGGCCTATAATTAGAAAACGAAACTGTGTTATAGAGGTTGTATCTTCCATCTTCTTAACTTGTTTAATTAATGAGAGAAAATGCTGAATAATATTCTTATACTTTGATTGAGTGCTGCTTGTGTATATACACTTGGTGGTAGAGTGCAGTTCAACTTGGGTATATGTGCAATGGAATACTTTAGCTTTGCTTGAGAGTTACCAAAGACAATTGTGGAAAACAATATAGGCCCTATATATTTTGACATTCATTTTTGTAAAGGTAAAGATTAAAGAAAGGAGCTAAAGTAAGCTACAAGTTGATTTTTAAAGAAGATATGTCAAACCTCATTGATGTTGTGAAGAGAGAAAAACTGTTATGGAAAGTGTTTCAAAATCATTGCTGATAATTTCTTCTTTCATAAGTTTCACACTACTTAATGAATGAAATATTTGGTCAATCATTTTTGGTTTCGGTGAAAAGAGAAACCTATGCGGTCATGATGGTGTGTGTATGTATGTGTGTATGTCAGTGTAGGTGTATGTGTGTATGTGCGTGTGTGTGTGTGTGTGTTTGTGACACTTTGCTCATTAACACGATATCTCAAGAAGGGAAACTCTGACAGTTTTCAAACTTGGTACATAGATGCCCCATATTGAGAGGAAGAACCCTATTGTTTTTGGTGGGGGTCAAAGGTCACCTGGGGTCACCGGGGGTCAAAACCTGAAAACCTTGTTAACACAATATCTCGAAATAGGAAGCTTGGATGAATTTCATACTTTGTATATAGATGCGTTAGGTAAGAGGAAGAACCCTATCATTTTTGGTGGAGGTCAAAGGTCATCTGGGGTCACCGGGGGTCAAACCCTAAAAACTTCGTTAACACGACATCTCAAGAAGGGAAGCTCTGACAGTTCTCAAACTTAGTACATAGATGCCCCATATTGAGAGGAAGAACCCTATTGTTTTTGGTGGAGGTCAAAGGTCACCTGGGGTCACCAGAGGTCAAAACCTGAAAACATTGTTAACACAATATCTTGAGGTAGGAAGCTTGGATGAATTTCATACTTATTATGTAGATGCGTTATGGTAAGAGGAAGAACCCTATCATTTTTGGTGGAGGTCAAAGGTCATCTGGGGTCACCAGGGGTCAAACTCTGAAAACTTTGTTAACACGATATCTCAAGAAGGGAAGCTCTTACAGTTCTCAAACTTGGTACATAGATGCCCCATATTAAGAGGAAGAACCCTTTCACTTTTGGTGGAGGTCAAAGGTCACCTGGGGTCACCGGGGGTCAAACTCTGAAAACCATGTTAACATGATATCTCAAGAAAGAAAGCTCTGACAGTTCTCAAATGTAGTACATGGATGCCCCATATTGAGAGGAAGCACCCTATTGTTTTTGGTGGAGGTCAAAGGTCACCTGGGGTCACCTGGGGTCAAACCCTGAAAACATTGTTAACACAATATCTTGAGGTAGGAAGCTTGGATGAGTTTCATACTTTGTATGTAGATGCGTTACGGTAAGAGGAAGAACCCTATCATTTTTGGTGGAGGTCAAAGGTCATCTGGGGTCACCACGGTTCAAAGCCTGAAAACTTTGTTAACACGATATCTCAAGAAAGAAAGCTCTGACAGTTCTCAAACTTGGTACATGGATGCCCCATACTGAGAGGAAGAACCCTGTTGTTTTTGGTGGAGGTCAAAGGTCACCTGGGGTCACCGGGGGTCAAACCCTGAAGACATTGTTAACACAATATCTTGAGGTAGGAAGCTTGGGTGAATTTCATACTTTGTATGTAGATGCGTTATGGTAAGAGGAAGAACCCTTTCACTTTTGGTGGAGGTCAAAGGTCATCTGGGGTCACCGGGGGTCAAACTCTGGAAACTTTGTTAACACGATATCTCAAGAAGGGAAGCTCTGACAGTTCTCAAACGTGGTACATGGATGCCCCATATTGAGAGGAAGGACCCTATTGTTTTGGTGGAGGTCAAAGGTCACCTGGGGTCACCGGGGGTCAAACCCTGAAAACATTGTTAACACAATATCTTGAGGTAGGAAGCTTGGATGAATTTCATACTTATTATGTAGATGCGTTATGGTAAGAGGAAGAACCCTATCATTTTTGTTGGAGGTCAAAGGTCATCTGGGGTCACCGGGGGTCAAACTCTGAAAACCTTGTTAACACGGTATCTAGAGGTAGGAAGCTTGGATAAATTTCATACCTTGTATTTAGATGCCTTATAGTAAGAGGAAGAACTCTATCATTTTTGGTGGGGGTCAAAAGTCATCTGGGGTCACCAGGGGGGTCAAACCCTGAGACAGAGGTCCCAACCAGCATGGACTTTCCATATTCAGTACGGAAAATCATTGTAAATATGGGAATACGGATTTTTCCTTGATAATCCAAATTTTGAATGAGTAAATAGGTCCTTTCACGAACTTTATTATTCTTTAGCCAACATATCAAAAGACTGAGAATAGACTACAGTATTTCACTTTTCTGTACAGTACTGTAGTGTATTTATTTGAGCCCAGTAATCTATGCTATTATGTTATTGGTTAAATTTTTGTCAACAAGTTGAACTTAAACCAATCAGTAGATAGTTTGCAGCAGATCCATGACATTCCATAAGCTACCATATCATTGGTTGATCAGTTGTAAACAGATCCACTTTCAACCAATCAAAAACTGTGTTAAAAGCTAGTTTCTGAGTGCAGTGACAGACTCCTGCCAAGGTCTGTTGAGCTGGCTGAGTAGCCCAACGTTAATGTTAGATTTGACTGTAACTGAATTGGAAAAATAGCACGAAGAAATGGAATAATAAAAATTACAGCAGGAATATCACAGTATGTTGTAATATGGCTCCTCTTCAGAGTAGCAGAGTAGTATGAGTAACTTTAGTGGAAAATTTACCAGGCAGATCAAGTTTTAACGTAGGCCTAGGCCTAGTCCGCAGTCTGCTGACCTAGTATTTGGTAAGCTTTGGGGCTTCCCATACTAGGTCAGCAATATACCCATTGTCAAAATTGGGCTACCGCAACTTCAAAAATTTTGAATGGTCTCGATCTTTCTCAAATTCACGTATACTCCTACATAATTGACCTCTACGGGGCCTTATATGTTTAAGACTCTTCATTCTGTGATTTTTTGCACTAAGTGTCCAAAAAAAGACCAAAAATTTTGATTTACACAAACGATCCTGTTTTGTTTTTTTTAACATTCTATGAAACTGCTAAATCGTGTAACTAGGACGTTCACACTATTGTGTGCTAAATAGCACGCACTGCTGTTCAATTGTGACATAGTCTATAGCTATAGTTACGTTCATACACGCGCATACGCGTATATAGCAACAATCACTGCAGCAACGCACGCAGACGATATTACTCTCACAGTAATATGCGGTCAAAAATTTGTGTTGCAATAGCCTAGGCCTAGTTCAGGGAACAAAGTGTACGTGAGAACTAGGCCTAGGTACCCTAGGCTAGCCTAGGCCTAACAGTTAGGGCCTAGCCTAGGCCTAAGAGTTGTTACAGAACCAACAACAAACATTAGCCTACACACACAATAACGTTAGACTCAGTACATAAAAAATCTAATGCAGAGTTCCAGGTTTATGGGCTAGGCCTAGACAAAGTCCTAGTCCTGTGACTAAGTCCTAGCCTAACTGCCACAGTACAGGCTAGCCTAATTGTAGTACAGTATGCATGGGCTGATATTACTTATTAGAGGTAGCCTAGGCCTAACGTTAGGCCCTAGGTTACTGTAATAGCTATGGCCTAGGCTAGGGCTAGTCAAAGCAGTTATTGCCTGTCAAATGCACAGGCCGTTCTAACGTTATATAGTACATACATATATATAAATAGACAAGGTAGCGCACTTCTTCCACACCAAGGCGTTCAGTAGCCAGATTTGGCTAGAATGCACTAATACGGCCAAATCCCCAACTGCTTTGGCCAAACTGGCAGATCTTTTACTAACTTGGCCATGTATTCGTGCGTATATGGCCAAATCGGCCAAATCTGGCTACTGAACGCCTTGGTGTGGAAGAAGTGCGCTACCTTGTCTATTTATATATATGTATGTACTATATAACGTTAGAACTGCCTGTGGTCAAATGTTGGTACCCATCATCTAAGTTTGTAGTATTTACAGAGAGATTTCTGTGACCAGCTGTGCATAGGCCTAGGCTAGGTTTATACTTATAGCTAGGCCTAGGCTAGACCTAGTCCTCAGTAAAGGACTGTGGTCGTTCGCCTACAGCTCTCTATACACAGTCCTTACACCGACCATTGAAAATAGCAGGGGGATCGGCCGTCTGTGTAATGGTTGAATTTTCTGTCTTCTCACAGCAAATTCTGAAAGAAAAATCCTACTTTACAACCAGGAATTTTCTTCTCCAGATCTTACAAGAGTATTGCAGCTGTTCTGGATCACCGAGAATTTCCGGAAAGTGCCAAAAATATGAAATGAAATCAGCAACTTTTTCGCTCTGTAAAATTTACTGTGTGACTTTGGAACTTTGTTTACAACAGTATGCTAATGAGCTACGTCATTACGTCAGTATAGAATACCTGCAGAGGCAGTTGCCATGTGTATGCATTGGAACTACAGTAATCAAAATGTTGTGCGTGACGTCACAATGTTACACACACGGCATTCAGATGTCAACAAATATTTCGAGCGCTACAGTAAATTGTTAAGAAGCGGCCAAGCTGATGATTTTATTTCAAATTTTCGGAACTTTACCGAGGTTTAAAGTGATAAAAAACAACTGCAATATAAGTGTAAGACATGGAAAGGAAAAGTTATGGTAGTTTTTTAAGACTTTAGGTCCTAACTTTGCACTAAGAAGAAAATCAATTTCGACCAGCACTGTGCTGGTCGAAGACCCCGGGTTTTCAATGAGTCAGAGTAAGGACCGTGTATAGGGAGCTATCGGCGACCGGCTATACACGGGCCTTTACTGAGGACTAGGCTAGACCTAGGCTAATGTTACTTAGGGCCTTGCCAAGTATTTAGCATAGCCTCTAGGCTATACTGTAACGTTAGGCCTTGGGAATACTTGTGATATTTTGCATTTTGTCCTTTGGTGACCCTGATGACTATCTTGGGAATTCTTGGGAAATTTTGCTTTTTGACCTCTCGTAACCCCAGATGACGATCTTGGGAATTCTTGGGAAATTTTGACCAGTGACTGAAAGATATGGGACATCATGGCATTATTTGGAATAGAACATATATCATCGAAACCTCAATGCATTTTTGCATTCTGGTTTTTTATACAGGTGGACAATGCACTAGAATTAGTGAAGCTCGCTACAGAGAAAGGTGTACAGGTTTGTAGATGCTAACTTGCTTTTTCTTTCTTTCTTGTGTGAAAGAAGGAATTTGTAGATGAGATGACCTAATAATTGCTGACATTTTTTCACAAACAGCAAAATTTTTCAAACTAACAGAAAAATGAAATTCATCATGTGTAAGGGTTTTCTTCAAGTCAGATGTTGACTAGAAGGGAAAACGCAGTCACCCCAAATATTTTGAAATATCCACTTAACCTTACAAATCAGCTGTTTCTAGTGCAAGTATTTTCATATTTCTGAAGATAAATATTGGTTAGTAAAGGTATACAAAGAAGTTTTCTACATTAATAAAACTATTCAGTGATAAAAAAGTCACACAATCACAAAGGGCCTTTCAAGGGTATACTAATTCAAATTGGGTTACTGCATTTTCTCTTAAATTCATTTGTGCTTTAATTTTTTTTTTTACCAAAGGGCCTCAGTGGGTTACATGATGACCTTAGAACTCTAGAGGTCATGATCTATGAAGCAGAAGTTGACCCCAATTTGACCTTGGAGGATTTACAGAAACAGAGTAATTTGGAGAAAATTCAGCTTTTGATGGAAAAGGTTGGTGTATTACAGGTTCATAATTTTGGTAAAAGAATTGTTTCATGTTGCCCAGATTGATTTGTGTAATGTTGGAAGAGAGAGAGTTTACTTTAACCAGTTAGCCAACTGAAAATTACTTCTGTGAGTATTTAAAATGATGTTTCTGTAAAATTATAAAAAACATTTTCCTGGTAAATGGTGGATTGTTTTATAGTGCCAGTTGAGAGTAATGTGGTCGAATTTTAATAATATGTGGAGTGACAAATAAACAGTTTTAATGTGTTAGTTTTTATGAAAAGCCATTCCTTGGATGGTTTGTGATTGCTAAACTTGTAAAATTTAAAACAAAATATATTTTTCTGCATTTGTATTTGCCATAATTTCTTTGTAAAAATATGTATCAATTTTTTTTTTTAATTTTTTTTTTTTACAATTGCAGTTTCGAAACAAAAAGTGTTCCATTTTAAATATTTTGAATGCTTCAGAAATGTCATTTGCAGAATAAGGAAATAGTTTGCCTTTTCAACTTCTCCTGCAGACGTCAAAGGAGCTGTATGTTAAAAATGTTAAGAGGTGGATTCTACCATTCCTGAAGAGGTGTGAAGCTAAGACACCTGGTGTACAGGATGAGCTTTTACATGCATACATCCTGTCAACAGCAAAGGTGAGAAATTGAACTTTTATTTCAAACTAAAATTTATCGGGGTTATATAGTTAACTTTAATCTTAAAAAGATAAAAGATTAAACAGTTACTCCCACCCTATTTTGAAAAATCAGCTAAATGTTACAAATTCTTTTATTTGCCTTGGAATTTCATGATTTTTCAGAAACAAAAAAGCCTGTTTTTCCTCTCTTGCCTTTAGGATGATTTATCATACTGCTTGAGGATATTCGAGAATTGCAAAGAAGGGGTAAGTTACATAAAATTAGCCATTCTTGATCTTCAAACATTTTCAGATGATATTAATACTATGGAGCACAGGTTTCATTTGTGGATTAATAGTAGGGTGTATTGTTGGCCTATGACCTGCAGGCCAGATTTGACCAGTGAGGGATGCTTAGATTGTACATATTCCAATTTATTTTCTAAGCAACAAGTGGCCATGCAAGTGAAGTTTGTGTAAAATCTACTTGATGTGTTGAAGTTAGTAAATGTTCTACCATTTTCAATTTGGGCAACGTTGATGGCATACAAAACTTATGTCAAAGGCAAAAGGTCTTCCTTCTCATGTCACAGGTTAAGAACCTTTCTTGAGCCTACTTTAGTAAAGATTACCACTCTGCTTTATACTTTCTGTCTTGTTGGCCTTAAAATAAAGGGCAGTGAATATTTTTTTTATCTCTAGGTGAACACTCTTGGGATTTCAACCATTAACTTAAGGCAGATCTGATGTTAAATGGCACATTGGGAATTCAAGTTACACAGGATAATGGCAGTTACTAGTAGTCACTCTTTCTTACTAAATGATCTTGATATGATCGGGGCAAAATGTGCACATGTGAGTGATAAAGCTCACTGAAGGCTGAGGATGTTGATTGATTGATTGATTGATTGATGGTGATTCCTCCTCAGGTTCCAAATCCTATTTTAACAGACAGACAAGAAATTGTTTCATTAGCCCTGGAGTGTGTCTATACTTGTGAGGTTAATGAACAACATGCTAATGCACAAAAGATCCTTGACTGCCTCCCTAAGAAAGGATTTGGGTAAGATTTCATCTAATTAAATTTGTAAATATATCTTATGACAATAAGGAGTAAATGATTGGCTCTAAATCTTTCTTAACGTTTCAAATTCCATACAAAATGAGGAATATTTTAGGAAAAGGTGGTTTTAGTCTTTTTATGGTTATAAAAGGCAGAAAGTTGGCTAAAGGATCGTGCAGAAGTTGAAACTTTACAGCTTTGTGTCCTTTTACTTTGTACCTGTAGTGTTATCGCAGAAGACATGGGGGCACTTTACCATGATATTGAGCAGCTTGAAAACCACCTTAGAGCAGTAGAGATTCTCTTGACACGAGGAATCAAGAAGACACCTAGATTTATCCGGGATTCTCAGCTGGACTCTGAAAAAGCCAAGAACCTCATGATTCAGCTCACCAGGCATGCTTCAAAGCCGTAAGTTGATAGATACAATAAGAATTCATATTCTTTTATTGTTTGAAAAATTACTTTGACACTTGCAAAGATGGTGAAAAAACAGCACATTATTGTGGAAAACTTTTGAGACCTATGCTGAAGCAGAGTTTAAACATTTTATGTTTAGCATCTCATTTACAAAGTTTCTCAGAGCATCTAAGTTTCATTTTTGTTTTATCAGGGAACTAGCTTTCAAGAATATCGACTGGTATCACCTTTTGGAAGATTGCATAGAGTTACGAGACAAGGTCTACTCCTGTATAGAGAGGAAACAATGTTTAGAGGTAATTGTTTATTACTGAGATACCAAGTGTGTGCCTTCATGTAAAAGAAATATGCAAATAAATTTCAAGAAGCTGTTTGCCTTGGATGGAATTAGGGGCATTTCTCTTCAGTTCTATAATTTATCTGATTTTTCTACAAAATGTCAAATTTAACAGAATATCAGTTTGTTCTTTGACTAAAAATGTGTGTAATTTTTTCTTACATGTCACCTTTTATTAAATTTCAGATATTTGTAGAAAGTCTTCTTGGGTCTGAAAAGAAAGCCAACATCGAACTCGCTGGAGAATTTTTAGCTAAAACCAAACAGGAATCAACAAAGGTCATTAAGAGTCCACGACGTGGAGATTCTGTTGGGTCTGGACCCAGGCAACCCACTACAACCAGCACTCTGTTTAAGCTGCGTCTAAGTAGGATGACTTATGAAAACTCTGTAAAACTTGTATTGAGGGCAGCAAAAGAGTATTTTGACTCATCTTCTAAACTTGTGGATCCCAACATGGATTTAGCACGGTGAGGAATGGCTTTCATAATCATCATTCAATTTGCTTAAATTCAAAATATTTGGTTTGATTTGATTTGATTTATTAATAGCTCCAATTGATTTAAATTACACAAACACTTTCCAAATGAAGATAAACAAGCCAAAAATCCAGAGTAAAATAACAATGAACATAAAACAACGATATGTGTAATGGAGAGACAAACCTGTGAAAATCCACAAGAAGCTTAGCTCACTATTATGGGATTCATTAGTATAAAGTCTTGGTAAGTTGTTCAAACAAAAGGTTTCTTATCTGATTGGTACTATTGCATTAGTGTAGGAATGACTGAGTACATACTCTAAGAGGATGAGTACAAGACTTGCTACATGTACTCAAGTTATAGTAGGAGGACTCAAGTCAGTTCTGGTTACAAATGCAGACTGTTACATTAGGACCACTTCTTTTGTCTCCAAATTAGTGACTAGAATTTCAGATGTTGTGTTCATAGGCCAGTTTACAAGAACATGGGGGAGCCAGGGCTTTCCCCTGTCCCCTCCCCCTTTTGACAATTCATCTGCCATAATGACTTAGCCGCAACAAACATGCTTCTTGTTGCTGTCCTCTGCAGTGGGGTTCCCCCTTCACATATAAGAATCTCGAGCTATGAGCTTTTGCGTACAATTCCCACAAAACATGTTTTTTTTTGGAACCACAATATAACAAAGTACTGTTTTATTGAGGCTAACTTCAACTCTAAAATTGCTTTGCAGATCTTTGGATTGAACATTTCTGTTATTAGATTTATGTTTGCAGTGAATTAAACAAAAAATTATTTCATGTTTTCTTTAACTAGAGCCTGTTTAGAACTGATCACTGAAACATGTCCTGAAATACAAGAAGAGTTAGATCTGATTCAGAGTCTTTCACTTTTAAATTCATTCTCAACTCCGGTTCTTCCTCTTAAAGGTAGGTTTATTTTACTTAGAGCTACTCCATAAACATAAAGGAGGACTTTATCTTGTGGGATGGGGAATTGGGGGTAGGAGTATTGCCCTCTGAGGCTGAGGAATCAGCTTGAGGAAAGTTAACTATATTGTCAGTGCTGTATGGTTCAAGTTTGTATGTTACTTACGCAATGGTGTAGCATTTGACAAACCCTTAGTCAAGATTGTACATGCGTAGCAAAGACTTCATGTTAGAAAATAAAAAAAAATTAACAACAAATTTTCTCGTTGCAAAATGCAGTGATTTATTTGATGTCTTCATTTTTTCCTTTTTTTGTAATCTAATCACTCCTGTTGAAGTCTGTGAAAGAATTAAGCCCTTGATAAACAATTTTCATTCTCAGTGCGTCTATGTGAACCACGCCTCGATTTAGTACAGATGGCTCTGAAGTCAAGTCCAACAGCTTACAAAAGTAGTGGAAAGGTAAGAAACAGCTGTATTGTCTTAAGTTTTAAGGAAACACATTAGTACAAATGTTTCAGAAGTTCGACATACACAGATGATATTCCATGTTATGTTAGGATTAATTGGAGGAAGGGGGTTGGGGAGGCAGTCTGTGATATGGTCACTTGGACAGTAAAAGTACCTTAATGGAACTAGAAACATTACTTGTAGTATTCTAATATCTTGAACATTACATTTTTATTGATAGGTGTTTCTTTCTTGATTCTCTAGATCCTTGATCTTGCCCGACTTGTCAGAGTTTATGACAAAGATGAAGCCAAGGAGAAAGGTCAAGTCCACTGTCTGATTGCAGAGACCGCCCTCAATGTAAGCAGAAAGATGTGACACCTTGAATCATCTTATCAATTATGAAACAGACTTCAGGGGTTATATTGTTATGCATGTACATACAACTTGTACATTGGTACTCAAATTTGAAACTTGTATAAAATTTGAAGTAAAAAAATTATAGAACTAAGTTTCAAATTTGTTATGTTTTTTGCAGGATATTTTATGTAATATCAGGAATTAATAAAGGAAAATTCTAGATATATTGCTGACTTTTTGAAGGGCTCAGGATCATATTTTTCCAAAGGATTTCATCATAGTTGCTTTCCTTGTCTTATTCAGTATTTTTGGTCATGGTAATGATTGTTAGTACTTTGCTATTTACAGGCCAGTGATTACCAGGTTGCCTACCAGCAATGTACCGCTATAATTAAAGATAAACATGTTGATGGATGGAAAGTATGTAAACAGCTAGCAGAGGCCAAAGGGTTTGAAAACAAAGAAGCCAGGTAAGTCCCCTTTCATTCGTTTATTACTTACAAACGTAAATAATTACTCTGTTTGGGTTTTTTAGTACATAAAGATAACAGGACGAAGTTTGTATTACTATTATGTACAAAGACCTGCTGGGAAGTATTTAACTGTAATATACCTACAGAGCTCATATGACTGGTATGTTTACTTCTGAAAACATTGGCAGAGATGCATACAAGGTGCAGTCTTATGATACATGTCTTATGTGGTCTGTCTTTGGTACGATTTTACAAGTATTTTGACCATTAAGGGTTACACTCATAGTTATGACTACAATTTCATGAATACAAAATGTAAAAGTTTAGGGTACCTTTCTATTTACCTCAAAGATCTTTCTTAAGTCTAGACTGACACTTTGTTCTACTGAACTGATATGTTAATGAGAAGAAAAACTGTAAACACAAAGTACTTACTGCTATCCTCCATGAAAAGTACTAATATGCCCAAGAATAATGAATGTAGTCGTCCAATCTTTATAGAGATGACAAATGACCAATGTATATTGAAGGGTACCCTGACAAGTATTAAAGTAAATAAAGAGAAGTCCATGAAGATTACTTACTAACATGGTGAAGATGTTTGCACTTAGGGTTGCCCAGTACTATGAAGCTTACTTACTGATATCCTTACTGGGATTATAAATAGTACTGGTTCTCAACTGTAAGCGTATTGTCAATCAACTGAATTGTAAAGAAAATTTGTCTAAAAGTAAACTTGTTGATATAAACCCCTGCTGCTCAGGAAACTGTAAATTTTAGAATGCATTGAACATTCAAAAATAGGAATCCTTTCAACACATTTAGGGTCAGGAAAGGACAGTACAGTGAACTATAGTTCACTGCACAATGATGTTTTTGAAAAATGACTGATTTAAATGACAAAGTTGACATTTTGAAGTTTTTGCATAAACAGAAAGCACATTGAATGGGACATTGCCAAAAATTTTTTATTCAGAACTTGGAAAATATTAAATACTTCATTTTAGAACCGATTTACCTAACACTCCAATGGTACAGCCTTTGAGCAATTTAGTGTCTTGCTTTGATACGTAACACTGTGCAAAGCTAATACTTCACAAGTATGGTATCAGAAAATCACTGATGGGTCTGCACTTATGTCTTGTTGTATTTGTAACTCTTTCTGTGAGGGTATGGGTTGCACGTACCATTGAGAAGATAAGCTGAGAACAAATCTCACACAGTAACTGTGAGTTACTTTGCATAGCATTTCCCTCATCCCATAAAAACTCTCTAATTCTATACCACACACTTTACAAAGTGGCAAGCATCGTAGAAGATTCATCATTACATGTTTCGCAGGCTGGAGTGTACAGATACAGACTGAAAGAAGAGGGAGGGGGAGGAGGGGGTTCAGCAAATCATTACCAGTAGTGGTGAATCATAAGGGCAAGAGTTCCACAATCTGAAAAGGACATTTTCATATACAATGTCAAGTCAGAACAAGTCTGGGAGTGTCATTTCTTCCTACCTGGGGCAAACAAAAACTGAAAAGTTTTGTGCGCTGACCATTGCAGCCTAGCCATGGTGGAGATGATATCACCAGTGTTGATTCCCATAGATGCAGGTGAACATGATTTCAATTTTCCAACATAATCAACTGATAGAAAAGGAAAAAGATCTTACAAACTCTTACAAACTACAGAAATCCATTGCTAAAAATAGTTTTCCCTGAGAGCTTTTCGTCAAGTGCAGAAACAGACTTGCTGCTCTAAGAGTTTTTTAGAAAATTTAACTATTAAGCTAGTATTGTTAGACAAGGATAAAATTAGCAAAAAAAAAAAAATATGTAGTGAAAATAATTAAGGTGGTTGTATTGTTCCATGACATGACATCATATAAAAATATTTAAAACAATAATTGATTTAAATTTAAAAAATATCAGATTTAAATAAAAGAAAATTAGATATTTTGACTTGAAAAAATAAAGAAATCACCAACACTGATGGCATTGGATCTTTTTGAAACCAGGGCATGATAATTCTTGTATTTCATGGGTGGTGGCCCAGAGGGTGTGTTCAGGAGTTTTCATTTGGGCCCATTTATTCTCACCTCCAATAAGTTAAAACATTTGCATTTCTCTTGGAAACAACATCAGAAGAGAGAGTAAGAGAAGTATGATAATTTTCCAACCATGTCTACCAGTCCTGGATTAAACATGTATCAGGGTGCATGAATTGTAATTGGCTGATTAATTAGTACCCCAATTATTTGCATATTGTGACTGTCTGTTGTCTTTGAGGATCAATTAGATTCTGATAGAGGGACAATATCATTGGATAAGTGCAAATTACAGGGCTGATGGTTACTCCAATCATGGCACTGATTCATGTATGATCCTTCTAATCATGTGACATAAAGTTTAATGTTGAAAACTTTCAAAGCTCAGAGTAGGACTACGGATGTGAGTACAAAGTCCTGAGTTACAAGTACTTTATCATCATTCTCTGATTTTCAATTTAATCATATGTTGGTTCTTTCCTTTGTTCACTTGTTTTTCCATTTTTTGGTTCCTTCTGTTCTATCAATTTTGTTACCATACATTATACATTACATAACAATGTATTACACATTACATTCCATTGCCTTGCTTTGCATTACATAACAGTACATAACAATGTATTACACACTACATTCCATTGCCTTGCTCTGCATTGCATTACATTACATAACAATGTATTTGCACATTACATTCCATTGTCTTGCTTTGCATTACATTACATAACAATGTATTGCACATTACATTCCATTGCCTTGCTTTGCTTTGCATTACATTACAGTACATAACAATGTATTACACACTACATTCCATTGTCTTGCTTTGCATTACATTAAATTACATAACAATGTATTACACATTACATTCCATTGCCTTGCATTACATTACATTACATTACCGACTGCAGTGGCCAAGTGGTTAGAGCATTCATACCAAAGACTTAATGGAGCCTACTGCCTTTGTGCTTGGTGCTCAGCATAAGCAATGGAGTAGGAAAAACAAGCCAGTGAGCCGCAACTGGAAAAAAGGCCGTGGTCGTCTCGACTTGAACCAATTGGTTGGAAACTGGGACGTTAAACCTCATCTAACTAACTAACTGCATTACATTACAGTTCATAACAATGTATTACACATTACATTCCATTGTCTTGCTTTGCATTACATTACATAACAATGTATTACACATTACATTCCATTGCCTTGCTTTGCATTACAGTACATAACAATGTATTACACATTACATTCCATTGCCTTGCATTACATAACAGTACATAACAATGCATTATACATTACATTCCATTGCCTTGCTTTCCATTACATTACATTACATAACAATGCATTATACATTACATTCCATTGCCTTGCTTTGCATTACATTACATTAACTTTTACATTTAGTTATTCTTAATTTGAAGTTTCCTTTTAATGGATCTCACTTTTGTTTTATAGACAAGAGCTGATTGCTTACTCTCTGTGTCACTGTGAACCATCTGCATTTGAGGAAATTTTAGCCCTGAGGACAAGTAATGAATTACAGGTAGGTCATCTGTTGGTGAGTAATTGCATCAATTCTGCTTCTTATAATTAAAAATTTTTTTCCACTGTTAAGTGTCAAGACACTTGCTTTTCATTTCCTAACAGAAGTGATTTCTTTCAGAGCTAAACATGATTATTAGTTAAAGTACATTGATTAACATAAAATATGTTGATGAAGATTTAGGTTGCCATGGTAATTATTCTGATTTGTTTTTATGAAGAGTTGTGATATATTTTATAGGAAACTAAAATATTTATGAGTTATATTTGCTTGTATTTTGACAACAAGTTTATCAACTTAAGTGCATATGTGCATCTTGTTAAATTTTTATTTAGATTCTCAGTGGAATCCTAGGGATTAAGGAAAAGAGTGAAATACC
This sequence comes from Holothuria leucospilota, assembly GCA_029531755.1. Classification (NCBI taxonomy): domain Eukaryota; kingdom Metazoa; phylum Echinodermata; class Holothuroidea; order Aspidochirotida; family Holothuriidae; genus Holothuria; species Holothuria leucospilota. The sequence goes on along the minus strand of CM055974.1, from coordinate 7,898,023 downwards.
AGAGGAGGAAGTGGAAGCAATGGAAACAGAAGATATAAATTTTCATAAGGTAAATAATTTGCAGGTTTTATCTGACTTTTAAGCAAGTATCATGAGTATTTTATTTTGAGAATGTACTTCTTTAGTCATCTGAACAGTATGAAAAACTTTTTTTGCCAAAGTCCCAATGACCAAAGCCAAAGGCCAAAAACATAACTCTCAAGAGAATGGCTTAGGATTTTTTCTCTGCCTGTACCTGTAAGCAAAGATTATGTGTAATATGTGATCTTTTCAACCAGTGTAGGGTTGGACAACACATGACAGACCCATCATGATGTAGAGGTCTGGATGCTGAGGGGTTGGTTTAATTTGGTGTCCCATCAGGGGAGGAAATGCCTTTTAGCAGTTATTTTTTTTTTATTTCTTCTGTTTTCCTTTTGCTTTGTTTGTCAATCAAGTTTGATTGGCAGTTCAGTTTCAGTTGTTAAGACTTGAGAAGGAGTGTAGCAATATCTTTATACTGATGACATAATGTTTACATCACATATCATTTATTGGTTTCAATGATAAGAGAAACCTATGCAGTCATGATGGCGTGTGTATGTATGTGCGTGTGTATGTGTGTGTGTGTTTGTGACACTTTGCTCGTTAACACGATATCTCAAGAAGGGAAACTCTGACAGTTTTCAAACTTGGTAGATAGATGCCCCATATTGAGAGGAAGAACCCTATTGTTTTTGGTAGGGTTCAAAGGTCACCTGGGGTCACTGGGGGTCAAACTCTGAAAACCTTGTTAACACAATATCTCGATGTAGGAAGCTTGGATGAATTTCATACTTTGTGTGTAGATGCGTTATGGTAAGAGGAAGAACCCTATCATTTTTGGTGGCAGTGAAAGGTCATCTGGGGTCACCGGGGGTCAGACCCTGAAAACTTCGTTAACACAATATCTCAAGAAGGGAAGCTCTGACAGTTTTCAAACTTGGTACATAGATGCCCCATATTGAGAGGAAGAACCCTAATGTTTTTGGTAGGGGTCAAAGGTCACCTGGGGTCACAGGGGTCAAACTCTGAAAACCTTGTTAACACAATATCTCGAGTTAGGAAGCTTGGATGAATTTCATACTTTGTATGTAGATGCGTTATGGTAAGAGGAAGGACCCTATCATTTTTGGTGGAGGTGAAAGGTCATCTGGGATCACCGGGGGTCAGACCCTGAAAATATCATTAACACGATATCTCAAGAAGGGAAGCTCTGACAGTTCTCAAACTTAGTACATAGATGCCCCATATTGAGAGGAAGAACCCTATTGTTTTTGGTAGGGGTCGAAGGTCACCTGCGGTCACCGGGGGTCAAACTCTGAAAACCTTGTTAACACAATATCTCGAGGTAGGAAGCATGGATGAATTTCATACTTTGTATGTAGATGCATTATGGTAAGAGAAAAAACCGTATTATTTTTGGTGGAGGTGAAAGGTCATCTGGGGTCACCGGGGGTCAGACCCTGAAAACTTCGTTAACACGATATCTCAAGAAGGGAAGCTCTGACAGTTCTCAAACTTGGTACATAGATGCCCCATATTTAGAGGAAGAACCCTAATGTTTTTGGTAGGGGTCAGAGGTCACCTGGGGTCACCGGGGTCAAACTCTGAAAACCTTGTTAACACAATATCTCGAGTTAGGAAGCTTGGATGAATTTCATACTTTGTATGTAGATGCGTTATGGTAAGAGAAAGAACCCTATCATTTTTGGTGGAGGTGAAAGGTCATCTGGGGTCACGGGGGTCAAACCCTGAAAACCTTGTTAACATGATGCCTCAATGTAGAAAGCTTGGATAAATTTCATACGTTGTATGTAGATGCCTTATAGTAAGAGGAAGAATCCTATCATTTTTGGTGGGGTTCAAAGGTCATCTGGGGTCACTGGTTGTCAAACCCTCAAAACCTTGTTAACACAATATCTCGAAGTAGGAAGCTCGGATAAATTCCATACTTTGTATGTAGATGCCTTATAGTAAGAGGAAGAATCCAATCATTTTTGGTGGGGTTCAAAGGTCATCTGGGGTCACTGGGGGTCAAACCCTCAAAACCTTCTTAACACAATATCTCGATGTAGGAAGCTTGGATAAATTTGATACTTTGTATGTAGATGCCTTATAGTAAGAGGAAGAATCTCATCATTTTTGGTGGAGGTTAAAGGTCATTTGGGGTCACTGGGGGTTAAGCTCTGACAATCTTGTTAACACTTTATCTCCACGTACGAAGCTTGGATAGATTTCATACATGGTAAATTGATGTGTTATAGTGAGAAGATGTACCCCACTGTTTTTGGTGGAGTTCAAAGGTCAACTAGGGTGGCTGAGGGTCAAACACTGAAAACCTTGTTAACACAATATCTCAAGGGAGAAAGCTTGGATAGATTTTATACATAGTATGTGGATGCATGGTGGTGAGAATATGAACGCAATCATTTTTGGTGGAAGTCAAAGGTCATCTTGGGTCAACGTAGGCCAAACACTGAAAAGCTTGTTAACAGGTATCTCCAGGTAGGAAGCTTGGATAGATTTCATACTTACAGTACTGTGTGGATGTGTTATGGTGAAAAGATGGACCCTATTGTTTTTGGTGGAGGTCAAAGGTCATCTGGGGTCACCAGAGGTAAAAAAGCAAAATTTCCCAAGAATTCCCAAGAGTTTTATATGGGTTCAGCAGAGGTCAAAGAGCAAAATTTTCCAAGATTTCCTAAGATCGTCATCTGGGGTCACCAGAGGTCGAACTGCAAATTTCCCAAGAATTCCCAAAATTAAATAGGAACACAAAACTGTATTTTTCCAACATGTTAAGATAGCATTTGACCATTGACTGAAAGATATGGGACATCATGGCATTATTTGGAATAGAACATACATCATCGAAACCTCAATGCATTTTGCATTCTGGTTTGGAATGCAGTTTTCACTTTTGCCTTGAAAGGTATCAGGAATTTAAAATGTTATGAAAATGCATGGAGTATCTTTGTTGTAGTGAAATTAAAAATATTGTCACAGTATTTGTTCTTTGACCTATGACGGCAATGTAAAAACCTTTGCTCGCAGGACTCACCAGAGAAGAGTATGCTTCAGACAGCATTAGGGAAGACCACTGCCACCACACGCCATGTTCTTGCATCAACAGGTGCCACAACCAGACAGGTACTGGCAAGCACGGGGGCAACCACTAAAGCTCTGCTTGGTACCATGAGTGATGCCACCTTTTGGAAGGATTCATTGAAGTGGGTGCGACCTTTGTCCCAGCCCAGGGTTAAGGAAGAAATTAAAGATGAAGCCGATAATGTTGATGTCCAGTGGTGTCATCCCTTCTATGAGAGTGTGGTTGGTAGCTTGGCACAAAGTTCAAAGGTTATTATGATTTTTATTTTATGCAAAGACTTTTGTCTTTAACAATCATGTCTCTCTTACAGAAATGTACTTGATAATTGCTTAAGCTACATCATTATGCAAATTAAGAATAAGTGTTATGGTATTAAAAAAAACAGCTTTACAAAACGTCTTCTAGTCAAAATGGAAAGTCCTTGCAGGAAGTAGGTAGTGCTTGCAGGTGGTAGGCAGGGATTCAAGTAAAAGGTGTGCAAAAAGAAGGTGGGGCTTGTGGACAGTATTTTGAGTGCAGGCAGTTGAAGCTTTAAAGGTCGTGTGACATGAAAATAACATAGTTGGATATTTGATGTAAAAAGCATTAAAAATCCAGAAAATAGCCACAATTCCCATTAAAATCCATCAAATGTTGACCATTTTACAGGTAAATTTCTATTTCACACTTGTATCATGAATAAACATGAGCTAAATATGCAAATGTGTGACATCCAAAGAAGGACATACCATATATGGCACATGTTAGCCTTTGTTTTTTCAACCTTAATTTCAAGGACACTGGTAGCATTGTTATTCCCCAAGGGGTTTATTATAAAAGTTAAATTTTTTTCCTTGAAAAATATTGATATCACTCACCAAACTGCAATCTGTATGATCAGTAATTAAGAGATAATTTATATATGGTTAACAAAAGAAAATTTCACACTGTGCAGCACTCCACATCATTATTTTTGCATAGGCAATTAATTTCTTTAGAAACCATCAACCTTTGAAGACGTATATTTTGAGAACGGTAAAAGATATTGAAATAGTTCCAACGGATCTTTGATTGGAGGACTTAATTCTTAAACTGACAAGTGAAAGAGCTTTTTTTGGTGGCATGTCACACAACCTTTAAGGAAGGAGGTGATGCATGGAGAAAGTGGGTTGGGCTTGCAGCAAGAAGGTGGGGCTTGCAGCAAGAAGATAGGGCTTGCAGCAAGAAGGTGGAACTTTTACATATAGCACATATAGGTTTAGGTGCCTTGTTCAAGTAGTCTCCCAGAGTCATACATGTGTCAATAATTTGTGCCTTTCACATCACTGATAATTTTTCTTCAATTTTTCACTACTTGCTATTATACTACAGGTTAAAAAATACTTGGCAGGCTATGCAGATTGCTCATAATTTTTTTAGCTTAAACACTTGTAAGCTAAAGTTAGAAAAGACAGATCTTTCAAAGCAGATTTAAGCAAAATGTAGCATACACACTATGGTTGGAAGTTTTATCTGAAGAATGTCCTGCAGGCCTTGTTTTATGCGTATGGTCACTGATCACACTCTGATTTCTAGATGACTCACCATTTTGTACTTGTGCACCTTTGTTATAGGTTTCACAAAAAATGGGAATGTCATTTGTCTTGTTGTTTATAGGAATATCCTGACTATTCACAAATCCACTGGCCTGGTAACAAGACAACGCCAGTCTACTTGAACGAAACTCTCTTGAGATTCAGTCTGCTCGCAAGAAGCCAGTATGAGGAGGGGGAAGAGCACATCACAGAAGGTGAGAAGGGAATGGTGGGGTAGGAATGTTAAAAAATGGGGGTTGGTGCCTGCTTGAGACTAATCAGACACATTTTGACCTTTAGGAGAGAGGCATCATGTTTAACCATATATTTAAATTTCATGAGTTTATCTCAGTTTGAATCTATTTCTAATTATGATATCATTTCAATTTTGAAGACTTCATTGAAAACTGATTTCATATGATATGAAAGTGTAGTGTATGCTGTGTTAGTTTTGTTTAATGTTACCAAGGAAGTCCATTTCAATAGATTGATAACAATTAGTACAGACCCTTCAAAGTATTTTGTAATCAAAACTTATTATTTGTTTGTCTTTCTACAGTTCTGTTACAACTTGCCTCTGAGAGATTGACCTCTGACCTATCATTAACAATTGCATATTTGTTGGCTCTGATGAAGGTGAGTCCATTGCATGATACTTCTATGATATTGTTACGGTTCTGATTTGATTTTTCTATGGCATTGCTCTCATACTTCTATGAAGTTACTGTGATACTGCTGTAATACTGCTGTGGTACTGGTGTAATACTGTTTTTGGTACTGCAGTGCTACTGCTATGGTACTGCTATGATTTCCTACTGTCAGATTCTTCCATAGTGCTGCTGTGATACTTCAATTGCATGGCTATTGTACTGCTGTAATATGGCTATGGTTCTGCTGTGACACTGTTGCAATACTTTTATGGTTCTGCAGTAATACTGCTATGGTACTGCTTCAGCATATTTAAGTTTGTTTCATGACTTGGTACACAAATGAATGCTATAATCTTGATTTGAAATATTTTGGACTTTGCTGTTCTGTACCAGATGTGAAATGTAGTCATCTATCAACACAGCTGTTAGTAAGAAGTGTGTAAGGATAAACTTTGATTGTCTTGTTCTAAATTCTTAGTTCATCTTTGAAGGGCTTCTGTGTTACAATGCCAAGTAACCACAGGCATGAATCTAACTTTTGTTGTTTAAACTTTTCTGAAAACATGGATAATTTATGGTTGCATTTTTTTATTTTGTTTTTTTTTTTTTGTTTCAGCCTCTAGCTGCAGAGACATTCTTTGAGAAAATGCCTCGTAGTGAAATTACTTTACAGATGGCAGCTTACGTCTATGCCCTTCAAATCAGTGCTTGGGTTGAAAGAGAAAACCAGTCTGTGTTAGCCACAATTCATCAGATTCCATGTACCATACTTATTGATAAAGTCAAGAGTCATGTGACAAGTGAGGAAGCCTCTGATTGGCCAAAAGATCTTCAAGCACTGGCAGAAAAGTTCAAGCTGCATGTCAGCTTACTAGATGACTTTGTGCAAGCACAGACTCTTCAAAATTTAGGACGAGGTGAGATAACTTTTGTTCTTTCATAGTTTTAAAATACTGGAGTATAGCAGTAGAAATATGTTACAGTTAACAAAATATTTGCTTCATATTTTGAGTAAACTTTGACCTATTTATTCTCAGGTGTTGATATTGGTAGATTTACCAGAGATGATGACTACAAACAAGAAACTATACTAGGACTGACCATGTGAGTACTTATTTGGTAAAAAACAGTTTTGAAAACTTGTATGTGTAAAATTTTTTTGAAGGAATGTGTTATTCAAACATAGGTGGAAAAATTACTACAGTAAAAAATGAGTGATCTCAGTGCACGTTATTTTGCTATGACACTGTAACCTTTCAGAATGAGGTGGTACCTACTTTGGTAGGGTTGGAAGGGGGTGCTTAGGTTATTGTGTCTCATAAACTACCATTTTATATTGCTGTTAGTTCAAAGAGAGTGTCGATCTGTTTCAATCCTCTGCTCACCTGCAGAATACTCCCAAACTGTATTTTCAGTCAATCTTATAGTGTGAGTGGTATGCAACAAAATTCGAGTGATGACTGTGAGAACATTTCCTTTACTGCCATTACTGGGTATTTGAAAGAGTGTACAGAGCTTATTGCAATAATTCTAAAAATGTAAAATTAACTCCAAAATTGTAATTTCAAATTACTTAAATACTTGTAAGACATGAAGCTAGCATTTTAAGCATCTGAAGGCATGTATTGTGTTCGTAGCCTTCTGCAGTAGGAACACATTTACTCCCTTTCTACTACCAGGATAGTGGGATGTTTAGATCAAGTTTATAAATCCTCATTTCCAGGAGTCTTGAAGATGATGTCTATAACCTGTCTGTCTCTCTTGCCAAGAAATACAACCTCTCTCTATGGGAGTTGTATATGTCACATGTTGAATTCCTCTTCTCTGACAGTGGGTGAGTAAACTAGAGGTGTAATGTAATACCAAGCTGTTAAGGTGGGGTTGGTAGGTGGAGGGGGAGTTTTAGGGAAGGTGTTGGTGTGGAAGATATATGGGCACCTGATTTTTTTTTTGTTCGCTTGATCTTATTAGGTCTGAATATTGCAAAACTGGAAGAAAAATCTTTGTAATGTGAATTGTGAGTAACACTATCAAGGTAGACAAGTTATATATACACATGAAATATGAGGGTATGGCTCTTTAGAATTTCTAACCAAATGGAAAAAAAGAAGTACGTAGTGGCATTTGTTCCTTGTATAGTCTTCCCACATCCAAAATAGAAGAAAGAATCACATATGAGCATTTGCCCTTGTTTTTAATTTTCGTTCATTGTAGAAGAAAGAATCATGTTGGAATTTCCTACTTTTCTTGTCTTTCTACAATAAAAGTAGAAGAAAGAATCACATATTGTCACTTTTACTTTTTTATAGTCTTTCTACATCCAAAATAGAAGAAAGAATCAAACAGCTAGACCTCTTGCCAACACTGCTTTCTCAACCCAAAGATTTCTGCACTCGAATGCAGGAAGGTATTTACCCCCTCATCGAGGGCAGTGATCATGCTAGTCTGCTGTACTATTTTACTCTTCTGAAGGGATCTGATATTGAGGGCAGTGTTCACCCTCCTGATGTTCATGTAAAATTGCTGAAGAAAATCAAATCAGGTGTTCCTAGTGAGTACTTGATACATTTATCTTCTTAGTTTTCTTGAACTTCATTTTGAAATTAGCTTTTCATGCTTGTCAGGATGTAACAATGGGGATATTTGCTGGAATTCAAAGATAATGTTTTAGCACAATTAGTTTGATAATTAGAGGTATTTTGCTACTTTGTTTCTTGCTAAAACAGCCCTGTCATCTCAGCTTTTAGTTTTTGCTAGACAGCTTACATGAAAATGTTTATCAGTCTGCAATGGCTCACATAATTGTTTTTTGACTGCAAAGATGACTTGTGACATGTATGGTAATTTGCATTTCTTTAAGAATGTGCAAAGTTAATTAATTTCAAGTCACAGACATGCTTGAAGTTGTTTCTTATGTGAGGAGTTCTTTGACTTCTGCAGAACTGGACTACAAGCAACTCATGGATATCCAAGCAGACCCATCGACGACTCTAACCCCAGTGCTTAGTAGTTCCAACATACACTTCATGTCAAAAATGGCTTCAAAAATTCCAAACCAGGTAAAACTGATCCTGTACAATTTGTGGGTATTACTTTCTTTAACTTTGCCATATCCCACATGTTTAGATGAAGAATGCTTGTATTGTGGAAACATTTTGCTGTTATTGAAAGTGCAGTTCACTCGAGCACAACAGATTGTGGGTTTGTAACTCTAAACACTGCATAGCAACAAACCACTGGTGTTTTCTGCTCAGTGGCAGTGCCAAATGAAAGCCTTTACCCAGCATTGGAAAGTGCTAATAAATTCTGTATCCTCTGAAGATTATACATGTTACTTTGTAATTGTTACCCATGCTATAATGGTGTTACCCAAGTTGAATTGCTGTTACCTGTATCATTAAACACATTTTAGTCACCCTCCCCAAGCCTGCCTCACTACTGTGAGATCATTCCTGGCTCATCATAACCTTTCCCCTTAACCTCATTCTTACTCTATCCCACACCAGAGGACACTAGCTTGCCATTTTACTAACAGTGCAGCAAGTGTCATGTCCCTTTATGAGAACAATAGCCCAAGGTGGGTATTCCCCATACAGACAATCATTAGCCCCATGTGGGTGTTCCCCAAACAGACAATCAAACAAAAGTGACTAGTTCTGCAATTGGGATGGGACACTTGATCACAGGTGAATAAGCTTTAGAACATTAAATCATGGATGGCCAGGTATATCATAACTCAGAGTGTGTTATGTAACAGCCAAACGGAGGCTATGCACATGGCAATGTGAAATGTGTATAGCCAGAACAATGGTATATGCACTCAGCTAGGTCTTAAGGAAGTGGTTTAAGCTATCAAGGCCTGTGGGAGAAGCCCCTGACTAATGAATACTATATTCTACCATATGCTGCTTAAGTTTAAAGGACAGTGTTGATTCTACAAATATGTTTGTCCATGAATATGTCCAGTTGAAGACAATACTCACTCCCAGAATTCTTTGCAATATGGAGGGAAGTCCCTTGCAGACATTGGATAATGCTTTATGTAGGTCAATTAATATTTCAAAATAATCTAAAGGTGAACTTATATACAGATTAGGAAAATTGTCCTAACTCATTATTCATCTTTTGTATGTTTAAAAGTAACCTCAACTAAGCATTCTTGAGATACTTCCATTCTATTTCTATGGTTGGAGTTGGAAAGGTCAACAGATGGAATTTTGAACTACCAAAAGTAAACATGAAGGAAGCAGGTTTGATGTCATGGCTTCACATTGATAACCTATGATTTTCATGTCTTTAAAGTTAAGAACCAGTTTTATGCTTCAAAAGTTTGATATATTTATAATGCACATCCTGGGCATAGAAATTTTGAAAACAGTATGAAACTTTGGGCAGAGCAGTGACTTCAACCTGTTCCAAGGTAAAAAATTTATGTAAAATATTTGCAGCTTTGGCTGACCACACCAAATGTTTGTTGATATTTCCATTCTACAGGGTAATGGCAATATGACCAGTAGTCAGATCTTTGCAATATATGTCAAGAAATTATTCTGGACAGGAGACCAGGGTGTTAGGAAAAACCCAGAATCTGTTGTAAGTACTAATAACATTACCACATTATTTCTTCAGTGAGATTTGAACACTACTGTTCATTTGTTACAAATGTCATGTTGCTCATGCATATTTAAAGGGTTCCAAGCCAGGGCATTTCTCTATAATGACTGGATTACAAGTCATTTGACAAGGAGCCGTAAAGGTAAATTTTCCCAAGAGACAGGTGATTTTTGGACATGAATTTTTTTTTTTTGCACTTGAGGCATTGAGGGTTTGAAACCCCCCTCCCCTCCCCCAAATCATCTCCTTCTTTGCATGGCTGTGTGCCTGCCTTTTGGGAATGTTACTCCACCAGAGTAAAATAGTTGATAGGTTGTTAGGACTCTAGAATTAAGGCTGTGTGATATAATGTACAATCCAGGATCTACAGGACAAATACCTCATTGATCTTGGTGTATACTTCCTTAAATCAATCGTGTTAATTTAATCCTGTTACACATCCTTTGTCAATACAGGCAGACTGGCTGCATCGGTACGAAGCATGTGGGGAATTTTTCTCCAAGTTGTCTGCTGCTGATTATGCAACATTTATCAAAGATATTCTTTTCTCACAAACATCTTTACAAATGGTAAGACTTTTTGTTTTCTCTAAGGGAAACTTGACTTACTATGGATGTCTTTCTCTCAGTGTAGAAACTGTCAAACTAAGGTAAATTGATAGTCAATAGGTGTTGAATTTAAAAATTTGTGAGAGCATGGTAGACCATCAACTTAGATGTCAAACTTATGATGTAAGAATTTTATTACTACCAAGTTCATTAAGGCCCACTAGACAGAGAAGATCCACCAGTCAGAAACATTACCTTTGTGGAATGGGTTATGATTAGGGCTGCAAACTGTGTTGGACAAGCTGACCTTTGGTACAGCAGACCTTCTGTATAGTTGACCTTTTGTTTAGAGGGCCCTTCTCATCCATCACATTGTGTGCTTGGGTGAATTTCTTTATCTTAATTTCATCTCTCCACCTAGGGGTTATATGGACACTGTAAATTGTCAGTGGGTGCCTTGATTTTCAGCTGACTAGAGGGATTATGTCTGGGACAGATTCTTTGACCACAGGTCATATTTCTAAATGATTTTGAGCATCACTGTTGAAAAAAGTACTTTATATAAATCTATTATTTATATTGCTTCTTAATCAAGTTTTAAAAATTTTAGCAGCTTATTCTAAACTAAATATTAGATACAACCCTGTAAGTCCATTAATGCAGCAGTTTTGTCATATTTATTTTGAAACGACATAGAAGTTTTTGGAATTATCATTTGGTCTGTATTTTGCTGAAAGAGACATAATGAAACTCACCTAAAAGCTACATGTAACCTTGGCATATGGGGTCACCATTATGATATTACTCTATTTCTCCAGCTTGAACTTGAGTGTCGACAAAACATTATAGGGAGGGCGTTGAAATATGCAAAACAAAAAGGGGGCAGCAAACAGAAATTTGTGGCTGATACTTCAGAGGAGGAGGTAGCTGCAATATGCAAGACATTTCAACAATATCAAAGACACTTACAGAGTCTACAAACTGATTCAGTTTTAGACCTGAAAGAAATTGACAAGGTGAGTAAATGTGTTACTGGAAAACTCTCCTCAGACAGTGCCCAACTTGACAGTTTCCTGGACAAGTCCCTTGGGACAGTTCCCACCCCAGACTTTTCCCACCCAGATAATTTCCCTCCAGACAATTCCCACACTAAACACTTCAAACTTTTCTGTGGGAAATATGTCTGAGGGGTAATAGCCATGGGTTGGAATTTGGGAATTTCCTAGGGAATTGTCAGTGGTGGGAATCATCTGAGGGAAAAATGTCAAGGGGGAAGTTGATGGGGGGATTGACCAGGTGGGGTGGGAATTGTCCGGTCACATAGCAAATGGGGTGAGTTCAAATGAAGGAAAGGAGGTGGATGTATGAAAGGTTACATGTATTTATCCTGACCTTGTATTTTAAAGGGCAACTGAACAGATTAAGGTTGTTAAATGTCTTATATGTAAGTATGCATATCTGACACTGCTTCAGCTATACTTCATAAACAAATCAGGGTTTTAAATGTGAAAGATTTCCTAGAGCTGATTCAGTTATGTGACTTGTATGTCTTGGATGTTTGAATGTAAGAAAGTATAAGTTTCAGTATTAGAATGTACTTAAGCCAGCATTGTTGCAAGAATCTCATGCAAAGTGTTTCTATGCTTTACTCACACAATTCATGATGATAGGTTAATGATTGCTTTTCTTATTTAGTGGTGTTATGAAAAACTTTGAATAAACCAAAATAAAGCTGTATGTGCGACACATAAGATGCATTGGTTTGAGGTTCTTTTTACAAAATTACAGATTTTATGGTATGATTTAATCTTTGAAAAGGGTTAATTCTTCGCAAGGTGTGCATATATATGTCACCTTCATATTGCATGAAAAAATTGTAAATCATAGTGGGTCAGTCTTGTCAAAGTGTCTTTGTTTTAATTTCTTTGTCTTCAGGAAAAAGGCACTTGCTACTACAGTGAGTATGACCTTACCAGTGGAGACCAAGGTGCTGTGAAGCAGCTTATAAGTAATCTTCTCTGCCAAGGGGAGTCCATAGACTTGCTTCAAGCATTAATAAAAGTGTGCTCTCTAGAAAATTGGACTTGTGCAATGAATGTCAGAGAAACCTTAGAATGGATTACTGAATCAATTAGGTAAACCTCAGAGATTTGATGCCATTTTTTGTTTTGTTTCTCTTGTTTTGCTGAACAAATAATGGGGCTGAAATGTAACTTTTGGAATGCCTATTGGAAAGGAAATATTTGGTGTTTAAGATGACAGTGAATTAGAATAAAAAATTGGTTTTTACATGCTCAGCTACAATGAAAGATACTGTTGAATCCATCCTAACTGATCAGTAATGTGATTGAAATGTTTAACTTATTCTTTTTGATAAGGATATGTAGTTTTGATGACAATGAGTATAGTGTTGGGACTGGCTGACGGGTTGGGGGTTGTTTTGGGGGTGGGGTTTGGGAGTGAGGGGCTTAAACAGTTACCTCATTCAGAAGAGGTCAAGGATCTGCATGTTGTCATCTGGAAACACTAGTTACTTGGCACAGGATGAAAAATGGAGAATTATTCCATGGTTAAGGTAGGGCATTCTATTGCAGTTGCCTTTAATTAGTGTGGGCTGACACCTACATCTAGTCTCAGTATCTGTGGTGAGGCCGCTTACTTGAAACAGATATTTTTAAATATGAGGATACTATGCACAAAACTGGAAACTTATCATTCACTTTGGATGCAGTTGATTTGCTGTTTCCTTTGTAGGTGAAGGATAATGTTTAAATGAAGGACACACTGGTCTAGTTGATGGGGCCTAATTATAACACCTTAGATTTGTGATTAGGAGCTGGTAGGACTAAAGAGTGTGAATTCATTCACATGGGGTTAGATACAGGAAGCTATAAACAGAACAAAACTTGGTAAAGTAACTTTTGTTTAATTTAGACATATTAGTTAAATAGTGCCAACATTTTAGGAAAATTTTACCAATATCAGACTTTTGTGACAAGTTTTGCCAAATGGCAGATTGAATACCCATTAATCAGTCCAAGACTGTCTGTAATGTAAACGATGTGTACTTCATCTTGTTGTCACAGGGAAGCCCAATCAGAAGAGGTTACTAGGGAGAAAATGGAGGTACTTTACAAAGTCATTCATACTGTCAGTAAACATTTAGAAAAGGGGTGAGTGTCTTTGAAACCTCAAAATACAGAACTATTTCATGAAATTGCTTAGAGTTTTAGAAGGTGGTAAAGTATGTTTCATAGCTATTTATTCCTCAGAGACAATTTAAGTCTATCTTTTAGTACTTGGAAGTACTCTTGTATCTCCCTCCTGTAAGGGATACAGACTTTAAGGCAAGTCCAGTGTTGGGATTTACTAGGTGTAGGCTGTTTCTACTTGTATCGTTGCAGTAATTAATCTTGGCACCAGCATATATTTTGTCTATTTGTGAATAGAATTTGTGTGCTCTTGTGTCTCCCTCCTGTAAGGTATGCAGACTTTAAGACAAGTTCAGTCTTGGGATTTACTAGGTGTAGGCTGTTTCTACTTGTATTGTTGCAGTAATTAATCTTGGCACCAGCATATATTTTGTCTATTTGTGAATAGAATTTGTGCTGGTAGGCATACATACATACTTACGTAGGCCTAATATGCTTAAGTTGTAGCCAAATGAACAGTGTTATATGCTAGAGTCATATCCAGGTTTTTGTTTTGCAAAACCTTCATTTCCAAAAAATATCAAATTATAATAATACTTAGTAATAATAAATAACTAAATACAGCAGTGCCATCGTAAGATATGTTCGTTGGCACTTTACATGGAAAAAGCATCACAAAACAAGTGCGATGTAAGCTTTGATTTCAAAGATATCATATCTTTGCAGAAACCTTTTGTTTCCAAAAATATCACATTAAATAAGTTAGCTAGTCCACCATATGTAAACTTTGCCTTGTTTGATATGTTTTACTTCACAGTGGCACCTTTGTGAATCATAATCATGTTCTGTCCGTTCTAAAACCGTTCTGTGATAACACATCTGTTGCTGCATCAATAAGAGTTGAAATTCTGCAGTTACTCGAAAAAGTAAGGCAAGATGTTCTATTCCATTTTGAATGGTGTCAGAATGTGACTTCTGATTCAGATAAGTCTTTGTCTTAAAAATGTGGCCAGTCATATAATGTATTCTGTGTGTAATTAAATTCACACTAACCACTGTAGAACATAGGTTCTCAAATGGTAGCTCACAGGCACTCCTACTGCCTAGATATTAAGTCCAGTCTGTGAAAAAAATCCTTCGATAAGACTGATTTAACAGCAGATTTACCATAAAATGTACACACTTTCAGAAATTAAGTGTAACAAGCAATTAATGATTGAACTTTACACTCTTTGAGCTTTAGGGTGTGTGAGTCCCATTTAAGTGCAGAGGGGCTGGATGATATACCTTTTCAGCTATGTACCCTGTTGGCCTGTGGCTGTCATGGCCATCAAAGAAGTATCGACTGAGGGCACATGCAGTCACTTTAAGCTGAGTTTGTTACAGCAGGGTCTTGTTTTATCAAGAGATACTCTCAATGTAAACATTGATGTAAATAAGTGTTTTGCATTATAAAGTCTGTTTGTTTTGTCAGTACTTCTTTCCATCTTCATATGGTTGAAATGATGTATCAGAGGCAACATTTTCTGTAGGGGGAGGGGGGAGGGAGGGAGGGGTAGGGGATAAGAAATCCCAACAATTCAGTGCAACTGGCTCATTAATGCAGTTGGCCTTTAGCATAATGTTTGATAGCTGTGGTAGAAAATGAAAATGTTAGCTTGTTTTTAAAGTTGCCTAGTTTTGTACCAAGTTTTTCTTTACATTATCATTATTCTTTAGCTGTCATAAATGTGAAGGATATCTACAATGTCTTAATTACAATTTTATTGTGAATGGCTATCAAACTCTACATGCCTGTCCAGGTTGGATTTTCTTTTCATATGGGTGGTCCATTTGAATGGGAAAATGTTAAATTGCTCTTGGATAAAAAAAATCCACCATAATGTGACCCTACAACTTGTTGAGCCCATTTCTTATAGCTTGTTACTTCAGGTGTATTCATTTCAATAGCTTAGTGATACAGCCAAATTATCAAAGTTTTTGTTAACTTTTTTACAATTTTTTTCTTTTTCAGACCTTTGATCTTAGTGGTGATGATTCTTTAGAACTCCTACTATCCCAAACACAGGCATTAGTCTCAAGTTGTTGGACCAGAAAGGTAACAGCTCATAATGTTTACTTCATAGAAGTTCAAAAAACTTGTTTTAATTACAACCTTATTTAATTATTATACTTGTTTACTCCAAAATATTGTGATGAATAAAGCTTCCCGATGAAATGAATGGTCTTATTCGTTTTTATTCTGTGACAAATATAAAGAGCATTCATTTTGATAACTAAAATACTGAATGTTGGGGTTCTGGACAATTTTTCTTGCTTGTAAGAGGTGTGAAATGGATGCTTTAATTCTAGGTTGACATTGTGGACATTGAGGATGGAGCTAAGAGGCAGGAGCTCTTCCAAGACCTTTTATCATCTTCTACTTCATTCCAACATCTCATAATCCTCAGCAGGTTGCTCAGTCAGTGGCCATCATTCCAGACTGGAAGTGAGAGGTATTATGATAAATTTAGAGTTAAACCACAGGTCTATGATTTTTTAATTTGTGGTTTGTTATACAAATTAGGTATGGGTTACTCCAGTTTTTTTGTGGAGTCGGGTACTCACAGCTTTAGGAGTCGCAACTGTGAGTGGAATCATGACTCCAGTTCTCATTCTTTACAATGACTTCAAAATGGTTACATACACACTTAACTATTAAAAGTCTATCAAGTACTATGGGTACTTAGGGCCTAGGCCAACAGCAGGTTCTATGGCCAATGTATGAATGTTAGAGAATCCCAGTAAAAACGTGAAGAGAAAACTAGTGATCGAGTAAAAGGTTTCTACAAGAACATTTAAAACTTATAAAAGAATACAAATTCAAACCTTTTTGAACCACAAAATATGGTTTTTGTGTGTTTGGACAGCACTGAGAATTCTCCAAGAATTGTCACTCCAGTGAAATTGGAGTTGTTACTCAACTTCTGACAAGAAGTGGAATCCAGTAACCCACCTATGCCTAATGCATGGTACCACATTGTTAGCTTGAATACGTTAACAAAATGTTCTTTTTTGGTTTGCTTTTCTATGAAAGTCTTGATATTTTGTGATGGTATTTTCAACTGTAAAAAACTCTTGTTCTTTCTTAATTTCTCTTCAAAATAGTGAAGTACCTGAAGTAAACCCCTGGATGATGTTACTTGAGTCAATGGTACAAAGTGCTGACTTTAAGGATCAAATTCAAGTGTTTTTGGAGGTGGTAGCAATGGAACAGTGCAATACAAACTTAAATCACGAGGTAACCTTTGACCTTTAACTTGCTAGTAGTCCCCTTTGATTCTGTTTTCATTTAAGTCATTACATACGTTCAGTCACTGAGGATGGCTTTTTGTAATGCTCTGCGGTCATTAATGTGTGAGGCATCCATATGGGCTTATGGATTGAAATATCATGTCATTTTAACTAAATATTTTAAACAAAATTTGTAGTATAGTCACTTTAGAAGTTTATTTCAGATAAGAAAAACCCACCTCACTATAGCCCAGCTGGGAATCAAATCTGAAACCATCATATCCCAAATCTGTCCTTTGCTAAACCTCATTGCTTCAAATTCAGTAGGTCAAAATATTAGTCGAAAAGTTTGCTTAGTCAGGTTTAGGGATGCTTTTTCATGTGTGCCTCTGAATTTCAATATTGCCTCAAAATTATCTTTTACATTGATTAAAAAATTGCTGCTGAACAGTTTTGGTCAAATTAGATCTCAAATCTGTGAGAGAATATGAACTCAAACCAACTTTGTCATGATTTTTTTCTTCTTTCCATGTCCATGAAGGAGACAGAAGAATTATACAAAGTGTTGTCATCTTTGGATGAGAGGTTAGCTGGATGGAAGCTGGTTCTTCTCTGCCATCAAGAATCTCTTTATGATCAACTTATCACAGATTTACAAGATGTTACAGAGGTTTGTCACTCTCTGTTATCCAGATGTAACCATCGAAATATGAGGGTCAGGCAGTAGTATAACGAAATAGTTTAATACAGGCAGTGCTGTCTACATATTGAAAATGATGTATAGACTTTGCAGATAAGGTTTATTTTTTTCTGAAAAACTGATATCATAGCCATCTACCTGTATTTCTCTGAGCAGTACATTGTGGGCTGAGTTCTAGCATAATGTTTGTGCACTTGAAATGTGTTAAAGATGTGTGGACATGCAACCAAAACAGCTGCATTTCTGAAAGGCATTTTCAAGTGGCTTTTCACAAGGGTCCCATGTGAAAGAGAAAAATTTCAGTTCATACCCTCTAAACCTCGTAGCAATATTCTTTTCCGAACTTGAGATATCTAATATTAAAGACTACGTATTTTTCTCAAAAAATACTTCCAGTTCTTATCAAGGTCACAGAATGCTATGTAAAGTGGGCACATTGCCTCAGATTTCTTTTGTTTTCCTTTATAATTGAATGTCCTGTTGTCCTTGAAATTTGATACTTGGAATGTTTGAATATCTTTCCATGTAGGTTTAGCATAAATCTACACCATATGTATGGCATAACAAACAAAGTTGCTAAATATTCCCTACAACATTGTCAATACCATAAAGAAATTCAATACTTTGTCTAATTAATGTACCATGATGACATCACAGATTTCCCATAATGCACTTTACTTGAGAAAAAAAATGTATTTCTTTGAAAAAGAGTATCTTCCAAATGCTACAAGCTATTGAGATGCAGTTTTCACCTCCAAGAAGAGAAAAATTTTCTGCATATTTTGAAGTCATTGATTTTTGTCACTGGCAAATCCCTTTAACAATGATAGATCAAAATCTCTTGCTGAAAATTCTGTTGTAAGTATTAGAATATCTTTTACCACTCTAAATATATACCTCTTCAAAGTTTGACCATTTCTGAGGTTTCGTATTGGCTATGCAAGCCAACATCACAACTGTCCTTGGAATGAAGATTAAACAAATTAAGGATAACACAACACATTTCTTATAAGTCCCTCTATCTATAGCACGAGTTTGCTTCTGTGACTCATGTTTATTCATGATTTAAGTGCAAAAACAGTAACTGTCATGTAAAATAGTCAATATTTGACGACTAATTTGACGGATTTTGATGGGAATAGCAACTTTAAGTTGTATATGCTTTGTCATCACGTAGGCAGGTATGACATGTCCACAGACCTTTAAAGTAGTACCTCAAATAATAGTGATAGGCCATAGATCCTTTGCAGATGTTCTGTTTCAAAAATACTGAGTTATTTTCAGTATTCACAGAACAAGTTACTGATATTTTGGATTCTGTCAGTCATGTTTGTTTGAGATGAAGTAGATTTTATCTGAAATACATAGACATGCCTTTACTTAAAGTTTAAATGTAGACATGCCTCAGAAGGAGTGGCTAGCACTGCGATTTTGCAGCAAAAGATCTTTCTAAAATGTCTAATATAATTGTATGAATCAGGATTGTTTTCATCTGAACTCTCTTTTGTTATTAAATTTTGTCTAGGTATCACACTCACATTGTGACCCTCAGTTCTATGATCTGATTATTTCAAGTCACCTGACCCCAAGGATCATTCAGACAGCTTTTTACCCATCCATGGTGGATTACATACTACAAATGGAAGATGCCCAGCTGCAGAATGAAATAGTGGAATCGGTTGCTAAGGAACTCAATGAAGCTGGCTTTAAGACCGAGGGTGCTGCACTCTTGCTCCAGTTCAGAGGAACACAGCCAATGTTTTACACCCTTGATACTGCTTTATCTGTTGTTTCAAAATGGTTTCAAAAGAGGTAACATTGGCCCCTGAAATGACATACAACTATTTGAAAGCATTTGTATAGCTGGCCTGTCATTCTTGTGATGGTGATTGAGTGTTTTGAAAATGACCAGTTTAAATTCAGTGACAGTTATTGCTTTTAATCCTTACCGATTGCAAGATCAGAATGTAATTTTTTATTTTTAAAGTGTGAAGCCAGTTTTACTTCCAGTGGAACCTTTTGGAAAACTTAATTGATAACACTTTTTGAAGAAAAGTCTTCAAATTGTCAGTACCTTGGACATTTTTCTATCTCATACAAGCTTTGAGCAAGTTTAAAAAAGTGAGCTACATATTATATTTCTTGCTTAGAGCAAGGTGCAACAAAAGAAAATTTTGAGCAAGTTGTGGAGGTACCCTGAACAAATAGTCATTGTGAAACAAGTTTTGATTTAGCATCTAGGGAAAAGAAGTGACATTTTTATATCATATTTTGTCTGGTAAGTGTCTTGCACAGGTATTTATACATGCCTATTTTCCTGGGTATTTCACAAGTTGACACAAATTCATGTCTCCCTGAGATTGCCCTGTTCCTTCTACCTTTTCATCTGTGTCCAAACAAAGAGAGTGTCATCCTTCTGAAGTGCCAGCAATAGGAAGGTGAATCAAGGAGTTAAACCCAAATGTATTTGATGTGATATAATGGGACTTAATCTGAAACACTGGTTAAATGTCCAGTCAATTCCCATGTTCTGCATTTGAGAAATTAGTACTTGAAGTTATTATATTTTAGCAGATGTGAACTTGAAGCAAGTAGGTGTGATGTCATAGCTTCATGTTAATGATTGTTGGTTTGGGCTGGTCTTTTAGGGACAAAAAAGTTAGGAGGGAGACAAGCAGAAAGGAAAATGTGAGGGAAAAATGGTGAAGGGGGAGGAGTATTTGTAATCATGCAGCGTGAAGTGAAGTCCATCTTGATATGCATAGAACTATGTGCATGGATTTAAATTTGCCCCTGGAAAATGATTGTTCAGCTAGTCTGTCTACCAAAACATAGGGATGTATTCATTCTATTAGGTAAGATAATTGATTTTGTATGCAATATCATAAACAATATCTTTTCAAGTATAACGAATGATAATTATGCAAGCACTTTTGGTGTAGGCTTACTGCACAGATGCATAAACATTAATAGGTAGCAATTAGGTGTAGCTATTGAGAATATTCATACTTGTTTTGGCCACATTGTTGTAAAGGGTGGGAATATTTGAACTGTTTAGTATGTACCATGGGCTCTAATTACTTTTTGTTTTTTGTTTTTGTGAAATTGACCATTTTTGATTCCTTAATGTAGTCAGAGGAATCTATGCGATGCCAATGCTGTGTGTGTGTATGTGACACTTTGCTTATTGTAAACACTATCTCAAGAAGCGTAACCTTAAGGGATCTCACACTCGCAATGTAGATATCCCTTATCGAGTAGATGATCGCTATTTTTTTTGGTGGCGGTCAAAGGTCATTTGGGGTCACCAGAGGTCAAATGGTAAATACTTTGGAAATTGCTCGGAAACACTCTATCTCAAGATGTGTAACTTCAAGGAATCTTATATGTGGCATGTGCATAGCCCATATTGGAAAAATGATCCCTATTGTTTTTGGTAGAGGTCAAAGGTCATTTGGGGTCACCAGAGGTCAGAGGGTTAAAACCTTGTAAACCCTATATCTCAAGCAGGGTAACTTTGGTGAATCTCATACTCAGCATGTTGATTGCCCATATCGAGTTAATGATGCTCATCACTTTTGGTGGAGGTCAAAGGTCATTTGCGGTCATCAGAGGTCAAAAACACTATCTCATGCAGGGAAGCTTGAAGGGATCCCATAACTGATGTGTAGGTGGCCCACATTAAGTAGATGATCCTTGTTTTTTTTGGAGGTCAAAGTTCATTTGAGGTTACCAGAGGTCAAAAGTCAAAATCTTGTTAACATGATATTTCAAGCAGGGGAACTTTGATGAATCTCATATTTAGCATGTGGATGGCCCATATTGAGTAAATGATCTTTGCTTTTTGGAGGAGGTCAAAGGTCATTTGGGATCATCGGAGGTCAAAGGTTAAAATGTTATAAACATGATGAACTTGGTAACTTTGATGAATCTCATACTTGACATGTGAATAGTCCGCATTGATGAAATGATCCCTCTCGTTTTTGGTGAAGGTCTGAGGTCATTTTGGGTCACCAGAGTTCAGAAGGTTGAAACTTTGTAAACACTATAAACACTATATCTTGAGCAGAGAAACATTTATGAATCACATACTTGACATGTGGATGGCCTACATTAAGTGAAGGTCAACAGTCATTTGAGGTCATTGGAGGTCAAAAGGTTATTAATATGGTGTTAGTGTGTTTGATCTATGCCCAGGGACCCTAGACATTCTGTGCCAAATTGTAAAGACAGTAATTTATGAAACTGTTAATTTGAAAATACAGAAATAGACTTACATTTCATTGGCAAGGAATCACTGAGCCTTTTGGCTTCCCAGTTTTGCTTGGGGGGAGGGGTATGTGGGTCATTCACCTTTCCCTTCCCCATATTAGTATAATGTGAACCAGTACTGGACTACAGCCTTTTGTATTGGATGAGAGAAAGTCAAGTGTGCTTTTAGTGCAAACTTTTCATGACTATGAGGGAAGAACATGACATGTTTGATTAATTTTACTCAACTTACAGAAAATTTTGGTTCAGTATGCTTGCTAAATGAATGAATTGTAATCGTATTGACATGTATGCTTTGAAACTAAATTACTTCTCGAAAAGTGCTCCAAAAAAGTATGTCAAATATATTTGTCTTAATCAACCAAGAGTTTCTTATGTTATTTTTCACAAATATGATATCATAAGTATAAAGAGTGAATAAGTTACTCATGAAGTTTGGAATAACTTGACAAAAGTTAGCAAGAAGGTATCAAAGTTACTAGGAAAAATTTAATTGCTCCCTTTACATGCCATACCCCTCCCCCCTCCTTTCTTGCCATGAAAGTTTTGTTACAGGGTAGGTCCTACATCTCAGAAAAGGCCCTCCTTCAGAAGACTCTTTATATCCATATATGTGGGTAGCATTAGCAGAAATTGCTGACCCAGCATTTCCTCTGCTACTCCTTTACACTACTCAAATAAAATTGGCTGCACACTCCATCCTTCCCAATTTCCTATTGATTTCAACAAAAGCACCTGCATCCCCTCCCACCCCATAGGGGGAGTTGACTAACTGATAAGAGCTTAATACTTGCATTCATGATGTCCCCAAATCAAATTCGAGTGACATCACCTGAAAATTTCCTGGTGACCCCAATTTCTTATTTGGCATTGCAAAGGAAGGGGGGGGGAGTTCAGATTGATGACTTTTAAAAAATTGGTTTCTGGTTGTCCAAGTGATGAAGTCTGGTTCAGAAAACTGCTTTGGGCTTTTAAGGGTTCAGCTGTATACCAGTGTGGTTGAGCAAGGAACCTCCTCACCTCAGTTGGGCAACTAAGTGGCTAAAATTAAATGACCAAGCCGACATGGTTTCATCCTTTGGATGAGGACATTAATGGTCCACAGAGCAGGATTGAGTTTGGTTAGTGCATCCCTTCATTACTTAATGACCCCTGGGCAAAAAGATACAGCAAATCTTGCAGGGGAAGCCCCTCCCACCCCTGGTCATGGAAATTTCCCAATGTCATCAGGGAGCCTTAATGGGTAGGGTAGGATACAATATGTAGTCCCCACTGATGGCCAGATTTTGCCTGAATATAGAGCACATTCTTCAACAGAAACCTAAAATTTTCCAATTTTCTTTACTAAGAAGCTAACTGAATTTTGGTGCACCAAAAATTTTGCAGCATCCTTTCAGCAACCACTCAACTTGTCTGTCATGGCTTCAGATTGCTGGCCCCTGTCCCTGTCCGGTGAATTCTGGTGCCACCCCTGCCTTGTATTCAGAGATATTTGAATAGGCCTAAGAACTCGACTGAGGTCCTTGATGAGTCCTGACCCTGACTTTTGCAAAATGAGTTAAACCACTGGGAGCTAATTACGGAAGGAGACAACGACTTGCCCCTTCTTTGAAGCTACGGTTTGCCGACAATGGGCTCTGTATTGTCTCATTTGCCCTAACAGTTCCCTAAACATTACTCTCTCATGTTTCATAGTTGGCGTGTGACGTTTAATTCAACAAACCAAAGAGTTGTACGGATCGGATTTGGTGTTGGTTGGTTCTTTGTTTTCAGTTAAGGTTGTTTGGACTTCAGGGCATCTTATGGGGCCTTAGCCCTCCTTTGCCCTTTAACCTGTTATGTTATGTTATGTTATGTTATGTTATGTAGTCCCGTACGCTATCTGGGAGTTACAACGGAGTCAGTGTCCTACGTGATAATAAATAGTCAATTGGCCTCCCATATGATCAACCGTACTTTGTCAAGACGAAGTTGGTGAAATCGTTGAGAAAATGGCCAGCCCTGTTCTGCCCATTCTTCAGTCAATAAGAGGAACAAAAAGGTTCATTTCACTTTTCAGTTCAAACTTTGGTTTTTCATTTGTGACATTAATTTCCATTTGTCACCCATCGACATGCCAGAAACCGGGACTTCGAATGAAAGCATAGTTTTTCTGTATGGTTGTTATGTATGATTGTTTGCGTTGGTAGGGGTTCCGCAAAATTTACCCTTGACGTTCCAACAGTGGCAACAAATGCACAATTTGTACCACGTAGGCCTACTAGCCTAATACAACTGTAGCAGCGTAAGTGCGACTTTGACCGACCGTAATATCGTGATGCAGCTTCACCTTAGTGTGATGGACAATATTGTTATGATAAAGGGGAACCAAAGGGTACAATTATAGAATACCCCACCTTCCAGAATTTAGGTCTGTTTTTGAAGTGGAGTAGCATGGTGGCACCGGAATTCGGTCACCTTCACGAATGCGCGATGCTGTACAATTGGTATGGAGTGAACGAATTCCGGTCCCTTTAGTATAGGAGTCGCAGTCAACCGCGACTCCGACTCTACTTCACAGATCACATAGGGTAAGATGGGGGGTTTTCGAATGCATAAGGGGTTTTGGTTATCAAAAATTGAAAGGAGCAAAGTAATTGAACCAACTTACCTTTGATCAACACCTACAATGCCTGTACTACCATTCAGTGTATGTCTTTTGTTTTATTAGTTTTCTCTCACTGGAATATGTAATGATGAACAAAGTGGAAGAAAATTGGCCATTTTCGACCTAGCCTGCCTTAGAGTATTTGCAACCGCCCCTTTGAAAACCATGCTAATTTAAGGTAAAATGAATTTTGTATGTCATAAGAGGTTATGGTGTAGATGTTGTGATAGAAGTTACATATGAAGGTAGGCTAACTGTTTTACATTTGGTATATGGCCATAAATTATATCACTTAAAATTAATCAAATTGTTGTAGTTCCATGATTTTACACTGGTCAAAAACTAGGCAGTCAAAAATAGCCGGTTATATTGAAAAATGGTGTGTGGTTTTCGACCACCCCACTAAATGAGGACAGTAACAATTTTGGGGCAGGTTCTTTTCATTACATTATCCCAGCAACCCTTATCCATCTAGGTTGTCAAATATTCATGACCACATTATAATTAAGTTTATGGCTGTAAAGGTATGTAGAAGTAAGTCATGTTGCTTATCGCCCACTGTAAGAAAACATGATTTTGAAAAAAATATGTATACACATTTGGGTTTTCAGGTTTGGATTTTTTATATTTGGTCTAAATGGTTAGCTTGGGTTAAAAGTTTGGTGATTTTGAATTGCCACTAGTTCAAGTACTTGATGGCAAATACCTTTTGCTGTTGTTTCTTCAATAAATTCAAATTTAGCAGAAATGTTCATGGTGGACGGAATTACCCTAGCGGTCGAAAACCCCCATCCTACCCTAGGGCCTAACAGGATAGTTTCTCACCGCGACTCTGACTCCAGAGAAAAAATATTTCCTCTCCCACCTCAACTCTGACTCCACTTGACAAATAGGCCTACAGGGGGACCCAAAGCATCGTTCTCAAACAGGATATCTAGGCAAGTGTCTGCTTTCACTCTGACTCCATCAGCAAGTGCAATTGCATCTTCACTCCACTCATAAAATTCAAGTAAATCAATGTCTCCTACCTTGACTTCGACTCCATTTTCTATGTTAAATAGGCCTATGTATATGCTGACCACTACGACACCAACTCCACATTGAAAAAGTGCTTGACCTATAGATGGCACATGAGACTGAGTGTGTCATTCTCAAAGCGCAACACTCTGAAGCATAGGCGTATGAGGCGGGGGCTGGGGGGCTGCAGCCCCCCCCCCAACCAAAAATGTTTGTGAAAATTTGGGCAAAATGCTGAGTTTTTTGGGCACCTACTGAAAGAAAAATAATGCAATGATGTAGCTAAAGGATATTGATAATTTGAAAACTTCCTTGGTAATTAATATAAAGTTCTGATTTGAATTGCACCAGCACCTATAATTTCGTATTAATTCATCAGTGTGTTTTTTAATGGTTAAATTTATATTATGATTATCAGTGGTGTATTTGAGGGGCAATATCGCCATGCCCCACCCTCACTGATGCTGATTTTTTTCTACCTAAAATTCGTAAATGTTTTAACACAAATTTTACTTCAAAGGTAGCATATGTGGCACCAGATTGCATGTAAGGACACCTAAATCTTCAAGAATTTTCAAAGGGGAGGGGGAAACTTAGATCTTAGGCCCCTCCCCAGGCAGGCGATCAATGACTTCTGCCAAAATTAAAACCAATAAAGAAGGAAGAAACAAGGTAAATTATTGTACAGTATGTTATTGGCATGTGGTGTGATAAACGATGAATGCCCATATGATATATGCACATTAACATGTCGAACGTGGGTGGAGCGGAAATTTTGGTTATATTTTTTCGGGCAAGTCGTTCCAGCTTCCCCAAATCAGCTTGGGCTCCTACGCCTATGCTCTGAAATAGAGTTAAAAAGAAAAATTCTAATCCCATTTTCTTCATACATAGAATGTCTTGCACCCTCAGCCACTGTGACTCCACAACTCCGTCGGTTAGAACTCCTTTAGAAGTGCAGGGTATTCTTTACTCCTGAGAAAGGTTACTTGTAATCCACGAGAGCTCTATTGACTTGCCATCAGTCCTGGGTCAGTCCGTTACTTTTCAACCCACAAAAGCAGTGCTTCTGCCCGAGGCAGTAGCAGCAAATATCAGTAATATGTATTGTAGGCTAACCCTTAGATAGAAAGAACACTTATTAAGTGTTCCTTAAGTGTTCCGTAAGTGTGGGAACACTTAAAATAAGTGTTCTGGGACATTCTTTAGTGTTTTTAGGTTTTGAACACTTCGGGACTTTTATCTGGAACACTAAACTGAGGACTTTTGAGCACTAGTAAGTGCTCAATGAAATCATTTCCCATGCAGTAGTGTTCAGACACAAACAATAAGTGTTCCGGGATATCTTTAGTGTTTGAAACCTAAAAATAAGTGTTCAAGGACATTCCTTAGTGTTCTTAGCTCTTGAAACTTAGGGCCTTTTATCAGGAACACTTAATTTGGGACTTCTGAGCACTAGTAACACGGACTTCTTATATACATGGACAGAGCATATTGCACTAACGTCCTATGCGTAAATTGTCCCCACCGTACGTACACGAATAGGCTTACCAATATGGCTGCCTGCTATAGTCTTGTGTGTAAAAGTTTGGACTTGCTCAAGTGGCTCGGTATCGACAAATTGTGTGAAAAACTTGTAATATTTTCGAAAGAATGCAAGCTCAGGCCAAATTCATCAAATAGAATGGAGGACTGTGATATTGTTCTTCCATTCATACTGATATTTTGTCTGAAATGTTGCAGATTCATCATCAAATTGGGCAAATGGTAGTAGCCCGGCGGCCATCTTGGTCAGCCGAAATTTGCTCGAACGGTGGCGACCGTATTGATTGCGCAATCCTCTGTCCATGTATTGAAGTCCGTGACTAGTAAGCACTAGCAAGTGCTCAGTGAAAATCTGTTCCAATGTAGTAGTGTTCCAACACCTATCAAGTGTTCCAGACAAGTGCTGTTTTAAGTGTTTACTTAAAGGTTGTGTGACATGAAAATAACATAGCTGGATATTTAATGTAAAAAGCATTAAAAATCCAGAAAAATAGCCGCAATTTCCATTTAAATCCATCAAATATTGACCATTTCACAGGGAAATTTCTATTTCACACTTGTATCATGAATAAACATGAGCTAATTATGCAAATACGTGACATCGAAAGAGGGACATATTACCATATATGGCACATGTTAGCCTTTGTGTTTTCAACCTTAATTTCAAGGACACTGGTAGCATTGTTATTCCCTGAGGGGTTATTATAAAAGTTAAAATTTTATCCTTGAAAAATATTGATATCACTAACCAAACTGTAATCTATATGATCAGTAATTAAGAGATAATTTATATAGGGTTAACAAAAGAAATCATGACACTGTGCAACACTCTACGTCATTATTTTTGCATAGGCAGTTTGATTCTTCAGGAACCATCAAACTTTGAAGACGTATATTTTGAGAACGGTAAAAGATATTGAAATAATTCCAACGGATGTTTGATTGGAGGACTTAATTCTTTAAGTGACAAGTGAAACAGCTCTTTTGGTGGCATGTCACACGACCTTTAAGTAACGTTATGTATAATACACTATTAGTAATATTGAATTGTTGATATCCACTTTGGAACAATGTATGTAGAAAACATGATATTGCAGAAGATATCCATATTATGCCACACAGTTTGATTGTTACTAAAATATCAATTGTACAAAAATATTGATATTTATCGACACTGACCCATCACTTATGACAGATATGAATGTTCCACACCAATACTGGAAGTATATTTCAAGTTATAATGAAGCTCAGGCCTTGCATTAGATAGGTTCACCCAGGCCTAGCTTGATTTTAAGAAAATTTTATGGACGTCCATTGGACAACCCGTCTGACTTTTTTAATTGTCCAACAAAAAATTTAGTACTTAGTAATCCACAAAGAAATTTGCAGTAACCCTAGAAGTAGTGTGTTAACTTGTTGTACAAACTGTTGTCCACAACCAACGCACCACTTTTTGGTTGTTCGTCACAAATTTTGGTCGTCACAGTGTCACTGTTAAAATCGAAACCTGGTTCACCTCTAGTCATGACAGGATCATGATCATGTCAACTGCAATGCTACATGCACACAGGTATGTAGTAGGTTTACGTAGTGGAATGGGAAGATACTACTGGAAGTGTTCAATGAAACTTACACTGAGGATAACAGAATTATGTGTAATATCGATATTTATTGATATTATGTCACCGATATATCAATTTCATGTTGGTAATATTGCTACTGCTTATTCTGCCCCTGAAATTTTGGAGAGGTGTTCACTGTTTAAAATGGGACTGTGAAGTAACAAGATTCATATGAACACAAGGCCTTTGTCAAATTCATGGATTGTTAATTGGTAAGGATTGACTGTTTAACTGTAGGTTGGAATATATTTAAGTCATACACAATTACCAACATTAGGCAGGGTTGTAGCTAGAGCATATTTAGTGACGGACGGCAGTTGGTTTATGAAATTTGTCCTAGGAGAGGGGGCCGACTGCAGTGGCCAAGTGGTTAGAGCATCCGACTTGCAGCCGGAAGGTCTAGGGTTCAAATCCTGGCCAGGTCATACCAAAGACTTTAAAAATGGAACCTACTGCCTTTGTGTTTGGTGCTCAGCATAAACAATGGAGTAGGGAAAACAATCCAGTGAGCCACAACTGGAAAAAGGCCGTGGTCGTCTCGACTTGAACCAATTGGTTGGAAACTGAGGCGTTAAACCTCATCTAACCTAACCTAGGGGAGGGGTGTCCCCTCCCCTTTGAGAAAATTTTGTATCTTTTAAGGGGGCTTAGACTCAAAATGGTGCTACCTTTTTCAATTTTTTGACCTAGTTATGTGTGTAATTTCATTCAGTTTTTAGTTGATGTTTAATTATTTTTATGTTTGTGGTATTTTTTCCATTTTGTAGTGAATGTTGTTTTATTATACGCCTAATTATCATCGGAAGGTGCAGTATGGATAGAAACTGTTTTGTTAACTCATTATTTATTAAGTTTGTTTTTCTTTTTATTCAGCATATCCATTTTCCATATTGCAAAATTATAACAGGTGTGCTTGGAATACGATCAAAATAGCGCATTTTCCAGCAGCTTTTCACTTTATTTTGCGGGAATCTGTGCCTGGCGGGACGGTACATTTGACTGTGAGTGCTGGGCGCAAATAAGGAGTGCTGATGTTAGGCCAGTTACAGTACGCAGGTAGTCAAAAAAAAAACACCATAAATTAACACACAAAACAGCAACACAACAACATTGAAATAATTAATACTTGGAAAATAACCATATAAGTTTTGTTCTGTAATCTTAAAGAGTTGGTAAAATTTGAATAGCACTTGAAAGTCATTCCAGAGATGGGGAGGGTGGCAAAGTTTTGCACACAGTAGCAGCACTTGACCCTCAAACAGTAATAAAAAACTAGTTTTGAAAGGTTCCGCATAGTTAAAAATGTTGAAACATAATGCACCATTTTGTACCTAAGAACTAAGATATCTTTTCTTAAAAGTTTCTAAAGGGGAGGGGAGCCTTATACTGTACCCCTCCCCTAGACAGCACAACAGTCTTAAGCCAAATTCCTTGTCGGTTTGAAGTGTTGCCACAGTGACACTTTGAAAAAATGTTGAAGTGCTAAATTAAAGCCATGAGAATGAAAGTTGTAAATTTTTATCTACTGTTGGGTGGCCATATGTTTGGCTTTTTGCTGGATTGTCCAGCTTTTCAGCAGCCTGTCCTTCATCTGGTGTTACTCTGTGCCGGATGTTGATTTGTACTCCTTTTGAAGATCTGCAAGGTCACAATAACAAATCTTGCAAATCGCAAATGAAAAAGTCAATCACAAATAGTTTTATTTCTATCACATACGATATTTCGACATGAAAAAATGAAAACTGTGAATATATCTCAAAATGTAGGCGGTACTCACCAGTCACATTCGCAGAAGACCATACAATCCTACAGGAACAGTTAGTTTGATTTAATAATGGTGATGTGTAGCCTTGTGGGTATAATGTATCCGCATCTGTGCAGGGAGGTGGTATTAGCTAATATCACCTCCCTGATCTGTGTTCACAAAGCTGGTGTATAGCATTGACCTGACATGGATCAAGAGTCATGTCCTCCTTTTTGGAAGTTTGGAAATGGTCATCCTATTTGTATCCACCCTCAACAAACTCCAAACCCTCCTGCTGAAAAAGTTCATTATTTTAAAAAAATTAAAAAAAAAACAAGGCAGTTTTATGGTAAGAAGGGTTTTCTTATGGGAAGGGGGAGAAACTACCACTGCCATTTTGGTTTCGACGAAAAGAGAAAGGTATGCATTCATGATGGTGTGTGTATGTTTGTGTGTATGTGTGTGCGTACATTGATGTGTGTTTGCAGGGAGTTTTTAAGAAGGAGATTCAACGTTCTATAGACTCTTTGAAGTAATGTTCATTTCCGACAGTTATCTTGCCTTTCTTCTCAAATTCTTATCTCAATACCCACATCAACTAGGATCAGTGATGCATTGTCCAAAGGACAATGTCCAAAGGACAAAGAGAAGACACACCTCTTATGTTGAACTCATTTAACTTTTTGTTGCCAGCCATCATGCAAAAATGTGAAATTTTAACCTTTCGTCGTTATTTGTCACACTAAATATCCTTTCATTTAAAGTCAGCTAAGAATTTCTTTACAACTTACTTTTCAGATATGTTTCTTAATGATCAGAAAATTTGCTAAAAATTAAGAGAAATGTGTAGGCTTGAACAGGTGACATATTAAAATCGTGGGGCACAAAATTTTGAAGTACATTTAGGCCTTTGTTGCCAGTCGTTTTACTGAAAATCCTGATTAAAGTTTGTTCCTTGGTGGAAACAAACCTTACTTCAAAGCATGTATAGACAATGGCCTTTGTCTTGGGATTACTTGGAAAAGAAAGGGGGACATCATCATTAAAAGGGTTTAGTCAGCAAAGACTTAACAACAGGAACAAAGGGACCTGTCAATTAAATGGCAGTGCCTGAAAAGGCTTAAATCATTTTCAAGTACATATTGTCTGACAGATTTTGGCTGTTGTATATCCTTCCTAACAACTCCCTGATGTCTGTGACACTTACTGTAGCTCGTTAACACAATATCTCAAGAAGGGAAACTCCAACAGTTCTCATACTTAGTATGTGGATGCCCTGAATTGAGAGAAAGAATTTTATTGTTTTTGGTGGAGGGCAAAGGTCATCGGGGTCACCAGGGGTGAAAACCTCATTAACACAATATCTCAAGATAGGAAGCATGGATACTCTTCATAGGTAGCATTTAGATATTTTATGTCAAAAGGAAGAGCTCCTATCATTTTTGGCAAAGTCAGCGGTCATGTAGGGTCATCAGTGGTCAAATTCTGAAAACCTTGTTTTGGTGAAGGTCAAAGGTTATGTAGGATTGTCAGAGTTCAAACTATGAAAACCTTGTTAACATGATATCTCAAGGTAGGAAGCATGACTATTCTTCATATTTAGGATGTAGGTGCATTTGGTCAAGAGGAAGAACCCATATTGTTTTTGGAGAAGGTTAAAGGTCATTTAGGGTCATCAGAAGTCAAGCTTTGAAAACCTTCACAGTATGTCAAGAGAGAAATCATGGATACCTATACTTATCATATATATAGCATGTAGATGGGTTACGTCAAGAAGGTCTTACAGTGTTTGATGAAGGTCATGTAGGGTCATAAGAGGTCAAATTCTGGAAATCTTGTTAACACAATATCCCAAGTTAGGAAGCATGAATACTAATCATATGTAGTGATGTAGATGCATTATATCAACAGGAAGAACTCTGTTGTTTTTTGGTTAATGCCAAAGGTCATCTGGGGTCATTAGAGGCCAAACTCTAAAAAACTTCTTAACATGATATCTCACGTTAGGAAAACATAGATACTCATCATACTTACAGTGTAGGTGCATTATGTCAAGAGGAACCCCCTATTATTTTTGGTGGAGGTTAAAGGTCATCTAGGGCTCATGGGAGGACAACCTTTGAAAAAACTTGTTAACGTAATATCTCAAGATAGGAAGCATAGCTACTCTTTAAACTTAGCATGTAGATGCATTATGTCAAGAGAAAGAAGCAGTTTTTGGTGAAAATCAACAGTCATCTACAGGGTCAAACTTTGAAAACCTTGTTAACATGATATTTCCAGATAGGAAGTATGGAAGTTTTTCATCCTTAGCATTTAGATGCATTATTAGCTCAACCCACGAAGTGTGGGTAGAGCTTATGTGGTACTGTAGAGGGAGAAAAAGTCTGTCTCTCTGTTCAAAAGCTTTCATCTTCTGCAATTGCTGCTGGATTTTTGTGCAATTTGCAGTGAAGGTATTAGGATGGCAATACATTTTGCTCCTAGCTACATGATTGGACAAAGATTAGTAGTAATTTTTGGCCATTTTTGATAAGTTTTCATGGTGTTTTAGAGGCCTCCATTCTTTTTGGAGTCTCACTCCTTGGATAATGTGGTTATGATACATGGTAGTGAGCTTAAATTAGCCTTATCTGGAGGGGCATGCTCACCAACTTAAATGAACAGCCTCAAGGCAAAAGCCTGCATGAGACAAGTTTTCAGTTACCTTGTTTTGACTGCTATTGTAGGCATTGTTAGTATTTCTAGTAGTTTCCAGTTTCCAGTGTGTCCACTATGTATGCAATTTATTTACCATTATGGCCAAGTTCCCAGACAAGTAACTGATCCTTCAGCAATTTTAGTATCTATTACATAGTTCTTCTTGCTGTGTGAGGACATTGCATACAGGAGGGTCATTGTTCATCCAGGAGGCTGCTATTTGGTTTACCACCACTGATTTCCCTGGTCTACTGTAATTGGAGTAGTAGTCTAAGAATGTTAAAGGGGCTCATTGAGTTGATATCAACTATTTTGTGATGAGTTTGAAGGAAATCATTGCATGACAATGTTTCTAATTAGCCTCATTATTCATGTATCACTTCCTACAGTTACCAAAATTGTGAGAAATCGTAGTTTTTGTAGACAGGGTTTGCACATGATTAATACCTAATGGTAAAAAGTACCTGGTCACTAATTTGTAATAAATGATTTTAATCATTAAATTACCCCATCTTGGACTATTCAGTTGTGTCTGTGAGTTTGACCATTTACCATCAAGGTGTGAGTAAAACTCAACAGGTGTGAAAAAAATCATGAATTTTGGGGTGAGCCCCTTTAAAGTGAAGAGATTTGATCTTTGCTCACTCAAGGCCCTGTGTCAACCAGGGAATCAACATTAAGGAATCAAAGTTACAATTTGGAATAATTGCAATTTTAAAAGTACACAAATCAGCACTACTTGGCAGCATTTTAAAGGCAATAGGCAGTCACCCCAATCAGAGTTAGTATGCCCCATCACTCTAGTTCATGAATGGCCTATTTTGATCATGTGACAATGTTTTTGTTAGTGAATTGTGAAATTCAAGAATTTCTCCTTGCTTTACCTATTGTTTGTAGTAGTTATGTTCAAAATGTCTTCAGAGGTGCTTGTAATGCAGTAAGAGGAGATTTGCAAGAATTTGCTGATTTTTTAAAGCAAATTTTGGGGCGACTGTCTACTGCCTTTAACTTCAAATGGATGGTGTAATTTTCATCCAGTACTTTGTTTTTGCTCACCAGTTTCATTAGAGTGGGGGAAGGGAAAACATTTGATAGCTTATTCTTCCCCCACTGGTTAGCCTATGCCACTGCAGTACACAAACTGGTCGCATTTATGCACTATGACTCTAGTTTCTGATCCCTTCCCTTATGGGCAGTATTATACTGTAAGGATGAACTAGCTCAAAAGATTTTTCCCTGACACGGTCCAACTGCTAGATGAACAGTGTTTACATGCTGGCCAGCCCAACATGAGTTTGGGTATGTATTAAGTATGGACCGTGACTGTGTTCAAAATGAATTAAAAACTGAACAGGTCATAACATCAGAAGGGTTGAGCGACTGCACCAATGCTGCTCTAGTATGAAGAGGAAGAATGCTATTATTCTATGCAGGTCAAAGGCCATCTGAGGTCACCTAATATTTCATGCTTGCAAGCTCCAAAAACTTTACCGTATGAAGTACAAAAATGCTTTTGTTGTTGATGTTGTTTTTTGTGTTTGGTGAGAACCCAGTTCTGCTCACCATTTGTCAAATTCTGAAAACTTTGTTAGTATGAGTCTCAAGGTAAGAATTGTTCATGGCAATTTCTCATAAATGGTTTGTAAATGCATCACATTGATTTAGAACATTTATATTTGAGAACTTCTGTAGTTTTAAATGAAGTCTTCTGAAATGAATTCATGGAAACCTCAATGCATTTTTGCACTCTGGTTACTTGAAAGATTAGTTAATTTTGGTTAGGATGCAAAACACAGCATTGTAATCATTGCAGTCAAATCGGTGTGTGGATGTGTATGTGTGTATGTGGGGTAGTTTGTAGAGTAGTGTGTATACCTTATCTGAAAAAGTACTGTTTACTGTGTAATGTACCAAGTACACATATTAGGTCTTGTAGGTGTTACATAGACATGACACACTGAAATTGCCAAACTTGGAACACATTCCATAAATTGAAAGCAACTGTTACTGACTTTTGCATTCTGAAGTGGTGTATTTTTCTGCATGAAAGGTTGTCAACTTTTGTTCAAGTCATTCATGTGCATGCGTTACATGACTTGATACTTGGGTTCATGTAGCAACTTAAAGAAAAAGACACCGCCATACAGCAATTTTTTTTTATAATGTTTCAGATTATTGCAGGCTTCCATGTCTTGGTGTAAGCTTGGCAGAATACAGCTGCAGAGAAGCTATGCAGATGACTTTGATAAAGAAGTTGAGGAGGTGAGTAATTGATGTGTAGGCTTGAAATATGGTCTCTGGGAGGGGGAGAGATGGGATGGGGGAAGAGGAGGGATGTACCATATACCCTTCCTGGCCAGATTTTTTTCGCATTTTGGTCAGAATTACAAGTATCTGACCATTGCACAAATCAACTGTCTGCATTTGGTGGTGTAAGTTGCAATGATATATGCCATTGGAGGGTTAACTTTTTGTTCTGTGACGTCATATGCATAAAGTCTATAAACATGTTGTTGTTGTTGTTTGTGCTTACTATCTAGATACTGAACATCCTTGTTAAAGTCATCTAATATGTATCTCCACCTTAAAGGAAGCCTCTTGACCAATGATAAAGGGCTTCATGGCCTTGAATATTTTATAAAGTTAGAGTTAGATGAGGTTTTATGGCTCAGTTTCTAACCAATTGGTTTTATAGGGAGTCTAAATTTTGTAACCAGTCAGGACAACCATGTGGGGCTGTTTCCTTATCAAAATATAAGACAGTATTGAAAGGAGAATGCAGTCACCCCAGTTTGAATTAGTATCCCCTGGTATCCTAATAATTCCTCAATGGCTCACTTTATGTGACAATATATTGGTCATTTGATTGTGAACTTTGTGTACAATTTCTCATTCTACCTGTAATATGAAGTATTTGTGTCCTGAAACATAATGAAAGCCTGGATACTTGTAGGAGAAATGAGATCTCCAAGATTTAGCCTATATGCTTTTATAAATAAGGTTGGGAAACAATTGCTTATTCCTATTCACCTATATGGCCCATACTTCTTTATGTGGACATCCATTACATTGTCAAGATTTAGACAAGCCCTCAAGTTTATAAAAGAAATGATCTATTCCTCAATGTATAAGATCTAAAGCCCTTGTTTCTGCTGCTCTGTTTATTTCAGTTCAACATACAGACATTTTGATGCTCTTAAATTAAAAGGCCTCAAAATTTGCATATTTTTTGTAACAAAGATAACCTTAGGAAAAAATTGAGAGGCCTGATACTTATTTCGTGAATGTGAATCATCCTCCATTTATGACTCTACTTGAAGCCAGTAATAAACATCAATGTTAGGTGTAGAACTCGGATAAGATTTTGAAGAAAGTGATGTGCTTATTTGAGGGTGCCATTGTGAATGCAATGATTGCCAATGGAGTCAAACTCATAGTACAAATTCAGGTTTGAAATGCAGTTTGTCTTCACAGTAGTAATTTGTTCTCTACATCCCTGTAAATATACCATAATGTGACTATGCTATTAATACAGTATGTTACATTCAGGAACTTTCAAGATTTGTAGAGGCCAGAGGTCTCTCTTTGAAAATTTTGCAAATTATCTTTATCAGCACTATTTATTTTGTACGGTGCCCAGAGTCTGGGGAGTCAAAGTGGGGAGAAGGGTTGTTGTTGATGTCAGTAAATTACACATTGTAACTTGCATAAACTTTAATGTTTCAGCTCAGAGTTCAGCAGATTGATGACCAGGAAATCCCCCCACCTATGGATGGTACAGTCCATGAAGTCTTGAATGTCATTTCTTATGGCTATGATTGTACCTCAGTAGAACACTATGCCCAGTATGTACATAATCTGGCCAGGAACATGTCTCTTAAAATATTTGACAGGTGAGGCAGAATTTTACTTTGGGGGTTCTTAAAACCACTAGATCAGGGATGTACATTAATTTTCCCATTCCCCAGGGAATTATGCTTTGAAGGAGAGGTGACCCTCTGTATTGTGTATACTGAACATTATGGTACATGAACAGGAGTACTACTGCATATATGTGTGTGTAAGTTTCTTGTGAGTGTCATTGGCAACATACAGTATCAATGGTTTGGAAAAAAAAAGTGAATTAAAGGCCATGACTAAGTAAGTAAGTATTAATGCTGACTGCAGTGTTCATTTATGTGTCAATCACACAAGGCATATATTGGAAACTTAAAATGATAACATGTGGTTGTATGTGGCAGTAAGATGTAATTATCACTTGATGTGGTGCTATAGGGCTTATGTTAGGTGTACTGTAGATATGGACACCTGGCCAGATCATGTAAGTCCAAACCTTGTATACATTACACTGCTTCAATAATTCCACTCTACCCATTTAGTTTGTAGTGCTAAGTTTGTAGCTAAATATATGGTGGGGAGGGGGCTGAGCATTTTTGCCCTGGGGAGCCTGTATTACCTGAGAAGATTGCCCTAGTTCTTGCAGTTATTTCCTCAAGAACTGCTTAGAACTCTGGGGCTTTAGGGCCCTGGCTGGTATGCATGCGAGTTAGTTATTCTCTGTTTATAATGTAACAGTCCAAGAACAGTCTTCATATGTTACATGTATTGTTTTAACTCAAATCTTATTCTGTGGTCATAAGTTAAGTTCCCTGTTCATCTAGTGCAGCATAGATATCCCAAGATCATCAAAGACCGTGTCAAATAGACAACATTGAAAGTGCTGTGTATAACATTGTTGTAAAAACAAATCATTCTGACCATTACAAAAGGACTTAATAAGCACTCAGGTACCTTATGTTCACTGGTTTTTGCCTACATATCAACATAACAGTCCTTATTTGTCTAGTACGTGTATAATGTAATTGTTTGTTAATCAAAGGTGCTGTTTGTTTCTTTTCAGCTATGCTCTGCCCTCAAAGACAACTTTGGTGCATGCCATCCAAGCTGCAGGTTTAAAGGAGAAGGATAAAATAAAAGATTATAAATTAACCACTCACCAGCGAGTACTGCAGGTGAGATGAAACATTCTAGTGTGTAAAGCAAATTATGTACACCAGTGTTGGAGTTCTGGAGACAAAGCTGGTCTTGACTCTTGAGGTCATTTTTGTAGCCTTTGCCTTGACTAAGTGAATTGATGCCTCAGGATTAGCCATCTAGCCTCTACTATCTCAGTGATCTGAGATTATTGCATGATACCTAATAATTTTCCAAAGGCCCAATGCAACAAAGTGTAATCGTCTCTGCAAGGATCATTTTACTGTTGCTTATGTTTAATAGTGTGTCTCACAAATTGTGTCATACAGTATTGCATCAAGACATAAAGGCTATTTACTTTTAAACAGTGGTCAGGTCTAAGTGTATTCCATTGTAACTCATACAGTTTGCTGGCCTCAAGAGGGTGTGGTCTTGGTCTCCACCTCAGTAACTGTGGACTTGACCTACACACTGATGTATTCTCATATATTCCATGACTTTTGCCTTGATGGATTGGCAATTCTGAAAGGCTCTTCTCTTTATGTTGTCAAAATATCTATGAAATTTCAGTCCAATTATTAAAAGGGTAAAATAAATTTAAATGGTAACAGAAAAGTCATTTAAGTTTCAGAAATATCACCATCAAGAACAGAAAGTGCCAAAATTCATACCAAAAGGCTGTTTTATGTCCAACAACTAAATGTATTCATGAAGGTGTATACAGTTATGCAAGATATTTGCAACAAAGGAAAGAAGGCATTGTTTTTACATCAAATGCTGTATACTAGTCAAAAGATTTCAGAAAAATTGGCATGAAATCATATTTCTTGTCTAAGAAAATCTATTGAGTTGCTGCCTTTTCAAACTTTGAGTGCTTTTTCCCTAACTACTTTAAGTTTCAAAACTTTCCAAAAAATGACCTACCAAACTAGTCACAGTTTTCAAGGGAACCATTCCATAATAGGTCATGTTATGTATCTGCTGACATTGTAGATGAATAATGCTCATGTCTTATTGTATTTTTTGATCCAGATTCAAGATTTGCCAAGTAAGAAAGCATCATTACTGCTAGACTTGCTTCAGGTCAATTTACCAGAGGGAGTTTCATTAAGAATAGAACCAGTGAGTTGAGTCAGTCCATTTTTATATAAAACACCTTTTCAAAGTTTTTTTATAAACAATATCACATAGATTTTGTGTCAAGTTGGAAGGTTTTTTTTTCAGAAACCTGGCATTGAACGTTTCGTGTGTTTTGTACTTTAGAACTAACAAAATGTACTGAGGTGACATTTGCAATCAACATGACCTAACCAAGGTCTGTAGCTAGGCACTGTGAGTTCAGGGAGTCCAAATAGGTGATGCTTGGAAAAATATGTGAACTGAAATGTAGTGCTCTAGGACTCCAGGGTCGAAAAGACTTGTGGACTGCTCTCTGGCTAAAATTCCTGGTCTTTTTCTGGTCCTGGTTTTAAATTGACAGCTCCAAGTCTACATCTGACATACACACTCCTTTCATCAAACATATAATTATGATGTATGTCTAAAACTAAGAGAAGAAATAACATTATTTCAAAATTTATGTCAGGTAGTTAATGGTTTTAGCAAATTTTGTTTTTAGGGAGTTTATTTACTTGAAATGAATTCTTTTCTTTCCTGCAGCACACACAAGAACATTACAAAGAACGCTTTATACGGAAAGAAATCCCAGAATCTTTACTTTGAATGAAAGTGTGGTTACTTCTTGAAGTTGAAGTCTTTCAAAGTAAAGAAAACTTAGCAGACATCTCTAACAAAGACTGCAAAAAAGGACATTTGTTTCTATTTTGAGAAAATGAGATGGAACTAAAAGCAACAAGAGAAGTGAAAAATAGCTAGCATACTACTACTTTTACTGTTTAAGAACACTGGAAAGGTAGCACATGACCAACTATGTTCCCTTTACTTAACTAGAATTGGTTCATTCAATAAACTTGTGAACCTTTCAGATCTTTTCAAGTTGCAAGCTTGATACCCTCATATGACTTCTCACAAGTAAGACTTTCACTCTGTTTTCAAATTTTTTTCCACCACTTTGAAATTTGGAGTTACAAGAACGTCTGAAACGGGGCATTTGTAACTAGGCTTAGGCAGCTTAGCGGACTCTACTTCAGGGTTGCAACTGCTGGCGTGGAGTCTAGTAGTGACTCCACTTTCCTTGGAATTGTGACTCCTGAAGAATTTTTGAGTAGCATCAAAATATGCACAAAATTCATATTCTGGAGTAAAAATTTCTTTTACTTCTAAGGTTTCAAGGGTTAATATTAACACAAATGGCTCTTTTGGCTGTTTGCTTTAACCTATCACACGTTTTCTCTAATGTTGGCCACTATGATTCTCCCACACTAGCAGTTTGGCATCTCCACCTTAAGGGAGCCAGTTGTGTTAGCCTACTGGTGTATTGATACTCACTGTTAGACTAGTAATTGACATGTTGTTGCTGAAGGATATGTTTCTGGATCAGTTATGGTGTCATTATAGGAGTGGAGATACCCTCCAGAGTTGTGACTTATAGGCCCAACTCCAAAAATATTGGAGTTGCCAAAGCCTCGAGAATGCAGTTTTGCACTAGGGAAAATTGTAACAGGAAAAGTTCAGATTTGCTGGAGCAAAGTGGCAGATACTTGAGGCCCCCCAACTCCCTCCACATTTAGGTAGAAAGAAATCTCTTGCATGTTTTGTTTGCTATGTAAGACAATCTTTATTTATCTACATTGATTGTTATTTTCACGAAGATGATGTGTAAATTATGAAAAGAAAATCTTCCTTCTCGCTTTTATTTCTGCTTTGAAAAGAGAACTTTTAAGCACAGTTTGGTTTCTGGTTATGTGATGGAAACAAAATCTTGATTTCACTTGTCAGTGAGTCTGGTAATGACAGAATAGACTGGAGTGTCTTTTACCTTCACATCTTGGGATAACCCCTATTGATTCCACTAAAAGGTAAGCCCTCATAGTTTTCCCATACTGGGGATGAGAAGGGGTCATCTTTGTCTTGTGTCATGACAATTACATTCATTTCTGATATTGTAATAAATGTTTGCAGACATTATTTCAAATTTTCTTTCTTTTTTTATGTCAGTATGTAATCTCTTTGCCCTTGGTTCCCATCATTAATATGCAATGACCTCTCATCCTTGGGGAGCATTTTGTATCCTTTGGTGCTGTTGGGTCATTCATTGCTAATGCCTTTCAATTCCTGGTCAAGTTGTAGCCTTAAGCTCTGATCTGATGTGGCATGCATTCAAAACCTACTGCCTTTCAATATTCTATGAAAGTTTTAGCTTTATTATTTTATGTGTTTCAGTGAGCCACAACTGGACAAAAGGCTGTGGCCAGCCTGACTTAAACCAATTGGTTAGAAACTGAGCCATAAAACTTTATCTAACTCCTTATGTGTGTCATTACTCAATTTCTTTTTATGGGTC
This sequence comes from Holothuria leucospilota, assembly GCA_029531755.1. Lineage (NCBI taxonomy): Eukaryota > Metazoa > Echinodermata > Holothuroidea > Aspidochirotida > Holothuriidae > Holothuria > Holothuria leucospilota. Next base: position 7,856,419 of record CM055974.1, on the reverse strand, counting down.
TGCCCTTTACTTTGGTAATGAATTATTTTAGGTGAGGCTAGTTTGTTTACCCCTCCCCAAACCCCTAATATGGCCAGCTAAAACAAAATCCTATGGTCACATTGACCCCACCCTTAATTTTAAGAAGCTACTTTCTGATCTCTGAAGAAATCTGGAATTAGATTACCCTAACTATAGGATGAATTTGGTGATAAATTTGTCAGCTCGTACATTTTGTTGAGTGGCCCCACATGATAATTGCATGCCAGTTGAGATCACCATGTTGGTGTAGGTTTGCCAACTGTATCACTGCAGTGTTGTGGGTATGTTTCACATCCAATCATAACAGTGACCTGACATTAATACTAAGGACGTCCACCTTTATGGAAAGTTGGAAATGGGCATCTTACACAAATGTCAGGCAGGTTTGATGTGAATCCCACCATTCCATTTGGCAATCTGCTTACAAAATTAAGCACGCATTGTAACAAATTTCATTGTATACTGTAGTTCCCCTTAGATTTGATGAGGGGCTTTAGTCTCCCAGATCCCCGTTTCCATGCTAGCCATATAACAGGGTTTTACCAGCATAGGGGAGGGGATTGGCATTAGACAATTATATACAAAAAGGGGACAGGGCAAAATATTTTCTTCCAGGAGGGGGGGGGGAATTAAGCAAGCATTGCAACAAATTCCATTGTAGATTGTAGTTCCCCGTAGATGTGATGAGGGGCTTTAGTTACCCAGCTCCCCATTTCCATGCTAGTCATATAACAGGGTTTTTCCAGCAAAGGGAGGATTGGTATTAGACAATTAGATATGGAAGGGGGGCTGGGCAAAATATTTTCTTCTGGGGTGAGGCGAGTAATACTAAAATGCATTAAGGCCATAGATATTTTTAATTTTCTAGAGGAGGAAAAATTTTTCTAGGGGGGGGGGGGAGGGGGTGCTGCCATCCTGGCTATGGGCTTGCAGATCAGGGTTTTGACAGTGGGGAATGGGGGTTGGGTAGAGAAGCAGGCAGAAAGCATTTGACCACAACACTGAAATGAACTTGGGAATTGTTTACTTTAAAGGCAATAGGCAGTCACCCCAAAAATTTGGTTGAAAATCAGCAAACTCTTGCAAATCTCCTCATATTGCATTACAAGCACCTCTGAAGACGTTTTGAACTTAACTACTACAAACAATAGGTAAAGCAAGGAGAAATTCTCCTTTAATTTCACAATTCACTAACAAAAACATTGTCACATGATCAAAATAGGTCATTCATTAACTATAGTGACTGGGCATACTAACTCTAATTGGGGTGACTGCATTTTTCCTTTAAGCATACGTTTGAAGTGATCGAACGGCTATGTCAGTCAATTAGGAGTGATGTCCTGTATAGACCAACAGCCCAGAGCCTTGGGGGTGAATGAGCTGGGAAACAATACCAAAGTGAATGGGCATAAAAGGAACACTGAGATATGTTCACATGGCAGTCTGCTGTGGACCAACCGTTGCTTGTGGGCCTGGCGGCCATTTTCTAAAATGCTGCCATGTCTAAGGAATGATCACTTTTGAAGATAGAAGTTTGATAAAACCTGTCAACACGTGTAGGGTGTTATGTGAAAGAAAGTAATACTTTCTATCAAGTGATACCTCATTTAAAGGGCTTGGTGGTGAATGCCATTACATTTATGTGCCAAAAGTGTGATTTCTGACCATTTTTCGTCTAAAATGTGAATTGCATCAATTTACATATATCCTTATATTTTTTTTTTTGAGTGATGAATTGAAACTTTAAGAAAACAGTTCATATGTATGGGTAATATTTTGTCAAAGCAACATGTTTATTGCTTTTCAAACAAGAGAGTTACAGTATTTCAAAGTTAACACTTTGAGATTAGCGGGAACTGCATTTTGTATTTTACATAGAATCTTGCGCCGTATTCTGTCCCCCATACTGGAAGAATTGTCCACTTTGGGTTAAAAGCATGAAACTTAGAACAGCGATTCAAATACATGCTTGTGTTAATTTTCAGACATCAAGTTGCACCTATTCCAAAATGGCTGCCATCGTTTAGTGCACATTGGGCTCATTTCCTTCAATTTTATCATTTGATGCTTATTTCCACAAGAAGCCACCATGATTGGTCAAATGACAACCTAGAACAAGACCACGCTTTTTATACACATTGCTTCTTTTTCAATATGGCGCTTATCATTTCCCTCATTTCAGTCTTTGTGTGCGAATTTCCGATCAAGAAAGCAATGGCCCCTCCAAAGGGATGCAATCTTCAGCAAGTCTTAACTTGGCTAAGTACATATCGTATCTATTCCAAGATGGTGTTTAGAGGTCAATTGACTTATAACCACCCCCACCTCCCTTCCCTTTTTCTCAGCATTAGCCCATAGTGGTAGCAGGACTTGGCAAACCAAGCAAATAATTAACTTCGATGGCTCTCGGATACTTCTCTAGTGTTAGATGGTATCTAATTATCTTTACCCTTAAAGTCAGGATTACATTTTATGATTTTAATCTCTTGTTTTAATTTGAAGTCAAACTTTGGACTTGAAGTCTCATTAGTTTTACCTTACATCACACAATTTTGACATGACAGGTCAAGATATTGAGTTTGTTTGTCACTATTTTGGCACTGAAAGTCATTAATGTTGACTTAATGGCAGTGTTGGAGGACTCGAGGCCGGCCTCGGCCTCGAGGCCGGATCGCCGCGGCCTTGGCCTCGGCCTCGGAGCTCCCGGCCTCGGAAATTCGGTCGAGGCCGGGCAAGACTACCCCGACTTTTTTAATAATTTACTACCATTTTTTGCAAAGAAATAACTAAACCATGCAAAGTTTAATGTCTAGATTGCCTTGAAATTAATTGTCGATATTTTCTATTACAAGACAACATCGATCGTTGCGGTTGAAAAGTGCAGATTAGCTGTGAACGTACGATACAGCGCATGTAATCTTAATATCTTGCAATGCATACACCATACAGCAAGGCTGAACCCGCCACACACACACACACACACCCACACACACACACACACACACACACACACACGGTATACCGTACACTGGATAACCGGTACGGCACATGCACAGTTCTCCACAGTCCACACCACACACACACACACACACACACACACGTGCAGCGCAGCCTAGCCGCTGTGTCACTCGCGCGCGCACTATCACTATAGATAGTTCTCAGTGACGTCACAGCTAGGGGTTAGCAACCGCCATGTCTGAGGGCAAGCCTGTACACACATGCCGGGGTTGCCCTCAGACATGGCTGAAACAATACACGTGAAAAGCTCCTATGACGTCACGTGAGAACTATCCTGACGAAGTCGCCATGTCTGCTGATTCTCGAATAATAAAATTCGGATTTTATGACCACGAAGAGTTTGAAGAGAGGGGACGGAAAAAACATAGGGCACGATGCAAATTTTGCAAGCCATCAACACCTTTTGGAGGCCAGACGGTGCGGCCAGATTGCGCTATCCAGCACTCTATGCCCTGGCCCAGAATGTTCTTTCTGTGCAAGCTAGCAGTGCTCCGGTGGAGAGAGTTTTCAGCCATGGAGGACTGATCATGAGGCCACATCGCGCCAAACTTTCCCCACAAATGCTGGAATGCCTCATGTTCTTGAAGTGCAATGCACACATTCTTAGCTTCTGAGCTTCTGAGCCAGAGAACCAAGCTCCTTTAAGTTGGGTGCAGTGGTGCACGTGGCAGTGTGTATGGACTTGTGAAGTATTGTGTTCCCCATAATATAGTTTGTATTGTTTTGGGGTCTTGTAAAAGGTAAAAGATCAAACTGTAGATTGTAGACTTCATGTATATTTTTATTATTTTAGTACCTTCTGTGCACTCATCTGTTATTATGTACAATATGTAGTGACGGTGACACATAACAGTGTGAACTGTCGGGAAAAATTACTTCAGGTTGTTTGTGGATTTCTTCCACCTTTGGTCACGAAAATTGGCAGTTGCAAGTTCATGAAAACACATTTTCTTGTTTTTAGATTGAGCTCATACACTAATTATGCTTTCTGAAATGGGTGCACAATTTGTATGGTATTTGTGCAGGCACACATGTACTACCGGCGTCTACTGCTGTTTAGTTCTCTCATTTTTTCAATAGAGTGCTCAAAGTGATCAGCAATATCCTTCGCAAGGCAGATTAATTTTACTTTTTGGGAACTAATTGGACAGTTTGAAGACTTCATGTATATTTTTATTATTTTAGTACCTTCTGTGCACTCATCTGTTATTATGTACAATATGTAGTGACGGTGACACATAACAGTGTGAACTGTCGGGAAAAATTACTTCAGGTTGTTTGTGGATTTCTTCCACCTTTGGTCACGAAAATTGGCAGTTGCAAGTTCATGAAAACACATTTTCTTGTTTTTAGATTGAGCTCATACACTAATTATGCTTTCTGAAATGGGTGCACAATTTGTATGGTATTTGTGCAGGCACACATGTACTACCGGCGTCTACTGCTGTTTAGTTCTCTCATTTTTTCAATAGAGTGCTCAAAGTGATCAGCAATATCCTTCGCAAGGCAGATTAATTTTACTTTTTGGGAACTAATTGGAAGTTGGAACTGATCCCTTCTGTATTTTGTGAAAACCCATGTTTTTGTTTCTAAACACTAGTAGGTGACGGTGTAACTTGAGACAACTGCCCAAGTGCCCAGCTTCTTAAAATAAAGTTTGGTAAATTTAAATGAACTTGACTTATGTGTATTTACTATTTGCTCATTCTTAGGTTTACATACTTCGCTTCACAAGCCCGCCCTTGAATGGCAAGATATCTCAATCTAATCCCCATTGCCTCACCACCTCTGGGCAAGGAGTACTGATCCTGAGCTCCAGCTAATACTATGTTGGATGGAGTGAAAGTATGCTCTGATATTTTTTTCTCTGATATAACAAGTAACCCGGCCTCGGCCTCGGCCTCGGAGGGTTCGGCCTCGGTCTCGGCCTCGGCCTCGGAAGTAGCGGCCTCGACTACAACACTGCTTAATGGTCATTACGTCACTGACAAGTTATTAGTCTGAATTTAAAAGCCAAAAAATGAGATGAAAAGTAGAATTCTGACTTTAAAATTAAAAATTAATAGAAAAAAGTCAAAATAAGGAGCCATTAAATAAGTTATGAACTTCATGGTTTGGGCAGTGCTACTGCTATGGACAAATACAGAGAAAACGGAGGTAAAAGCTCTGACCGTCATTTTGGAATAGATGCAATATATGTACAAGAGCAAACTTAACACTCTCTTGGTCGGAAATTTTCACACTTATACAAAAACGAGGGGGGGGGGGGATCGTATAAAAGTGCATCGACCCCATTTTCAAACAGACGCAACATGCATGTAAAGAGTGGAATTATTTTGGCTGTATCCTGGTGTATGCTTTATCATTTTATTGTCCAATATTTCCCTTCTAACACTAAGAAAGTATCTGAGAGCCATCAAAGTAAGTTAGATAATTGCTAATGCTCTCTTACAGGCTAATGCAAACAAGTGGGAGAGTGGGGCAGTTAAGTCAATTGAACTCTAACTAGATCACCAATGTTGGAAACTTCGACTAAAGTTCAGCGGCGGATCCAGGAGGTTGTTACTGCCGGGGTGTAGCACCGCTACACCCACTGTGATTTTCAAAGTGTCGTTTGTCGGGAAAATTCTGCTGTCCGTCGGGAATAAATGCCACTTTCTTTTGCAATTTATTTACTTTGCCAGAAAAGAAATCTTTTATTTGAGGCTACAGCAATGTAGTGGTATTTTATTATCACAACATTTAACTTAAAGTGCCAGTGTCTGGGAAATATTGCTTTGGATATACTTAACCAGAGACCTAACCTCTCCCAGATGTACAGGGAGATGAGGTATCGTACTTCACTTAGCATCAGTTAGTTAGTTAGTTAGTTAGTTAGTTAGTTAGTTAGTTAGTTAGTTAGTTAGTTAGTTAGTTAGTTAGTTAGTTAGTTAGTTAGTTAGTTAGTTAGTTAGTTAGTTAGTTAGTTAGTTAGTTAGTTAGTTAGTTAGTTAGTTAGTTAGTTAGTTAGTTAGTTAGTTAGTTAGTTAGATGAGGATTTACGGCTCAGTTTCTAACCAATTGGTTTACGTTGGGCCGGCAACGGCCTTTTTTCCAGTTGTGGCTCACTGGCTTGTTTCCCTACTCCATGCTTATGCTGAGCACCAAGCACAATGGCAGTAGGTTCTAATTTTTAAAGTCTTTGGTATGACCGGGATAGGAGTCGAACCCCAGACCTTCCGGCTGCAGGTCGGATGCTCTAACTACTTGACCATGCAGTCGGTCAGAAATATGAAGCTGTGTGTGAGTGGGTGAGTGCGTGTGTTTGCGGTGTGTGAGCAAAACAGTTTGTCGCAAACTCCTCCTACACCGTAAGTCCGATGAAGTTCAAACTTGTTGGGTAGGTACGTGAGCATAAAAACTTGCGCATGCCTAAATGATGACATCTTAGGTCAAAGGTCAGTGGTCAAGGTCAATGTTGTGAAAATGGTTTTTTTTTTTTTTTTTGCCATTATTTTACTATCAGGGTGTAGGAAAAAATAAGAAAGCTACCATGACATGAAATGTTAGGACTGATAAGATTTTTTTTTGTTGCTAAGGGTGGGTTCAAAGGTCAAAATGTAGGGCAAAGATCAAATTTACCTAAAGTTTGCGAAGAATTGTGTCGCAAACTTTTTCCAAACCATAAGTCCGACGAACTTCAAACTTGGTGAGTAGGTACCTGTCCATGAAATCCTTTGCCTACGTAACTGAGAACGTCATAGGTCAAAGGTCAGAATACAAAAATCAGATTTGTTAATCGTTGATGCTTTGACATTATTTTGCCTATCAGTATGTTAGAAAAAGTATTGTTAGGACTGATAAAATTATTTCTTTTTTAAATATTGCTCATTTTTTGCTAAGGGTGGGGTCAAAGGTCAAATTTGCCTAACTTTTAGGAGAAGAGTGTCGCAAACCCCCTAAAATGTCAGTCCAATGAAGTTCAAACTTATTTAGGAGGTACCTGATCATGACAACTTATGCATGCGTAATCGATGACGTCATAGGTTAAATTTGCTGAATTTTTTTTTTTTACATTATTTCCCAATCAGTATGTAAGAAAACATTATAAAACCACATGAAAAGCTTGTACTGATAAGATCATTTTTGAAATATTGCTTTTTCGTTGCTAAGGGTGTGGTCAAAGGTTACAATGTAGTTTAAATGTCAAATTTGCCTAAATTTTGCGAACAAGTGTCGGGAAATCCTTCTAAACCATAAGTCCGATCAAGTTCAAATGTGGGTGGTAGGTATCTGAAAATAAAAACGTGTGCATGCGTAACTGATGACGTCATAGATCGAAGGTCATCGTAGCTCAAATAGTTGGTTTTTCGCCTGTATTTGCCTATCAGTATGTTAGAAAACGTAATAAAACCACATGATATATGAGATCGATAAAACAAAATTTTAAACTTTGCTTTTAGGCTGCTAAGGTGCGAGATCAAAGGTCAAAATGAAGGCAAAAATTTGCCAAAAGTCTGTTTTCCACTCTTCCTAAACCATATCCGATCAATTCAAAGTTGGTGGATAGGTACCGTACGTGAACATGAAACTTTTACATGTGTAATCGTTGGCGCCATAGTTCATAATCAATAGGACAGAGTTCAAATGAGCTAAAATTAGTTTTCTTCCATTATTTGTACATCAGTATGCTAGAAAAGATAATAAAACCCCATGATATGTAGAAAGTGATGAGACATATTTTTGAATAGTACAGTCAGTTGCGTAAGTTCGAGACCCGAAGTTTAAATGACCTAAAAGTGGTGCTTCGTCCTTATTTGCTTATCAGTATGTGGAGAAATTTCCTTAATCTCATAATATCAAGGTACGGGAGAGATGAGATTTGCAACTCTATGGATTTCATACTTGTCTAGGAATGGAATAGTGGGGCAGCATGTGCCACGTGCAGCTAACCATTGACAAATGGTTAATTCTTTGCAGGGGGTCTGAAATCGGATTGTTGCCACAGAAATTTTCTAAGTATATAGAAAACATTGAAAAATAGCTGGATGCCGAGAAGGGTGGATCCCTTAGTTCCCTGGATCTACACCTGCTAAATACAGCCTACTCTGTATTCAAAGTGTATAGAAATTAAAAATCTGAAGTGGCGGAAGGCGTGGAGCGCACCACATGGGCCCATCTGTTGTTGACCATCGTCCTGGGGGAAGATCTAAGGGCACCCTTTTGGAATTTTTTAAATATTTTAGGGTCCTTAGATGCAATCTGGTGTAACATATTGTACAAGTATTTAGGAAATTACTGATAAACATTTGACATTAGTTTCTACAGAGGGAGCAAATATAGTGAATAGCGGGGGCGGAAGCATACTTACACCCCACCATATATTTCTCCAGGTCCCAGTACCTCCCCCGCTCCCTACGCCGCCTAGCCTATGCCTAGGTCTAGTTAGTCTAGTTAGAAGCGCTCCCTTGAAATCATGGGGCCCAAGACCCCACCGTAGAGCCCCTGGTGGGGTTCAGGTTTAACGCCCCGTAGGGTCGGAAGCTTTGATGTATTTAAAAGAATTAAAACCATTAGGATGAATCATTTGGCTATCTTAAAACTCCTCGGATGTACTCCGAACAGATCGCAGAAATCACGATTTTGACCATTTTAGTAATAGCCTTACTCAGAATAACAGGTCATGATGATGACGGGGGGTGGGCTTGTGGGTGGTTACAATGATAATGGAAGAGTCTGTACGAACTTACGAAGCTGTAGGAAACGCAAGATTTTTTAAAGGAAGTAATCAAGAAAGTATATTTAAAACGGGGTCCGCGCGAAGCGCGCCGAAGGAAACAACATCCATTTTGTTGTAACCTATTTTCTTTATTTTTCAGTGCAATATTATCCATAACATAAAAGATTCTCCTACTTTCTCGAGCCACCTTCTTTCTGTTATGTTTCATGTTCTGTCGATGAGCTGGGACAAGGGACCCCTCAAGTATTTTATTACTGTAAAAAATAAGTATAATTTTGTAAGGACGATCAAAATTTGAGGATTATAAGCATGTTGTATTTCAAAAAAAAAAAACGAAATGTTGTTATGGGTATTTCTTACAGGGACATGGCCATGGGCGTCGGCAGTTAAATTGAGAGGGAGACAATTTTGACTGGAGGCTGCATCTTCGTTTGTTGTGGCTGGTGAAGCCTTTAACCACGAGCTTAGTTCGAGGCTGTGGACTGATGAGGGCTCTTCCCGGGAGTTTTTCTTAAATTTGATGGCTTTTGCGGCAAATCTGGACCATTTCGACAGAAATCCTGCATCCCCCAGGTGTAAATTAAAATGTTAAGGAAATATTTTTCTTATGATGATAATGAGGATGGTGGTATTAGTGGGGAAAGTAGTCAGCGGGAGGGGTTACAAGGGTTTGGGAAATAGTAGTTACGCAAGCTATATCCTCCAGGAAGTAATAACGAGACAATTCCACAGAAGGTTTCGCACGGACAAGCAGTACCAACGAAGTAACGAGAAACCTACTTAAATTGAGCTCACGCCGAATTTTTATTTGAGAATTGCTGTTCCCTTCACATGTGCAAGGACCATGGTTCGTGTAATGAAGTACAATGAGTACGGTACTGTCATTGACCCTCACTTCAGGGCTTCACGTCACAAAAGTGTGGCGGGGAGGGACGCCCATGCTTTCAACAGTTAAGGAAAGAATAATTAGGATACCAAATAAACTTTTCCCACAACAATTGCTCATTTCTTTCTACTTTTGATTTCCGCCACTTTATAAGGTAGTGCGCATTGTGGGTGTTAGTGTGCATTGCGGGTGTTAGGGTGCATTGCGGGAGCGTGCGAATCGCGCCGGGAAAAATCTTTTAGGAATGTTTATGTCATTTGAAATGAACGTTTCCTTCATTTGACCTTGCAAAATTTACCGCATAATAGTAAAAATCCTTTCATAATTTCCATGGTCTCTTTTCCTTTCGTTCATTTTTTTTTAAACTTATATTTATTATTTTGAAGGTCTGCAAAAAAGTGGGGGATCTCGCCTATTCCCATAGTCAGTCTCACAGTCTCAGGCGCGTAGCCAGGAATTTGTCAAGGAGGAGGCGAAGCCTGTAGGCTAACTATCTAAGCGTAGAACCCCCACAGGTTTGCCCGAAGCGTACAAGAAAATTTTGGCCGGAAATGCCTCCCAGATCGCTGGAAATGGCACTTCCCAGGCCTTGTAAGTTCCATCTAAACATATTCTATTTTGAGTTACTAGCGATATCATTAAAAATCATTAAAACATACAAAAATAGTGCTCAAGGGGGCGACTGCCCCCTTCTCCCCCCTCCCTTGACTACGCCCCTGCACAGTCTTCACGATTCTTAGTTCCTCATCATCTACCCCGTGGCTAGTCTACACCACTATCGCAAAAATTAACAGAAAATAAATCGAATCCAGACGAAATCAGCATGTTCCTGGTTCGTTTGATTTAAAGGTCAGAAGCAGTCGCCCCAAACTTATTGAAACAATAGCTAATTGTCACAAATTTCTTCTCATTTCGCTTCCAAGCATCTTTCATGATATTTTAGAACATAAATATTGCATATTCAAGGTAAATCAAGCAGTTGCTCCTTGTAAATTTTACAATTGAGTGGGTGCAATACTGTCACTTGATTCTCAAGAGCCATCCAGGAAATAGGATAATCTATACAACAGACTATACAATTCTCTTTTGGGGTGACTGCATTCTCCCTTTAATAGTAGCGTGAACCGCACCATTTGCAGGCTACTCAAGCTATAAGTTAAGAATTTCAAAGAATTCATAACAAAATGAAACACTACAGCTTAAGTTAGTGTATGCTACATTGAAATGAAGAGCAGTGTTCTATTCCCTACAGTAGTCTTCGTCAAGATCCTGGTACCAGGGAGCTGCTCCCTACTAAGCACGTTCGAGACTATCGTAAGTGCGCCCTCTTCACATTCTTCAGAAATGCGTATCATCTGTACTATTTTTTTCTTTTTTTGAAACCATGCACATCTCAAGTTTAAAGAGCGTCCTCGATTTTCCTTCTAAGCAGGAAAATGGTGTTGTCTTGAACAAGACAATCCCAACAGGTGGAGTAACAAGGTTTAGTTTTGTAGAGTGGTATATAAGACAGCGGTAGTGCAAGGAGTCATCTGTCACGAGGAGGGAGGTATGCGCCTCCTCACCCAGCCTTAAGCCTAAGGGTTCACCCTTAGCGAGGATGATTGTTAGGGCTGTATCCGAGTCCACAGAATCCGATTCCGGGCCAATCCTGATTTCAGTGGCTACCACTCCGGGTCAATTCCGACTCCAGTACGCCCCGATTCCGAGCCAATTCCATGTTCCCCAGTTCGCGTGCTAATTCCTAATCCGGCCATTTTGAAAATGTAGTATCTCGTATAAATGCTTTTGGTATTATTTTACAATTACAATTAATTAAAATGGACATATTTTAGGAGACAATTTCATACGCTGGCTCACCATATAATTTAGATGATAGTATTTGACCATTCACTTGATAAACTGTGCACCAATAACGAAGAAATCTTAATAACATTTACGACACTTTCATTTTTATGGACTCGCCTGGAATCGGCACCTCATGAGTCCGGCTACAGCCCATTCCGGGCCAGTTCCAACCCCGTGACCTCCCATTCCGGTTTAATTCAGTCCTGTGAAAATAAAACGGACTCGAGACCGGGATGCGAGTCGGAGTCCGGACTCGGACGTTACAGCCGTGGTAATTGAGCATGACCCAGAGGGGTCCAGGGGCATACCCAGGCCCGAAACTAGACAAGGTGTTGAAAGGGCTGATATAGATGCAACGGGGAAGGAATATTTATCGGTTGCCGAGATATTTAGGGGGATTTCGCTTACCCTTCCTTGACGTCGGGTCTGGTGAAAGCCCAGGAAGGTTTGGGGTATTTACATGATTGTGGACTTAAAATGGCATTTTTATTCTCAAATGCGTTTTCTGGGAAGCTTTAAGCAGCCGACACAATTGTTATCACCGCTCAGCCCCCCCCCCCCCAAAAAAAACACATGAATTTTAACGACCTAAATTCTTTCACTTATTAATTCTTCTAATCAAAAAATGTGTATGTGCTTCGGGCTGGGGGCAAGTGATTCCTGTTTGTGTTGCCCCCACCCCTCGAGTCAGAAAGTTGGGAATGTCCCTTGTGTAGAGTTCAAATGTATGCATCCCGAAGTATAGAAACCTTAGCTAGAGTATAACACCAGCAGCCAAAGAATGATGATGGCTTGGAAACTTTATATATTTAGTTAGCAAAACCCACGACGTCTCTACTTTTTAAAAAGTTTAAAACTTTTCAGTGTTAATTAATCAATTTTGACTACGTTTCCCGTGCAATAATCGAAAGTACATTCACTGGTTGTATCACTGTGTGGTTTAGTCGAGTGGCATTATGCCCGTAGCCAGACTGGGCAAAATAGCTTCCAGTTGGTGAAGCGTTTTTAAGGGGCGAAACATATTAAAATGAATAAAGGAAACAGTGATTTTAAATTTTCTGGGAGGCAAAAATTTTTCTTGGGGGCGCCGCCCTTGGCCCCCTTGTCTTGCGTGGCACAAAATTATTTAAATAAAAATGAACTAGCTCGGTTATCGAAAGTGCTGAGAAGATTATTGGTACTAGATTACAATTTTTGAAGGCCCTTTACCGTTGCAAGATCGCAGAAGCACATTAAAGCAAAACCAACTGCAATTAAATTTGCTTTAATTTATTTAGTCTTTCCACTTGCCTCACAGCTTCACATACCTCTCTTTGTTTATCACATTCTAAATTATATGTTCAGCATATTCTTAATTATGTTTGTGCAATCACGTTGGCGGTGAGTGTATGTATGTGCTTGTGTATGTGTGTTTTGACGTTTACGTTGTAAACACGGTATCTCAAGATAGTAGTGATGAAGACTTTTTATACTGTACCTAGATTTGTCATGTTGAGAGAAAGTTTGTTACTGCGTTAGGTACCAGAGTTCAAAGGTCATTTGAGGTCACCAGAGGTCGAAAACCGAAAGCCTTGTAAACACGATCAGGCCCGTAGTCAAGGGGCTAAGGGGGGGGGGTGACGAGGCCCCCCTTGGAAATTTTTCACCCCCCTCGAAGATCAAAAATTACCGTAATGCATTTTAATATGTTTCGCCCCCTCTGGAAAATTTTTCGCCCCCCTAGAAGCTTTTTCACCCCCCTTCAGCACCTTGTCTGGCTACGGGCCTGATCACACGATGTTACAAGATAGGGATGATGGATACCGTTTATACATGGAGCTTCTACCTGGACCAAGTAGGCCTATTAGCTTCCTAGTTTATACTTTAGGTATAGATTTGTCATTTAAACAAAAGGAAGAAACTCATTGAATTTGGTGGAGGTCAAAGTTCATCTGAGGTCACCAGAGGTGAATCTACGAAAACAACTGCTTGAAAACACAGTATCTGTAGCTCAAGGTAACAATGATGGGGACTGTTCATACTTAGTATATAAAGTTTTCATATTAAGAGAAAAACTGCCATTGTTTAGGTTGGGGTCAAAGGTCATTTAGGTCACCGGAGGTCAAGAACCGAAAACATTGTAAACACGATATTTTAAGATAGGGATGATGGATACTTGGAAAACTTCTTATAGGCTATAGATTTTCATATTAAGAAAAAAACTCGTATATATTTGGTGGCTGTCAAAGTTCATGTAAGTCCACCAGGATGTCAACTATACGAAAACTTTGTAAGTTGCTTGTAAGCTAAATATTTCAAAAAGGCTAAAATTGAGGGATCTCATACTTAGCGTGTGGATGCCATATATTGATTAAAAGAAACCTAGTTTTTGGTGACTGTCAGAGGTCATATGAGGTCCAGGGCGTCGTGCAAATTTTAGGGACCCGTGAAAAGTGAAGGTATAAGAGGCGTCGTGCAAAAAATATTTTTGGAGGATTTTCAAACGCATTATCAGACAAAAATCATACGACACCCTTGACAAAATGGGGGGGGGGGAGGGGCTGGGCCTCCTGGGCTGCAATGGGCATGACGCCTCTGATGAGGTCACCAGAATTCATATGCTGGAAATCGATTTCTCATGAACTTTAACTTAAATGGATATTTACAATTAGCATGCAGATGCTCCACATTTTGTTGAGAAGTATTTTTTTGACGTGGGGGTCAAAGGTCATTTGAGTTCAGCGGAAGTCAAGTTGTAAAAATACTCATAGGCACGATCTTTCGAGAAGGGTAACACCTGAGGTATCTAAATTTTAACATGTAGATAACCTTTATGGAATTAAAATTCCTTATCCTTTTTGGTGGGGTTGAAGGCTCATTTGAGGTCATTAGAAGTCAAATTATAAAAAAAATCGTAAAAATGATATTTCGAGAAGTAAAACTTGAGGGATCTCTCACTTAGTGAGAAGACGGTTGACATTAAGTTCAAGAAGTATAGTGATTTTGGTGGAGGTCAAATGTCAAGTGAAGTCACCAGATGTTAAGTTGAGAAATCCTTGTGAACATGATAACTCCAGAACATTAACGTCGAGGGACCTTATATTCAACATGTAGATGCTCCACATTAAGTTAAAACATTTGCACAACCAGTGGCGGATCCGAGGGGGGTCGCCGGCGTCCGGACCCCCCCTCAAATTTTCCAATGTGCCCTTTTTCAAAAAATGTTTTTTTTTCACACTAGCAAAAAAAAAAAACGAGACAGTTTCACAGGTAATGACAGTGTTGTCCAATTCCGAGGAGATTTTGGTTACCCCCATCCAGTATCGATCAATCCACTAAAAGTCTAGCCATGTATCGCAGAAACTTTCGGCAATATATTTGACTACGGTAACCTATATTGGCCGCCCCGAAACCCGAACAGTGTCATCGTTTTACAGAGAATGTGACTACGGTATGTCTGCGTGACAATCAGGCAGCATTCTAATCACTTTTCGCTTGGAACCACGTGTGGCGTGCTTGGGCATTCAGAGTAACACAAAACACGCAGATATTACGTCATACTCACTAGCGATATGCAACGTATTACTATTGGGTTTTAATATTGATTCCAAAAGGTCACTGCTAGTCTTTTGGTCTTACAAAATAATGATCTGTTCACACTCCATAAACGCTACATCTACGAAACCTTCCCTCCACCCTCTAGTATCCATCCTCTCGTGAACAAGAGAGAGTAGGTAAATATGTTTCGCTATGATATTTATAGTCTGGAATTACTCTCCTTTTATAGTGTTGCCCTAGTGATGGGAATAAAAAGCCAGTCTTAGGTAAAGTCCACAGCCAATAGTTGACCAGAAGTCACAATAGACAAATCGGTGTTTGTTTCATTTTAAAATTACTATATAAAATCACCACCAGGTCAAATAACGCAGTGTCAGTCGGTTCAATTTTTTAACGTCTTTGGACCGATGACCGGTCTGCTGTCGCAAATGAAAAGCAAACATTTGACTTTAGTCATCTGTTCTGACAGAGTGTTTTGACAGTCGCAACGCAACTATATAGGGAACACAACATACAGTATTTTAACCTCCTCCCCCAGTCGAGATAGCGGTAGCGCCAGGTGGGGGATGGGTTCATGCCGCACGTCGGGGAAGGCTGGCTCCCTATCGGAGAAGTTTTACAGTTTCGTAGGGGTGTCTTAGTCGAAAGTACGCAGTCCCTGACGACAACTAATCGACGGTTTACCTGTTTTTTGCTCTCAAGAGGATAATTTCTGTAATAAGAACTCAAAATTTTCGGCGCGCTACGCGCGCTGTAGAGTCACTCTAGTTTTTCAATAGTTCCATTCCACATAGCAGGATAGCACAATTACTGTCCACCTTAACAGATAACATATGGGCAGAATACATAGTTTATGTAAAGGTCGTAACTTTCATCCCATATCGCAAAGCCTAGCTGGTGTTCTCTTGTGTGTGTCATGCGGTACAGTCAGTTGGTGAGCGACTTACGGAGCAAAGTTTGGCTATTTCATCGTATAGTCCAGGTGGTTTCGATACAATGTATGTTACACCCGATACGGTCTACAAACCCTACAGTTCTTTTTTCGTTTCTTCATGCATATGTTTTATGTGTAAGCCTATCAAAAAATTTCGCCCGCTTCGCGCGCTTTTCAATTTCACGATCCAGATTCAAAGAACACTAACAGTGCGCAACTCGGATCATGAAGTATTAAGTGATATAATGCAAAATATGCCTGCAATTGCATGGGATAATGAGGCTCCCACATTTGCCCTTCTCATCATACCCTCGAAATAGGGAATGTCGGAACTTGGGGTAGCTGACATGGTCTGGCCCCCTGTTGGAAAACATTCTGCCGCCACCCATGGTCAGTTTACTTATTTTGGCTTTCATAAGGGTAATTTCTGGGATAAACCCCAAAATTTTCGGTACGCTTTGTCCACTCTTCCTCAGTTCAGTTATACTTATAGCTAAATATAGTACAAACCCTTTCCACCTTTTCAAGTTAATAAGTAGAATACATGGATTTATTTAAATGTCGGGAATTGGATCTCATTTCGCTAAACCTGGTTAACGTTCACTTGTGTCTGTCGTACGGTACGTCTAGTGACTCGAGGAGGGAAGTACAATAAAGTTATGCCCGATAGGGCCCAACTGTCCGCTCAATTGTTCTATATAAGCTTTAAATTAGTACAAATTCTTATAAGTGTAGGCCTACCCCAAAAAATTTCGCGCGCTTCGCGCGCTTTGCAATTTCACCGTTTAGATTCCAGGTTTTGATTCCAGTTTTTGCATGTCTCTTGGTTTGTCCTTTCTTTGTCAATATGCGGTAAGTTGTGTAATCGCTGACGTTTATGGGAACCAAAATTAAAAAAAAAAAAATGAATGTGCCCTTTTTTTGTTGGACCCCCCCCCCCCTCAGAAAAGACCCTAGATCCGCCCCTGACAAGTCAAAAGTCATTTGAGGTTACCGTAGGTCAAACCTTAAAATCTTGCTAGTACAGGATATTCACTATCAATAGTACATGTCAAAGTCTTCAAACCTGCATATCCCCGGCGCGATCCGGCAAAGCCCGGTCGACCATCCGGCATTGCCCGGTACGCCAGGTGGGGACCGGCACCGCCCAGACTAAAAGAACTTGATATGATAGCCTTAGTACACATTTTCTTTTGGCAAAGAATCATAGAACAGATGTTCTGGGTTATTTATTTGCGTTTTGTTTAAGTGCATGTTTTTCACTTTTTATTATTGCATTAACTTTTGCCAGTTTGAGCTTTAGACTACAAAATAATTTCTGATGTATATTTTGCCATTGTGGACCAGGGAGCTGGGAATAGCTAAATAAGTTTTTCATTGGACCGGTAATTTGTGTCAAACCAGGGAGTTGTCCAGCGCTACCTGGTCAAACTCTGATCAGTCGACAAACAGAATGCAGAGCAGTTAGTCCACGGCCAGAGCCAGGATTTGCCAAAGCCTAGCTCCCCGACGGAGACAGCAACCCGACATTGAGACAACCTGAGCTGCGTGTTGTTGGATGGATGGAGACGGGCTCTGAGGAGGGAAATGCAAGCCCCTGCCTCATTTGGCTTCACCCCTGGGGCAGAGATCAAACATCTGGAATGACAGCGGTGCGGCGCTACGGGCTGTGAAAATGGGGAATTTCCCCAGATTTTGCCCCGCTGCCCAGTTATTCCTGCATGGTAAATAACGTAATGAACTGAAAAGATATCTCCCCATAGTTCGACATGGTCACTTTTAAAATTCTGGTACCACCACTACGGACCCGTTGCCATCTTGAACTTGCCGTACCTTATCATTGACTCCCAAGCTGTCACTCACACTCATTCGATTACAACCATTATTGGATAGTAAAACACCATGAAGTCACCTTTAGCGATGAAAACCGTACAAATTCTAATCCAATTTACGAAACAAATTTCTCCCTTGAGACATAACATTTACACATTCTTAGTCACCCGGGTCCCCCGCAGGTTAACTTAACAAGTCTGTGCATCCGACTCATCCGGTTCCGTCGAGAACTTACCGAATTGCCACTGAAATAAGTCTGTCCATCCCTTACACCACATGGGTATCTAGTTTCTAAGCTGACATAAAAGGATAATTGGCAGATAACCTACATCTTGCCGTCTTCCAAAATATTAAGCTGCTTTCATATACAGGATATCCTTCTTATGAGCATTGTTTCCGGGACGGGTGCATTACCGAAGGCAAGCTGGTAAAATTACTGCACAGAGGTGCACTATAAAGCTAATACCCTCCATGTACAAATACCATCACTTGATTAGTTCGTGAATCCTTTATTTCCGGTGAATACACTTTGCAGGACAGGGAAACCCATGCACTCACTGTTACCCATTAACTGTGGCAGTTGAGCTGGCCGTTTTCTCTAATTAGATGAAGCATTAATCAATAAATTATAATGATAAAAAAAAAACAAATAATAGTAATAATAATGACGACGATGGCTTATTAACATATAACATGTCTTAAAATTGTACTGTGTATACAAGTCTTTGTATTACATAATTTCCCCGCGCCGTATGGGTGAAATACTGTGGAGGTTTTATTACCGTCGATTACCATGATAGGTATAGTACTTCCATGGAGAGAGTAACTTTATGCAGTATGAGAGCATGGAAGTACTTCCGAGGTAGTACTTCCATGATGAGAGCATCATAGTGGGTTTGCAAACATTTGAAAGGAAATTTTTCGTGTAATTGGAGTTGCTAGTTTTCCCCTGTCACAACAAGATTTCGGCTAAAATTTACTGATAGGCGACAGTTAAGACAGTTAGGGCCAAGATCCCCATGGGGATAGCAACAGGCTGAAGACAGATGGTGGTACTAAGTTTTCAAGAGGATGGTGACGAAGGGCTAAGGAGGGTAACCGGAAAGGGGTCGGGGTAAGAAGATACCTTTACAGAACAATGTTACTTTTCATGTTAGGGACCCATTAACCAACATTTTAAGCTGGCAAGTATTATTCCATAAACAGAAAACTAATGAAGGATTGACGGCATTAGAAATTAGAAGAACGGACAAACTTTGCAACGATTTATCTAGCAAAGAGCAAAGTAACATGATATTAGGTTAACATACTTCGAGTGGATCTTCATTAGAAGGGGGTGGGGGATGGGGGATGGGGGATGGGGGATGGGAGTAGTGTTAGGAGTAATCGAGTGAAGCACCCATTAGGTTGCATGTCCATGTACCTTTTCGTACATCTTTATTTTTCGTTCATTTATTGAACAAACGTAAGTGTTGTTGACCAAATATGGGGTGGAGGGCAGCTTTGCCCCCAACCTAATTATTGGGAAGACAATGTCCCACCAAGGCCCCATGATCTCCAGCCCGACACCGTCACAGTGGTCCCAGACGTAGGCATACGATTAGGAGGAGGTTAGGGGAAGTATGTACTGTATCGGAAGCTACTACCATTCATTGGTACAAATACCATCACTTGATTAGTTTGTGAATCCTTTATTTCCGGTGAATATACTTTGCAGGGTGGGGAACTCATACTTCATGACATAGGAATAGGAAACGGGGAGAGGGCTGGGGTTAAGCCCCCAGTTAAAAATGTAGTGGGGCAGAAGTATAATTCGGCCTCCCCCTTAATCTAAGGACGAAAACCCATTATTTGTTTCCTCTGACGGTAAAAATGTTTAACCTTTGCAATAATTTTCTTTAAAATTGCCTAATATGAAGCACCAAATTGCATCTAAGAACCCTCGAACATTCAACCCCCTTCGACCCCTCCCCAGGAGGGGTCAAAGGGGGTTGAACAGCTTCCTACGTTTTTGAACAGCATCCTACGCCTATGCTTTAGGATTTGGGCGTGTGGGCACGCCACGGATGTGAGAACTGCTTGTATACTTGGAATGGTTGATATTTTAATGTAGAGAAATAAATGAGTACAAATCGATACAATGCACTTCAATTTTGAAGGCCCATTATTTTGGCCAGAAATAAAACCATACGGAAAATTGCGATTGAGTGAAGCCTTCCTTCCTTGGTCGCGTAATCCGTTAAGATTTCACAAGGGTTTTGTAGGGCATGAAAAGGGCGATTAGAGTCAACCGTTTTGTAGAAATGGTATCCCATTACCCTCTCGAACAAAAGAGTCATTCATGTAACAAAAGAGACTTATTGTTAAATATCACGTGACTTGACGCATACGTCACAGCTCCGATCCAATGCGAATGGATTTAGTGTGGTGCATAGTGCATGCATACAGCTGCAGCATAGTATAGTTTAGTAGTGTTCGCGTACATTGCATGTAATGGCTGCCTCCTTCGCGAAGTAGGAGAATTTTGCAACCACATTACAAAATCGTGTGGATTTTTATCACATGGAAAGCATTATATTTCACTGCAGGACACACATTGGATCATAAATAATATTTTCTTTGGTTTGTGGAAACTTGGTGAGTAGTTAGCTTTATCAGAAGTAGTTTTCCTTAATTTTAGATAGTTCTCAGGTGAGTTTAACGACAGACTAAACTCATCCGGTGGTATTTACAAAGCTCTTGGCTAGACTCCGGTAATGCATTACTTATATTACTATAAGCGGGAGCATCACATTTTCTACCAGTGAGTAAAATGCAGTGCGTACTTTAGTTGTTAGGCCTAATACCAATACACTCTCTGGTAGTTTTCCCCTAACATATTATAGCCTCGGCTAGATTTTATTGCAAGAATGAAATTAAACATGTTAGGCCTAATTGTTGTGTGTTCTATGTAAGCAATTAACCTGTATAAGTTAGGCCTAGCCTAGGCTGTTTTGAATTACTTCATGAAACCAGTGTCAAGTAATTGTTACAGTTAGCCTATGGAGTTGGCATTGAGTCCAGCAACCGTGCATGTGGTCATATTCAAGAATTCATGTTTGTCAACTCCATAGTGCATAACCTTGGTCCTTACTGTTTAGCAAAGATGGATTTGGCTCTTTCCTACCAGTAGGCTATAGGGCACAACTGAAATTGGAACCATAGGGACAATTAGTGTTACAGACACAGGACAAAAACCAGAAAATTCATATTTACTAAAAATTGAAATCTTATCGGAAATCCTTCCAATATGTTCTTCTTTTTCACAAAACTAGTTAGGCCTAGATTATGCCAAAAATCACAAAATAACACTAGGCCCTACCTAGCTTGAAAATAAGATGAATCCTGCTGCGTCTGAGCGCTCGGAAGTGTTCGTTAGAAAAAGATGATTGCAAAATAAAATCAACTTGTAAGCCTTGTACCAGTCGTTTTTTCTCGTGAATATATTATCTGTACATACGTAGTACATGCAAGACATAAGAAACTACTGGTACTGTGGTACAAGGCTAGCAAGGTGATTTTATTGTGCAATCATGTTTTTCTAATGAACACTTCTGAGCGCTCAGACGTTGCAGAAAATCATCTTATTTCAGGCCTCGAGTTTAAGAATTTCCAGGTGTGCTACAAATCACACTCCTCAGGAAATTAAGGAGTGTGGTAGGTGTGCTGTTTTATTAAACTTAAATAGATTTATCTGAGTTCCCATTCTTTATCTAGGTGTGCAAAATATCGCACTCCTCACGGTGATTTGAGGTGAGTGGTGGTGTGCGATCGCACTCGCATGCCTCAAAATTCAAGCCCTGTTATTTTCAAGCTAGGTACTGTTATTTTGTGATGTTTTTGTGTAATCTTGCTAGTTTTGTGAAAAGGTAGAACACATTGTAAGGATTTCTGATTTGATTCCGATGTGAAGTACATTTCTTGAATTTTGGGGTTTTCGTCCTATACCTGTAACGCGAATAGTCCCTATGGTTCGAATTTCGGTTGTGCCCTATAGACTGTCTTGGTTTCTTACGTTAGAGCTGAAGAGATGACTTTTAATCATGGGTAATTTTGGCAGGTTCATTCAAAGGACCTTGGCAATGAGTATCTAAATCCTTATTTATTGACGTAGAATAATTATAAATTTTTGCTTAACTCACTAACCTGAGGCCTACTAACAGGACACATTAATACAACTTAGCTCTTTTTGATCAAACAAAGGTTTTCGGTGGCCTTCAGCAGTCTTTCCTTTTCAACTTGTGACTTAATTGGGACTGTACTAAGTTAGTGAACTAAAGTTAGAAGAAGTCTTTATGATAGGTAACTTCAAAACTGGTGTTTGCACCAGGTACCCGACCGACGATGTCAGGACCCGGTTCTGAAATTGCTACTCGGATCCAAAGTTTCACTAACATGGATTGCATGTGTGACAGAACACCTAACATGTTACTTTTTCCTGGCAAAATTAATCATGCACACGCTTAAGAACACTTGTCATGCCCATATAAGATGCGTTGGTGTTATATTGTATCAAGGTGCAAAGCAAAATTTCTTATGACTTTACAACGAAATTGTAGCCTAACAGAACTTATATTTCCGGGTGTCCGACCGACCATCAACTTCGGGTACCCGGTTCCGAATTTTGGACCCGGTGCAAACACTATTTAAAACGAACTTACCATGTTCTTAAGCTGGTCAGTTTGATTAGTAAAACTGTTCAGTAGCCTACCTTTGAACGAACTTTCAGTACAAGTACTGATGGAGGTTTGGGCACTGATGGAGCACGAGATCAGTACGATATGTTTTGGCTTGTAATCTGCCTTGGATTTAGTCATTGTTTTCAGCAACCTTTACCACTACCAGGTTCAGGAAATATTTCTGAAGAAAGCTGGGGTACTGTGTGCTAGTGTTTGCAGTTGCACTGCTATGACTAGTTGAAACTTTAAATCACATAAGCCTTTCCATATTCTTTTTTTCAAATGGGGTTGCTGGAAGGGGGGGGGGTCATATGATAAAGAGACTAGTTTTGAAAAAGAAGCAGGAATAGACCCTTTTCCCAATAGCAATTGCAAAGGATTGTGGGATAGAGTTTTGGTACACATTGTTTTTGGTCACAGTAAAATGCCATTGACAAGAACGTCCCACAATCCTTTGTAATTGCTATTTGGAAAAGGGTCCATTGTCAGCATACTAACGCATCATTATCTTTTGCTTATTGTCAGCAGATGTTGCATATATGTCGTGATAGGCCTTATTCATGTCTTGCAGTAATGTACTTAAGGCATTGCAGGAGGGTTCTTGACATACAGTTGCACTTTCAAGGTGATGGACACAAGATTTTTAAGTGAAGGGTTGATCCTTGTTAAAATGGTGTGGTAATCTTAGTTTTCTTCCTATCAAATATGAAAACAGTACAACTGTGATAAAATATAATTCAAAGGCAGTAGGCAGTCACCCCAACCAGAGTGAGTTAGCCCTGTCACTGTAGTTCATGATTGGCCTATTTTCATCATGTGACAATATTTGTGATGGGGAATTGTGAAATTCAAAAAGAATTTCCTCATGTTTTACCCATTGTTTGTAGTAGTTATGTCCAAAACATCTTCAGAGGTGCTTGTAATGCAATGAGGGGAGATTTGCAAAAGTTTGCTGATTTTTCAAAGAAAATTTTTGGGGGACTACAGGTCTATTACCTTTAAGTATTCTTCTTTGGCTATTGACATTTGACTAATTTATCCTAATTAGGCAGGCCATATTTGAAGAAAATTTTTATAATTTGTCATTTGAAAGGAAATTGAGTCTTTAAGGAAAAATTTAAGTTGCCATGCATGCCATCATTTTTTTTTTATCTCACAACATTTGACTGTTCACCGGAAAAGGTCGACCTTTTGGTTGTCATTCACAAAGTGTGGTGGTCACAGAAACTGGTGACTGTTAAATTTTAGCTCTGATAATGCCTTTGAAGTTCTGACATTTCTTAAAAAGTGTAAGTTGTCAAACTTGGAGATCTATGTCAGCCATGTCACTCATGATTACTATACCTGTCACAAGATTCAACATTTTGACCCAGAAACAGTTTTGCCATTTTAAGACATCTAGTTATAATTTGGGAAGAACCCCTCCCCCTCTCCCATCATTTGCCCTGAACAGTTCCGACTTCTCGTTCATGAGCTGTATGATCTTTCTCAAAAGTTAAGCATCCCCTTCCCCATCTACATAAGTTTTGTAAACTTGTGTACATTTACAGGTAATCACCAGCTTCCAGTCAGTGTTTACTGTACGTTCATGTAATTAATGGGACTCAACTTTCAGTTGATTGTGCTTTTATATGCATGCTCAGACCTTCATGTGAGGAAAATATTGCTGCCCTCTCTGTACTGTTTACTTTGATATTTGTGGTGTGTGTTATACATCAGTTTGATGATCAAGCCTAAAATGTTCAATAATTTAAGTTAATTTACCTAACAGATCAACATGCTTCCAAAGAAGATAGGAAACTGAGTTGTATGGTACTACCTGTGTCTTTTTCAAATGTGGCACTGCACTGTAAGATATAATATTTTGAGTCTTGAACTCTCATTAATGGTTAAATGCTTGTTTTGCTTCTTCAAAGCCTGTATCAAATAAAAATAATGTCTCCATACTGTGTGATAGTTAAACCAATCAATTACCCCAACAAAGTAACAATTCAGACAGTTCTGTAGAGAATATCAAGGGCTGCTGCTTATTTCAGAAGAGACCATGCAAGAATGAAAGTTAACATTCATTCCTTGTGGGAGTGAGTGCCATGGCTTGGTTAAATTTGTTTATGGCAGAACTGAGTTCAAAGGTGTCAAAGTAAAAATGGCCAAGCATATTTGCATTTTGCACCAATGGTAACATGCAATTACCCAAGCAAAATTTTACACCAAAAAGTTTGTAGGCTCATTGCATATACTGCAATATCTTTGGGTTTAAAAATTGTCAGCAGTAGCTTGGACAAGTTTAAGGACTTCCTAGTTGTGAAGTTTCAATACTCCATCAGTCATTACTGGGAAGGCTGCAAGTACCTGATGTAATAGATGACTTCAAATTCTCAATTTGAGTAATTTTTAGTACAAAGCGAGAGCAGGTTCAACATATTAACCTGTGGAGTTGGATTTAAGAAATTGAAGGTTGGCTAGTCAGCAGGGCATCATGCAAGTTTAATGGAGAGAGAGAATAGATCTTTCTTTATAAAAGATATACTGTACTTCTATTTTCTAAGGCATGCTATCAATCATTTGCATCCTGCATGAGTAGATGCATCAGTACTAGTTGCTCATTGATGTTTGTATGTACAGTTACACTGACATATTGTTGAGGTGTTATTCAGTACCATAAAGTGATGTTCTTTGTGTTTTTTGTCATTTAACACAAGCTGCTGCACAGTTTTCCCATTGAGGGATACACTACTAAGCCAGGTAGTCATGAATCAAAAAATAATTTGTTTATTTCAGAATACATGATGGTGCCTTGGTTTTTTTTTTAACTCCTAGTAAGCCATCATAATAAATCTTGAACATGTCAAGGTGTATAAATCTGCAATGTGGTGAAGGCAAACATTGCATCACTCTCACACAGTGCCCTAGAATTGATGTTGAAAACATGAAATACAGTTCTTCAAAAGCTGAATGGTTCAGAGTAAAATTTTGCTGATGGAGAATTTGGGTAGGCTTACTTAATACACAAGTCAACAATATATGGAAAGTGAGTAATAATTAATACCAGGTTGAATAAAATTTTACTACTGACTTTAGAGGTCTTTTTAAAACCCTTGACCATGTATACTTTTTCACAGGCTGGCTAGGGTAGCTAACCCTCCACCCCCAAGACTGGCCTCAGTCTCTTCCTGAAATGTTCCCTATCAATAATATTCTAGAAAATTCAAAGCTTTCCCAGAGGTTCATTAGCACCATTTTGCATACTTGTATTCTAAGCCACCATAACATAAGTTTAGCAAAGTGGAGGTGGACTCTGTCAAAGGAAAATGTGAAAATATTCCTGCCAGGGCTGGTAAAATCTCAAGTTTGTACTGTACCACAGCATATCATTACTAATACAATCTGGAGGCTTTTTCTGGTGTGTTTTCAACCTGATGTTTGTTATGGCCAACTTCGACTTGATATTCACACAACAATAGCGTCATCATCAGTTTAAAGTGCCTGAACTCAAGTATGTTCTGCTCCTTCAACTGTATACTTACATCATATTTCCCTAAATTGCAGTTAGGGGCCTTTTTTAATCCTGTAAAAAGTATGGGACAATTACATTTTATCATAGTATTTTTGTCATTCCTCCCTCTGTTTTCTGTGCAGTTTGAAAATGTTAGCCCATTTAACAAGTCAAGTGTATTAATAAACCAAGATTTTGGCAAGGAGTACATAGCAAGGCTTTATTAGTGACCAACCTATTTTAATATCCTTTGGGCAAATTGGTTGATAAATTAAAAAGTTCCTCCACATATCTTTACATGTTGCAATTCAAATGGGTTTTGTCATTTAGTGATTATCCCCACTGCTTCTGAAACAAGTTCAACTTCAAAGCACAGGTTGGTGAGCTGTTTGGTATTGTCCTCAAACCCCTTGAGGAGATGGAGGCATGGATTCCATACTTAGATTGTCAGTAATATTGCATTCTTGCATGGCTTCTAGGCCACTGGTATACTAACAGTTCGATAGGTCAGACAGTAATGTGATTATGTAGTGTGAGAAATATTTCTTGAATTGCAGTAGGCTGTAGCAGGACTGTCTAGGGCAAGGTCACAATTGATAGCTAAACATCAAGATAATGTGTGTAGGCTATAGTGGGCTTGGGACTCCAGTGTTTTGGGAGTCGTTCCCTGTGGCCTTACTAGCCATGACTGTGGATGGTGGGAGTATCTAAACCTATGTTGATGTCGTAGCTGCTCAGTGCTGTGGGCACATTTAACACATCAGCTTTAGACTGTCAAGTAATACACTGTAGGAATTTCCACAGCTGAGGTGCCAAATTGCCTGTGAAGGCAAATCACAGTGATCAGACAAAGTATGAAAGTATACAGTCTAAGACTGCTTTCACCCTTGAGAGCTGATCTTGAGGGGATGGTCAGATCCGGATCACATCCTCCTCGCAAGATCAAAGGTTTTGCTTTCACACTTGATTCTCTACAGTAAATCATGCCTGGATCAAGCAATCAAACAGGAAGTTATGTTAAAACAACCTGAGCATACGCAGCTCAAAAGATATGCATTCACCCTTACACCAGCACAGACTGTACATACACGCACTCTTTCACAGTACCTCAGTGCACAGTGCAGGATAGCAAGGGCACAAATTCCTATTTCTTCCATGAACGTTACAGTACTTGCAGCATATTAATAAAGGAGTTAAATAACGAAAAACTCGTTGCCTTGCAATTTGTGATGGTAACGTGGCTCGCTTCTTTTTGATATTTTGGCGCAGTCAACAAATGGTTGGGAAACTTACGGTGAGGCGGCAGATTTTTTGCCTGATCTTAGAGGACAATAACTCGCTAATCTTCAACACTACTCGTGTTACACAAGTTGCCATACTAGGTACACGTAGGCTGCATCGTGTACGATTAAGATCACCAATGCAAAATGATGAGATTGTTTAAATGTCGTCTAGGAAAAATCCAATGAGGGATGGGTATTTGGAAAGGGAGTCTGGTTTCTCAGCAGCGATAACTAACATTAGACTGTGTAGTAGTAATACCTATGTGTATGGTATATGTTTGTACAATTGGCTACCAGTAGTAGGCTACTACTAGCTAGCTGTACATTGCACTCAGCTGTGTTGTTTAGGTGTACGGTATGTATTTCATGGGATTGAAAAGGATGTTGTGTCATCTATAGGTCAACTTGATCTCGGGTCACCTTGATTCACTGAGCTTTTTTGATCCTCCATTTGAGATCTGATCTGCCTCTGTTGGTGGATCAAAATCACGAGATCTGATCGTGAGTGCAAGAGCTTTTCAAACTACAAAGTTGATCTCAAGCAGTATCAGATCCGGATCTGATCCCCTTCTCGAGATAAAGTATGAAAGCACTCTAAAGGATCCATTTTTGTCACAATACTTCATAAAAACATAAAAGTCAACACATGCAGGTCTTTGATTATGCAAAAAGTTAATTTTTGTGTTTGTTTGTGATGTACAGGAAAATCTTAGTTGTGACTTCTACGCTGAAAGTAAAGCCCGCTACTGTACTCTTTGCCAGGAGCTGTTACTCTTCTAGTGTGTGTAGTTGTGTACTAAACCCAAGCCAAGTATGGTGTTGCCATGGCAAGTTCCTGTAATTTCTATGTAGGGTTGTGTCAGTCTTCATTCAGGATACTGTTTAAGTTTATGGACCTGTAGATATAAAACAATGTTGTAAAACACAACTGTAATACATATGTTGAAATGTCAAAAAAAGTGTCCTGTCAGTCATTTCAAGGATCTTTCTCTCTGACACATTGTGTGACGTAGTCCATATTTAATGTATGTTCTCCTTTTCATTTGGGCAAGTGTAAAATATCACCCAAAATACACCTGGTCTGATGCTTTATGTATCATACAAAGCAAGTAGACAACATGTAAAAACCTAAAATTACCTTAAACAAATCTACTGTATGCATTTCATTGTGAATACATTTTCAGAATTGCATATATTTTAGGAAGAAAATTATTTACGTTGTGTGTTGAACACACAACGTAACTGTGTGCAAATCAATGGAGCTATAGTACGTAGCATGGGACGAATCTGTCATAAACTTTCGTTCATTGGGGTAATGTTCTAGACATCGTTTTTGTTTAAATCACAAAAGTAAAAGGCACACGTTTATTTCACACAAATTAACATGCATTATAAACATAAAAGTACCTATCGTAAACTAATGCAAAGGACGGTGAAACAACCGCTAATTTAGCGGTACAAGCAGCGATCAAAAAATGATGTTATTTTCCATACCATGCCCAATGTTGTTGCGATGTACGTCAACTTTTGTACAGAGCAGGTGCGTAGCCTGATGTGTTACTGTTTGCATGTAATAACGGACCTATACACGTGCTTTAACTCGACTTTTTTCTTGCGTGTCACTTGAACTTCTGCATTTGTACAGTGCACGGACATGACCTAATATTATGTACATCGGTGTTTGCGTACATTTCGGCCTGATATCAAACGTATGGCCCTGTATCAAACTTACAATCATTGACTGTGAATTTAATGCTTGGTTGCGTTCATTGGCAAATTCTGGTGAATTAAAAAGAAATAGCTGAAATGATCGCTAAACTTTTACGTACAGAGTTTAAAAGCTTGCGCATACTGGGAGTATCGTAGTGCACGATCGATGAGGCCATTAATGCATTATAGTGTTGGTTCACAATATAGACACCGTTTAAATGGTAAACGAACGTTTATTCTGACCGTTTAAACGTTTAGGAGATTAAACGGAAACTGACAGCCCTAGTGTGTTCCAGCATCTACACTTAGTAATATTGGTGGGGTAGTACTAGCATTTTTGGTAAATTTACTGATACTGGCATAATATCAGTTTATGGGAAATGGGTTGAATCTTCTGAATTTTAATACTTTAAATCTGTCCAAGCTTATTGTGTTCACATTAAACGAAATTTTGCAAGGTTCCAGTGGAAATTTCTGAAAAGTGGTAGCATCTTGTTTTTATCTACTGAAGAGGGATTCCTCATTTTGAACCTGAATATTAATGGTAAATTGGTACATTCATATGCAGTAGGTGAGAAGGCTGATAGTGCAAGCCTCAATATTGGTAGACTTTACAGATCTTATAGATAGGCTGTATATTCCAAAATTGA
This sequence comes from Holothuria leucospilota, assembly GCA_029531755.1. Classification (NCBI taxonomy): domain Eukaryota; kingdom Metazoa; phylum Echinodermata; class Holothuroidea; order Aspidochirotida; family Holothuriidae; genus Holothuria; species Holothuria leucospilota. The sequence continues at coordinate 7,826,766 of CM055974.1, read as the reverse complement.
GCAGACTTTACAAAGTTAATCATATGCTGTTGTGCATTTATACATGCAACTACTAAGCCAATGTTTACTAAGTGTAGGTCTAGTACAGATGTTGTTGAATGAGTGGTAGTGGTCAAGCCAAAAGGCTATAAAATGTAACACCATTAGAGTAGATCTGTTGTTTGGAGCTGGTAGTACTGGACTCTATTTTCAGTGACATTCATGGTAAAATATTCTGAGTCATCATGAAAGATGCCTGGTTTGATATGCTTGTACAATAGTTAGTAATATCAGTTTAAAGTACTTTAACTTACTGTATCAGCCTAGGCTGGAAAAATGTTGATTTCCCATGAAAGGAAGTCAATATTCCAGAGTAAAGTATTTATCTTCTTGTACAAAAAGTAAAATTTCCTTGTATTTGCCAAAATTTCCCCCAAATACCAAATTTCCCAGGAAGGATCTTCCCACCTACCCAACTTTTTCCACAGATGGACTATCAGTTCTGTAAATTTTGTTAGTGCTAATCAAGCCTTTTACTAAACAAGGGCCAGGAAACACAGTATTTACCACATGTCCCCAAGAAGCAGGTTTCCTTCACAGATGTATGTAGGGCTGTGAACGTGTAGCAAAATAATTAAACGTTTAATCGCAAAGATTTGAGATCGTTTAGCGATTAATCGCAATTGTACCTTATCACAACAGAAAGACTCGGTGTGTGCTGATTTACACAATAAGTATTCAAAATGAATTGGTGATGCCGGAGAAAGTAATATCCGTGACTCCGGAAGCAAGGTTTCTGTAAAGGCTTTACTTTGCTTTACTTTGATGTTTTGCAGTGCTATGCGTACCATTTGTAAGTTTTTCAAAACGAGTATTCATATGGATAAAAACGACGTAAAATGGGTTTTGCGATTAATCGCTAGTAGCTTTGTACTAAACCTTTATTCCACATGCGATCGTTTAGCGATTAATCGCTCCACGGTCACAGCCCTAGATGTATGACAAGGAGCCTTAATTATTGGACAGTGGGGATGGTCACATGCCCCAACTAATAAAATGAACTGACATTAGTGTTTCAGTTAATGAAAAAATAAAAAAATCAAGCTTTTTCCTTGATTTTTATGCAAAATAAGTTTTTGAGCTCATCTCACCTACACTAGTATAGGTACAGTAATAACATGTTCAATTGTTGTAATGTGCATTCCTGTAGGATAGTGATGACACCTTGATGGTACACTGTTATCATGTGTACTTCAGACTTGTGTATTGTGCACATTCAGTGATTTAAAGAAAAAAGTTTACCATCATGGAAACGTGGCATCTAGAACTGTTGATATGCAAGACCAGGAGCCAAAATTTGAATTAAATTGGCTGCCAGGGTGCTTTCCTCTAGTTCAACCTAGCTAAAATGCTGAGCTTTGGTGCCAGTATTGTACCGTTATGCTGTGGGATACTCGCTGATAACAATTATTAGTAGATATGTCCCGATTATTATCAGTCCAGCATTATTGTAATCAGAGAATGGCATAGCTTTTCCTGTTGTTGTCCTTAATGTTGGGTCATGCATGGAAAATGTACCTACTGTAGTGAGTAGATAAGCACTTGATCTTTAAAAGGTTATGTTACTAGATAAAGTAATTGAACAAACATTGGTATGGATCATTTCTTGGAAGAAGAGGTAAATTGCTGTGAAAGGAGGAAAACACCAGGGCAGTCCTACGTTACAGCTTTATTGAGAAGGGCTGAAATTCGGTACACTATGTACAGTAGTCTATAGTATGGATGATAGGTTATACAGTAGTACATGTACATGTATGTGGCGGAAAAAGAAGGTATGTAAATTGTTGTGGATTTGCATGCATTATAATCAAGATTGATGTAATTCATGAAGTTAGTTTGATAATTTCAAACCCTTAGAAGCTTTGATGATTCTTTCACTGACACCAAGTTTGCAAGCTGGTGGCATGGTTGTGACATTTGCAAATGTAACTTTAACTTCACAGCTAGTTTAGTAATTTTCAGACTGAGGAGCTCTCCAGCAACATGATAGGTTGCTAGACATAGATCTGGCTTTTTGCTGGACAGTCCAGTTTTTGAGTATTCTGTCATCTGTTGTGTGTTTACTTTGAGTCAAAAGTTCATGATTGAGCCCTACAGCTACAGTATTTGCAAGTTTAAAGTGGGTATGACATGGCCAAAATAAGTTTCTCAGTAAATATTCTTTGGACACATCATGAAATAAAGCGAATGTTTTTCTGTCTAAACTACGTCCATATACACCGGAATACGACCTTATGAATTCTCAAAACAGGCTACACTCAGTCCATCTGAAATCTGAAAGCGAAAAAAACCTAGTGAACGCGTCTCAAGACATGACGTCATTGGCGACAAGGTTATTAGCACTTCTGTGCATGTACGAGACAGCTCATCTATCGTTTCCACACACACGGAATCCTAGGCATGGTAACACGCGTTAGTAGGTACATCATCTCAACTAACACCTGTGCTATTGTGATACTTGAGTAGCACGTGCTTAGCATTTGCAATAGCACTGTCACTGAACAGCCTATAACAAGCGCTTGTTATGGACTGTTCATATCATACATGTGCATAGCTGTTCTGTACAGCACCGGCTACCATACCGCATACTTTTTTCACAGAAACTGAGCTGAGGTTTATGTATGTAGGAAAACTAAAACACCCGTGCTCATTCATATGCATGCGTTCATTCTAGCCAATGATGTGCTTTCAAGCCCCCGACATGGTCCCCGCCAATGACGTGTATGCATGTGCGCAAACTCGTCATAGCGCACATGCTCAAGTGCACGCGTGCCTTAGCATGCACATCATTGGTTCGCGCTTTGTATTCTGTATTGTGATGTAAGCATTTTCATGAAGTTGCTAAGATATGAAACTTTCCCAAAGCATTGTAATTAGTTCCACGTCTAGATATGCGTCCTTATATAGCCCAGTGCGGGGTGCCGCCAATTGCGTCATAAAAGTCAGGTGACCTGTTGTGGCATTTTTCGAAATTGGATTTCTGGACGTTTTTCTTCAAACTCTATGCCAATCTGCGCTGGTTTTAATTGTGTGTGAGATGATACTTTTACAATAGTGTACCCAATCTTGCCATACACAAAATTTATTTTGGCCCTGTCATGCCCACTTTAAGTGAAAATTTTATTCTGACATACTGTTGATATTGGCCTGCCTATCTATTTCAGCTCATTGATATCGTAAATTTATTTTAATCATAGGAAATGTAAATGTGACCCGATGAACACGAAAAGCCTTTGTTTCTAGCCTCAAAATATCACTTGTCACTGTTTATTTTGTAACTTGTATTGAACCACTTGAGTAAGTCCACATTTTCTGCAGACTCTAGATCTTTGATAGTGCACTAGCAGCCATTTTGGTCAGCAACATATTCTTTGGCAACATTCTACAGTGCTGTATGTGTATATTCTTTCATAACACATGTATGTGGTAAAACTAGATGACCATGTCTGCCTGTTTGAATAATACAAAAATGGCTGCCTTGGAGGCCCTGGTTACATAGCAGTGCTGAGGTTTCTAATACACAGTGGTGTGTAAGTTTTGTTTAATACACTACTGTATAGATATCTGTATGTTCAAATACAGGCTTCATTGTATACTGTACTAGTCTCTGTTAATCAGATAGAAACTAGTATTAATCTGGAGTTTACTTTCAAATTATTACTGGTTCAGGAGATAACAGCTATCTGTGGGGTACTCTTATCTGTGTCATAGGTGAAAGGTCTCCTCATTAGCAGCATGTGATGGTAAAGTAGATGTCATGTTACCTAGCACTGCTTGTACTTAGAATCAACCATTTTGTACTTAGGTGTGGCTATGTGAGTATGTGCACAACACTTCTAGTATGAAAATATCCCTACCTGAGCATATGACAAAGGCCTAAGTCCTTAATCATTAACGTATAAGGTAGTAATTGTCTAAAAACAAATTAGGTATGTAACATAGCCATGAAAATCTGGGCTCAAACTTATCAAGGAGGTGACCGTACTAATTGTGAAGTTGAGTAGAAGAATGCACAACTTATAAAAATTACCAAATATTACATGATTAATGGTCCATCTCTGCTTCTGCAACTCAAAAGTTGGTCATAGTTACAGGTTTGGAATATTTTAATAACAACACCAAGATGCATTTGAGACTGGAGAAAGTTGAAATGACGGGTGCTGTGTCCACCTGTGGTCCCCTACCTTTCCCTAGGATTTACCTCCTCTCCCATTAAAGGCCTATGAGACTGAAGGTCTTCTAGACCAAACATCTCCTTCATGAACTGGGTCAGACTTTCACGTAGATGCTACATGGTTGCATACTGTACTTTTGTGCAGAAGCTGGCTGTTGGTCTAACACATTATAGTACTGGCAGACCTTCTGTCTAGTGGGCTCTGCATCTCCTTCCCTATACCAGGCTTTGATAGACTAGATATTTTGATTCACTAGCTGCTTGTCAGCCTTTCCAAACAGTTCTCTTTTTACAAATTGCTATTGTTAAAGTGGACCTTAAGTCTAGAATTAATTATAAGAATATATATTTTAGAGTTTAGAGAATGAATCTCATTCATTTAACTCCCACTTTCATAGCTTCCCCTGTTGCTGAGATATAAAGTGTTGAAATTTATTCACTCAATTTGAAATACTGAAGTCAATTGTGCAAAAATTTGTGATGTCCTTCTTGTAAAACTCACATTTGTTTCCTTTTGAATTAAAAATGTTCGTATGACCTTTGCACATTTACTGTTTCCTTGCATAGCATGTTGAAATGGAGAGGGCTTATATAGCCAAGTCACTCTATAACAGTAAGACAGTGATATTTTGGCAAAAGGTGCAATGGCTTTTGAAAAAAAGAAAAAAGATGATAATTTGAGTAGTACAAAAATGACATCACAAAATATTGTGCTATCTACCATTTTAAATTGAGTGAATAAGCTTCAACATTTTATATCTCAGCTCAGGAGTGTCCTGTGAGGATGGGAGTTACACCATTTTGATGCATAGTTCAAGTTTTGTAACATATACTTTTGAAATTTAAAGATATATTATTTTTAATTTCCTGCCTTGTATTATTTTGTATGTAGACAACATTCTGATTTCACTAATACGTGGTTGAAATGTAAAGTTTTTTAAGTCGCATTGACTTGTAACTTTGTAAGTGTAACTCAGAGGTACAGTAGGCCTACATTCTTCCAGGGTTCAAAAGTAAATGGTAGTACCAGCATGTACAATAGGTATCTGATAATAAATTTCTTATCATAATCCTTGCAGCATGATTTGCTGTTGAAGTCCAAAATGTTTACAGTACATGGTTCATAATTACTTAACCTGACATATATATGACTTAAGTTGTACAGTTTCCATACTCCTGGTGCGAGTGAGACCGATGCGTAATTTTGCCAGGAATTCCTTTACAAGATAAACTGCATTGCATGCATTTCACCTAGTGTCAATAAACCAGAGATAGGTAATTTTTAACAGACTTTACTGTACAAAAGTAAAATGCAAGAACCTACAGGTATTCAGACCAGCTTAAATTTCATCAAGTTTCACTTAATGATTGATACTTTACTACATTTGCATAGGTTTCACAGATGGTTTCCATTACAAGCTTTACAGATTCAGAATAATGAACTTGCTTTTAAACTTATTTTTCTCATGTCACTTGAAACCCCAACTACTAAAACAAAATGAAAATAAGTTAAATTTATTGTGTTCTTTTGACCTAAAGATATTTTGTGAACTGAAAAAGGCTTGTTAACACAAGGTGCTACACAGTGTCAAGTACAATATGATATAAAGTTGAGATAATGTTAAATTACTTTGAAGCATACACCAGGCTCAATACAGGGTGACACAAAACTACACAATAAATGAAATTGAGTATAAAAAACTTCAACTTCAATGGCTTGTCACTGAGCAATATTCTGTAAGACCTACTTTACGAGAGGGGAAAATGCCTTTGTGTAGTGCTGCATGTTAGATTAACTCTTCCATCTTAATATCCAACTTTATTTTCTCTTTGGCTCACTTATAAGGATAGCTATGCAAGCTCATACTATTTTCTCTATATATGTATTTACTTGGGCATATCTACAAAAACGACAGTAGCGGTATTGTGATATTGTCATTCATAACAACCTTACATAGTCCCTTTTAATTTTATCAGTTTTAGGAGGAACTACTGTAGTTTCTTTGCAAAATGGCCAGTGTACCACAGTTTGCATGCATGTAGCTAGGCTTTTTCTAGATATAGGCCTACTGTAGTATGTATGGTTTCGTTTGCTGCAGCTGGCATGTGCTTTTATGTGCACTCTTTTTGTTGTGCTGGTTCAGCTTATTGAAAATTTATATTAGTGCACTTTCATTGGCTTGTGCAACCAGGGGTGGTATTGAATGGAATAAAGATTGTTTCCAGATGTCATCAATTTTCATAGTCTTTGTTGTTATTTATATGATAATCGAACATTTGACAGAATTACCCTCGTGAGAGATCTTTAATGTGTAGTATTTATTGTTCAGGTGCACCAAACATTAGGCCAATATCCTGGGCACGGCAATTGCTCAGTCTAGGAACCTCTTGAAGTGTGTACGTACCAAGGCATGTGCTTACCCTGCAACGTGCCAAGGTTTATTTGCTACAAAATTTGATATTCACAACACAGACATTCTTACCCATTGCTTCATCTTCAGATAAATTTCTTGTAATTACAGAAATTTTAGTTAATGTCTGTGCTTCAGTTTGTCAAGCCAAGAAACGTTATAAATTTTTTGGTCAGGTAACTTTGATCTATTCCTGAATGCCAGTAGAGTTCACCTTTGGACAGCTACTGAAGTGTACAATAGGGTTGAGAGAATTCATCATTAACATCTGCTGTGGTATTTCATTCACTTGATTGTAGGTCTATATTTCCCCCACATCTGACAAAGACCAGCTTTATCAAAGCATTGACTGTCAGTTTAGGTCTAGTACTTCAATGGTTGGTTCATTGTCAAATATATCAGCTGACATCTTAATCATGTACATTTTTGGACCTGCATGGCCTTTCAAGAAACTAATAAATTATTTATTTCAAAGTGGTTTAATAAGTTTCCACCTGGTTTACACACATAGTAGAGCATTTATTACACTGAGGAAACCTCAAGAGACAGTCACCATTTGGCAACAAGAATACTATCACATAGTTACAGTCCCCTGGGTCTTCACTGACTCATTGCAAGGCTAGCTTGACTTCAAAGTCATTGGACAAACTTGTGCCTACAGTATGTTACTGTAAAGTATGTACTTACAGTGCAGTGCCTGCTAGACTCTTAACTAGATGGAAAATAAATTTTGTTCAAATTACAGTCAACATCCAGGGTATCCAGCTTGACCAAAAATCTTTAGAGCCAAAAGGGTAGCCAATGGAAAATTTCAGGAGTCAATTCTGGAAAAGTGTAGCCAAGTTTGAATTTGTCAACTGGCAAATGTTGGTCAAGTAACAAATAGTTATTCTTTATTGAAAAAATTATATTGCTTCAGATAAGGGTAGGCAGTGCCTCTGAAATCACATTCTGTACTTGGTGAACCTTGCACATTTGAAGGAAAGCCTGAAATTATTGTTTGTGATATCGTATGAAAGAGTTGATAGGCATTTTTGATTCCTTGACGTAGTCAGAGGAATCTATACGATGGTGATGCTGTGTGTGTATGTATGTGACACTTTGCTTGTAAACACTTTTGTCAAGAAGGGTAACCTCTAGAGATCTCATACCTGGCATGTAGATAACCCTTATCAATGATCCCAATGTTTTTTTGGTGAAGGTCAAAGGTCATTTGGGGTCACCAGAGGTCAAGTGGTAAATGGGCTTGTCTACAATAAAGGGGTATAAAAGTGTTACAAAGGTGGTGAAATTTGAAGTCCTCTAAGAATAAATTTTTGTTGTGTTATTTTGTTTGATTGGTAGTCTCAATTTTTTCCTGAGAGCAGGAAGATAGTTCTTTTCACCTATCACCACTTTTTAAGTGGTAAGTGTTACTGGTTATGTATGTAACGGGGACAGACATGGAAACTCTTTGCTCCAGAAATCTTTAAGGAGGACAATATGTATAAATAAACCCTGTATTTAATAGAATGATAAAGAACAAACACTTTTTCACTGAAACTGCATTACCATTATTTAAACATGGACTAGTATGGAGATTAATGGTTTCGCTGGTAACAAGGACGGACATGTCCGTCCTCGTTACCAATGTAACCAAACTATGTTCGAGAAAATTAAGCACTTTAAACACTTGAATGCATTGTGACACAAGTTTTGCTCTTTCCTGAAGTGTAAACTGATGACATGTGAAACATTACGACAAGGACATGGTTACGTTAGTAACATCTGGACGGACATTGCCTTGAAGGCTCTCATACCCTTGTTGTAAGCAAAAAGATGGAGGAAAGCACACAAACCAGTGACAAATATGGCCATCTGCAAACAGATGCAGTTTTATCAAATTCTCTGGTAATTTGTGTCCTACAGGCCTGTTAATATGATAGTTACCAACGTAACCATTAGGGGACAGACATGTTACCAACGTAACCATCATGTGCTCCGCAATTGACTATGATGCATTTACTGCTGGATTATTTTATTTGTGGTACTGCACATGATCAAGGTTAAGTTTTACATCATAACCTTAGCTCTGGAAATCTTTTCTTTCAGTTAAAATATCAACTATTAAGATTTAATATCCAGATGGACGGACAAATCTCAAAATTTTACTCCAAATTGCTGATAAAATTTTGCGGTGTTTGTGCACCTAAAAATATTCATTTATCATTTACCATTTATTTTGTACATTACATTTATGAATGAAGACAAAGAACCTGCATCAGTCACATCTGCAAAGGTCCCACTCACATCAAAAATTTATTCCACATCCTATGTAGCACTTATAGGTGGTAAAAAAGGCCAAAATAGCCCCAAATTCTGCTCAAAACATCCTTTAAATAAGTTGGACATTGATAAAATTGTCTTTACTATCTCTCTCTAGTCCTCCAAGTATGGTGAACTGTAAAATCACCAAACCATTGTGACATCTTTCAAAATATCATCAAAGCAAAAAACACACACTGAATATTTTCCTTTACTGTAGACAAGCCCAAATACCTTGGAAATTGCTTTAAACACTAACGATAAATGAAAGGGATCTCATACTTACCATGTGGATTGCCCATATTGAGAAGATGGCCCCTATTGATATTGGCGGAGGTCAAAGGTGATTTGGGGTCACCAGAGGTCAAAATGTCAAAACCTTTTAAATACTATCTCAAGAAGAGCAAGTGTAAGAGGTCTCATACTTACCATGTGGATTACCCATATTGATTAGATGATCTCTATAGTTTTGGTGGAGGTCAGAGGTCATTTGGGGTCGTTAGAGATCAAAGGTCAAACCTTGTAAACAGTAAACACTAAAGAAAGGTAACTGTGAGTGATCTCATACTTAGCATGTGGATTTCCCAAATTGAGTAGATGATCCCTGTTGTTTTTGGTGCAGGTCAAAGGTCATTTGCTGTCACCAGAGGTCAAAAGGTTAAAATATTGTAAACACAATAACTCAAGAAGGGTAACTGTGATGGATCTCACACTGACTTAACACATGGATTACTAATATTGAGTACATGATCCCCATCATTTTTGTGGAGGTCAGACAAAGGTCATTTGGGGTCACAAAAGGTCAAAACCCAGTAAACATGATATTTTAAGGAGGATAACTATGAGGGATCTCATACTTGGCCTGTAGATTGTTCATGTTCATATTTAGCATGCAGATGGCAATATAGGGTAGGTGATCCTAGTTGTTTTAAGTGGAGGTGAAAGGTTATTTTGGGTCACAAGATTTCAAAAGGTCAAAACCTTATTAACATGATATCTTAAGTAGGATGACTGTGAGGGATCCCATGCTTGTCATGTGGGTGATTCATGTTTGTTACATTATATATCCATATGGCAGGCTTTTGGCTTTGTGGTTAGAAGATTTTGTGAGGGGAGGGGGGGTTGATTAGTATTGGTTTGGTCTCTGTGACCAGGCTAGGTTTTGTGTTGTTGTGGTTTGCAGGATAGCCCAACTTCCCAACTTCATCAGTAGTGAATGGATAAAAGTGGTGTTGGTAATTAATCAAAGTTGACTCGTGTTAGGACAATAATAGGAAGGTATCATGGGAAAAGTTTCTTGTGTGAAATCCACTGATTTTCACAGTGATAGTGTAACTTAGTCTTAATATCACAGAAGCGTTTTATGTGGTGACAAGATCTTGGGGAATACATGTTGGGGGTAACAGGTGTCATTCATATTTTTGACAAGTTCATACTGGATTAAATTTTTGCCTGAATGGTGTGGTTTGTGGCAAGTTGAACTAGGGGGTGCATGAAATTTTTAATTGCACAGAAGAGATTTGAGTGGCAGTGCTTTGTATTCCATCCTTAGCATATTTTACCAGCTTATATAAGTATTTTGATAAGTGACTGTTTCTTTGTTTCTCTTAAAGTAATTTTCATGGGTTTAAAGTGTTGTTCACCGAAAGCCATTCCTTGTATGTAAAGGGTTAAGAGTGTTGACCTCAAAAAGCATCCCTTGAATAAAATTATAATTAGGGTACAGAGGTTGATGTTCTCAAAAAGTTTCTCATATGGCATTAAGTTATGAACTTTGTTACTCCATAGGCCTTCTATTGATAGATCTGGGTTATAAAATCTTTATAAACAGCAATATAATACATGTTCTGTGGTCATTTCATTTAGAATTCGGTGTAGAGCATGGGCATTCTGTACTTTGAATTCTTTTAAATTTTCAAGATGGTATGTTTCATTGCAGTAAGAATTTAGTGACAAATGGGCAGGATCCCCACCAGCTTCAACTCAAACAAGTTATGTAGTAAATTTTATAGTATATTACAGCATGGTTTGTGGATCTTACACTATAGTTAAACTTAAGTGACTTTTTTCAGTGTGCACAGAGTGGAACTGAAATTCAGGTGCACATTTTTTCCTGAGCGTCAGTCTTTGAGGCTAATTCCACATCTTTCACCTGGGAGCTCTGTGATAGGCTCATGCACATGTATTAAGTGGACTGTGAACACAAGTTACGTAAGAACAAGGCAGTTTTACCAATTGAAAAAAAAAAATTTTTTGGTGTGGTGTACAGTTAAAGTATGGCAGCTGTTTTTACTGTTCAAAGCTTGATATGTGTGGAGCTGAGGCTGATACAGGGGTTGTACCTGATTTGTTCATCACGAATGCTCAGGGAAATTCAGAACGCAGACAAAGTGTTTTCTTCTTAAGTTAGTCTTCACACAATAGTTATCTATGTACGTTTTGTTTGCCATTTGTACAAATGTGCTGAACTAATTCAGGCCCCAATTTTTTCGCCAGTCTTTGCATGAGAAAGCCAGTTCATTTCATTTTTCACCATTGGTATTTTTATTGGGGAATGATGTCTGGAACCCTGACATCCAATATGGTTCAGCTGTCAATGTAATAAAATACCCCAGTGCCCATATTCTCTTGGCCATGGCAGTTCATTAACTAATGTAAATGATACATTTATCTAGTATAACGCCTTTTTCCAATACCCCAGCCCCAGTTGCATGGAAGATTTTAAATTGGCCAGATTTTAGTAATGAAATTACATAAATTAGGGGATATGACAGCTGTTCTCAGTTGTGTTAGCAGATCTGCAAGCTGTAGTTTATAATGGCATGCTTTAAGGAACTCCTTTGAGCTTTAAATATAAAATGAATGAACCAAATTGAGGCATAAGGCTAGCCAGTGCCTTCTGAATCTTTCTCCGTCTTTCCTGATATGGAACCATATTGATTTGATTTTTAAGGTACAGAATATCACTTCATTCTATGTTTCATGAATCTGGCACATTGAAAGTGCCCAGATTGCCCTGAGCATCATCTGCAAAGGTTATATGTACCCAATCTTCTTACACTAGGTTAAAACCCAGAGGCCAGAGGTCTCTGTTTCTGTAGTAAAAATATTAGCTTGAATTTTCAGAAGCCTTAAGTGAAAAAGCAGCAATTTGTAGATGAGTTCAGAATGAGCTTTGAGCAGGCCTCTTGCCTGTGGCAAATATAATCAGCTGAAAAGAAAGATGTGAATAATTTCAGAGCCTGAAGAAGTGTCCAAATACATCTCTTTGTCATTTTGAAAACTGTACTTGAATACTGTACCTATAGGTGACAGTTGGTTTTACTAGATCAGATCTCATCATTTGCATGTTGTATGAACTTTTAAATCAGGAGTACAAGTGTTATCATCTGTTAAAAAAGAAAGGTTTAAGCTTCAATTTAGCATTTACAGGTATTCATCAGGGGGGTAGTCAATCTTAGTACTCTGCTGAAGTTTGTATTGTGGTTCTCAAGTTATTAGCAGGTGAACTTATATTTTCTACTCAAAGTGAATTTGATGCAAGCTTTTATTCATGACATTATTCAGCATTCTTTTGTTTTACCTAAAACTTTACAACCAACTTCTTCATTATCTCATGCCTTTATATTGTGAATGCATGAGAGGTACAGGAATTTTGGGAACTTCACATTCCCCAAGGGGAACACATGTCTTTATATATCTCAAAGAAAAAACAAAACATTGTTTGTCAACATGAGGAGATGACATTGTTGCTGCTTGCTCTGGGCTCTCTATTGGTTACATTTGTAATGTAATCTTCATCTGCTAATATCATTCTTTAGAACCAAGGCTTAAGCCAGAGAGCAGTCCAGGAGTCATTTGGACTCCCAAAATTTTGCATTGCCCCATATGTATAGTACATTTTAATACACAAACGTCACTAGAATTTACTGTTTGGACTCCCTGATCTCACCATGCTGGCTAAAGCCCTGTTTAGAACCACACCTATTTTACATAAAAGTTTTGTTGAAGTGTATGAATTAAGCTTCTCTTTCATATCAAAATTAAATTGTGAAGGAGTCACCTCAACATTAACTGTGAAATGTGTTAAATCTCTCAAAATTCCTCTTATTAATATTTCCCTTACAAATATTTTTCATATTTCAGAAGATAAATATTGCATTTAAAGGTAAAGCAAGGAGTAATATTCTGCATTAATTTACAAGTCAGTCACAATGATATTCTTACCGGATTAAAGAGTCATACTGAATAGGGGTACTTGGAAATGTCTGTTAAATTGGGATGACAGGATTAGTCCATTCCCATAGATAAAGCATCAAAATAAAGCAAGACACAGTGCCCCTTACCTTTCAATATAGGGCATTTGACAGATATAGAAGTACGAGGGCAGCTGTGTATGGAAATGAAGTACTGTACTATGGATAAGTTCAAAGTGTTAAATTACAGACTCACCAGCATACCACAGCTCATTTTCTGTAGTTTTACAAATTGAAGGGGGAGAGAATTGGGTTTGTCTTAAAAGAATTTTCAAGTTGAATGCTGTATCATATGGGAAAAAACAGGATGAAGTGTACATGCCAGTGTTGACAGTGTATATTCCTCTGCAACAATAAACATTTTATTGAACTGAGCTGTGAAAGTAAAACAGAATTTGTCAATGGAAAACATGCTAGGAGTTATGGATGTGAGTGTTTGATTTGGTACTCATAATTTGCAATGTTTTTAGAAGGAAGTATTCACATAAATATGTAGAACTCAGGTGAGTTGAAAGACTACACATGCTATATACTAAGGTTTGTCAGATTATGAAGTAGGTGCCAAAGCTTGTTGAGTGTACTTCCTTATTATCTTTATTGGATAGCAGAAGTAAGGGATGCCATTTTTTACAAAAGTTTCATCCCTTGATCATCTTCTTTTGTGAGATTTTAAAGGAGGAAGGGATATCAGGAGGAGGGGATGTCTTCTCTCAGCATGTTGAATATTGAATGTAGAGTGTACTGAGACTTGTCGTGATGGAAATGCACTGCCTGGCAAGATTCACAGTTTTTGAATTAATGCCAGGTGGTAATTTTAATTACTGTCCATTGTCACCAGCATGGACACATCAGTGCCTTGCTACATCCATGGTACATTATTTGTTGTCAGTCTTGTGGTATGTCAGCTACTGGAGTTGTTTTGAGGCCCTGCGTGCATTATGCAGCTTTCGTACATGCCATTTTGGTCAGTAACTTGTTCAGTTGTCCTCATTTTGTGTACTCTCAAAACAAACTAGTTTTTGAGGTTTGGAGTAATATTGTACGGTAGTGCTTAATATGATTTAGAGTACTCCAACAGGAAAAACAGACAAATATTTTTATGTGCCTAACTTGTAATGTACAGTTCAACTTCCCTTGTTGTGGAAAGTCGTTTAACCTTTTGATGCTACATGGCTCTCATACTGATATATTGTGCTAGCATTAATTAAACGTTTCGTTTGTGGCAGTATTGATTTTAAATGCTGTGGTTTCCTGAGCTTAGATACATGTGCTCTCCTTACTGTAGTTCAGTGTATTAGTTGAAATATTGTACTGTAGTTCATACAAACATATTGGTTGCTGAGTCGTTGCTATATGACAATAGTATTAGAAGAGTATTTGTAAAGTTCTTTGTAAGTAATTCACTCATTGTTCAATGTGCACACTGATCACTTTGAGGAAGGGACATACTAAAAAATACAGTCTGCTCATCTGGTAGTAAGTTCTAATTTAGCATTTGCAGACCTATTGTAATTCTTAAAATGGACGTTTGAAATGAATAGTCATGTGAAGCCTACTCTATTAGCCAGAAATATTGACTTGGGGAAGGAGGGGGATGAAGTGGAGGGGGTTGGGGGGGGGGGAGGAGAGTTGGGTTAGCACCCACTGCTGTCTTCAAGGAGAGAATGCCATATTATGGGGTGAAAATGATTAGAAAGACGTGTTTGCTTCCATACTGATAGACATGCTGACATGGTAAGATCACAGGTTTTAATATGTGACATAGGAAGGAAGTTGTGAGTGGAAAAACAAAACTACACTGCCTTTGTATAAATCCTTAGCAGTTTATTACAAGGCAAATTCAGAGAAAGTCATCTGTGAATCCTGTTGTTAATGAGTCATAGTAATGAATCATAACAAGTTAAAGATTATTTGCAAGCTGTTCAAATAAAATGGTTGTTGAAATATTCAATCATTGTACATTTATAAGTATAGTAACCTAAACAAGTACAGTGAATTCAAAAAGTGTTGCACAAAGAAGTTTTGAACATGACAGTAGGTTTTATAAAAGTAGCTTTGTTCTTTCTTACTGTACCAACTGTTGTAGTGATCTCAAAGAACAATTTTTAATTGTCAAACCAAAGAGCTTGTATCTCATTGATATGTAATGTATGTGAATTTTGGAAATCTGAAGTGACTTTCGAAATGTGAATGTTTTAAAGTCAGTAAACATTAACAGAACTGATGTGCTTTTAAACCCAGATCTGATCTGCTGATCATCAGGCAGTCATTGCCAGCAATCCATAACCTTCATTTTTCCTGACATTTTAGGAAGTTACCTCCATAGCAGGTGTCGAATATGTACTCCTCTTTGGCGTACATACTCTAACACCTGCGAACAATGACAGAGATCATCCAGTTTCGTTATATTCATGAGCCCAGTATGACTTTCACACGATTTTATTCTCTCGACTGTTTATTGTTTCAATATATGAATATTCATATTGTACGAAAAGGCTTCAGCTGCAACGTTCGCTTTTACACAGTAAGTCAATGGACTTCGTTGTGTGAGCTTGAAGTGGCAAAATCACACTAAAACCCCATTGACATTTGTCGTTCGAAACAGCATGATAATCAAGACTTGCTTTAGTTGTTTTTTCGTTGAATATTTATAATTCTGTTTGTTGTGATCGTATATATGAATAGTTAATAGCGTACAGTTTTTACGCAGTTTGACGAGGAATTCTTGCAAAAGTTTGCGGACGTTGGTATTACAAGTGCAGCCAATATAGGACAGGTGCAGGAGTAATACACGTCCGCCGGGCGGGCAATCTAGGAAGAGGACTGGCTTGATCGGCCTATCGGCCCATTAGGGGTCCACCTCTACCACTGTGTTGTTGAACTTGCATGGTCTTACTCTGTAAGTGGGGAAATCACTTTGCAGACATACACTTACCTCTTGCCAGATCTAATTGTGTTGTGTGTACTTCCCGGAGTAGTTTTAGCACTGTTACCCGTATGTCTGCCATCCTGTTCCAAAGGTTGGCCTCATTTGCCTTCTATGCAATCCTTGTAATCTTAAGAGGTTTTGAGGTCTCAGAAGCACCAAGTCTTACTGAGGATTTCATTGCCAGTGATCAGTCTTTGGTGTATGGACTGTCCAATAGTAGTGCTAAGGGGGTAAGTAGAGCAAAATAGATTGGGGATTACTTGTGTTAATAAGAGGTAAGTACCAGGGCTAATAAATGCCAGACCAGGGTGATTCGGGAGTTTTGTAAGTACTCTGACCCCCTTTTCCCCCTCCAAAGTGTGCCCACCACAGTTTGATTACATAAAATCAAACTCTTCCTCTGCATGGATAGCATAAAGAAGTGCCATTGACCTTGAGACGTCCATGAGTCACGTTAGTTCTGAGGGATTTAGGCTACTATAGGAGCCTGATCTCATACTTGGAGTCAGATCCTCCCTGCTTGCAAAGATCAGAATTAGAGGATCATATTGAGCTCAGATCTGCATTTACTGTTTTGCTAATAGCCTTGGTGCAAGCTCAGGATCTGATCCAGAGCTTGAAAGTAGATCAGGTCCCAGCGCAATAAGCAGTCAGTACTGTTAGACTTGGTTTTGTGTTTTCTCTTCCTTGATTTAGTGTAGCTGTTTTTCTATTGGTAAAGTTACTATTAAGGTACGTATGTGTTGATGTGTTTCTAATTAAAAATGATCCAGACTTGTATTGCTTGTAAAGTGTAGTGAGTACGAAATCAAGACCAGTACCTCTGTGCATGATCTTTGTTGTGAGTACGAGTACAAAATGTGTCTCCCTTGTAGATGTGGAATGTATGTACACTCTTTGGTGCATTTGTGTCATTCTCCCTCAGATTTTTGTCGATGGTGTGACTTGCAAACTCTGTTAGCATGAAATATGTTATCCATTCTCATGAGTATGAGTACAAGAAAATGTGTACAGGGAAAGTGTGAGTATGAACTTGCTGCAAGTCTGCTGTGATTACCTCCATGTACAGTACAGTCCCTTGTGCACTGTAGAGTATTTCAAATAGAAATTATATGCCTGGTGAAGCTGTCATAAATTTCCCGTCTTCTCCATTTGTGAAAGAAATCTCTTTTACATGTTTTTCATTCAGTGAGAAAAATCATGGGTTACACAAATATACAGCACAGTTGTTTGGCTGGATTTGAGTGCAATCTGGAAGGCTCATTATAGCCGTACTCTATAATTGTTATATTTGAAGGGGGACAAGATGCAGTGCTCAGTGCATGAGACTTACTAAGAATGACTTTTCCAGCAAGATTGGCTGGCTGGATAAATTCCAAACAACCTTTTGGAAGCCTCTTACAGTGGGCCTTTGAAACCTGAACTTTCCAACTTTGAAGTCCATCACAGTCAGGATTATACTGTGATGCCAGTCACAGAATGATAACCCAGATTCATAGTGTGTACATGTTACTTACTAGATTCCTGTCTCAGTAATACATATAATTGTATTTAGTGCCTGAGGGAAAGTTATAGGTTACAGACTGATATAATATTTGTGAGGGTAAAAGCAACACTAGTTTTACAGACTACTGCCTCATTACCTTCTTACAAATTGAAAATCTGATTAAATATCCTTCATGGATATGGCATATTGACCTATATGTTACATCCAATCTGTGGTGAGATAAATGCAGCTCTTCCATTGGCTATGTTTGTTTGGATGCCGCTGATGATAAGTGTCATTCAAATCTAAGTGGAGTTTTCAAATAAAGAGTATAGTTGAGAAAGAAAAGCTAATTTCATGTTTTCACTTACAGTTGGAAGTGAAAAAAAAACCTATGTTCACATAGAATCTTGTTACTTGAAGAGCTCTATAATCTTGGACTCAGGTTTTCAGCAAAATAACCAAGATTACATTAAAAAGTTGTACCCCAGTTTGATGTGGCTGAGAAAGTGCAGTGAATGCATCAAAATGAAGGGTTTAGTTTGTGATCTTTGTTAGGCAAGTTGTGAATATCTGTTTTATTCAGGGAAGATAATTGTGTCTTTTTGTATGGTGTCTGTTTTGTGAACATGGAACATACTTTACTATTCCCTTCAGTATGTCATTGACTCTCTCAAAGCTTGACTCATCATACAAAGTATTTATCATGTCATACTACTGTGTACCGTATGTGTATGTTTCCTCATTGAAGAAACATTGCATGTCTGAAGATGTGGTATTAATCAGCACTAGCAGTAGGATAATATGTATTGGATATTCGATATGAGGGATATCTGTTGAATGTATATTAGAGAATGTTCCGTACAGTTCTATAATTGATATGCTCCTTCCTGATGTGGATATAATACAACAGCTGTCTGGGAGGAAACCTTCTCATTTAAAGAAGAGGTTATACATATTAAAAGTGAAAGGACATAGCAGGGTATTAATGTACATAGTTCTACATAGCTTTGTTTTTGATGCACACAAGCTCGTTAAAGTAGTTGTAAGCTTGTTTCAAGTGTGTAAGGAACACAACTATGGAATTGCTGTTCATAAAAGCAGACATAATAGATCATCAGAACAAGGAAGTGTTTTAGACTTGGTCAGCTTGGAATAAATTGTACAACACTCGCTATGTTAATGTAAATAAACTTCTGTGCATATGTGAGTATGTAGAAATGTAAGTGTATATTATTTTTGTAAGAGTTGGATCATAGGGGTATGGTATGTTTTCTTATGATCACTGCAGTGTGATAATTTGTATACAAAGTATTGTTTTTATCATTAAAAGCATTTTTACTGATATGTATCAGTGTATCAAAAATGGTGTGAATTCAGTAAGTAGAAATATCATGATTGTATTGCATGCTGAGGAATTACAGTACTGTGTGCTCTGTGCATGCCAAATTAAAATACTAACAGCTCCATTTGAAAAGAAAATTTTTTAATTAAATCAAATCGTAATGTAAAGCACCTTTAAGTTTATTCTTTGAAATTGAGAATGAAAATCATAGTACATCATGGACATTTGTTTTTTGAGTTGAAACTTTTTGAGATTGAAATCAAACTGGTTCAATTTTTGGAATTGTGATGAGTTGCAGCAGTGCTAACTTCACTCTGCTACTCAAGTTTGTATACAGCAGTTCTATATTCACATTCCCCTCAGGAGTTACAGTACCCTTTCCTGGTCATTTTGCATGATCTAGGGTGGTATTAAATTACAGACAGGGTTCCCTCTAGCCCCTTGGTTTGGTCTTTGGTGGTTATAGTTAGAATTTGGCCTAGTAAACTGTACTAGGGCTTTAGTTACCCTATCTGCCCCCAACATTAACATGTTCAAACAGGACTACAGTACAAAGAATCACAAACTTCCATTTCTACGATTATTTCCACAGCCCCAAATAAAGGCGGGTGGGAGGGGGGTGAGGAGTTTAAGCTTGCTAAAAATCAATACATTTGTAACAATTATGCACATCAGTGACATTTAATATAGTTATACTGCAAAAAGTGTAATCATTTCACACATTTTTCATCATTTATATCTTAAAAATGAGAATGCATGTAGGTCTATCATTTTTATAATAAAGATGTTTTTCTTCCCATTAGCGAAGTAGACACACATATTCACTTTGCATACTTATACTTCTCCCTTTCTACATTTATTGGTATTATAATGAAACATTGCTGGCTTAAGTCCAGTGATCAAGAAGGTTGATGAAACAGTGATCAGTATCACTAAACTGACCTCCTTTTGCACTTGTAGCCTATCTGGCTGAACTTTTGTAGCTTTTCAGGTCCATTTAAAGGTCTGAATTAAGGTATGATCTTGACCTGTGTTTTCCTTTGTTATAGCTCACAGACTTTCAGTTGTATATCAGGTGACCTTTTAGAATAATCTACACTGGAACAGAAATTGCAAACTGACTTTCTGCTTCACATTGTCATTGTCATGGGTCATTACAAAGATCACCCATGATAAAAGATTGTCTTACCCACATTTTGTGGATGGTATTTGTCCTTGGAAGGATTACAGAGGGATTTAAAGGGGCCTGAGTGGGATGGCTTTTGTTGCCATCCAACTATTCAAAGAACAGACAAAAGGGATCTTCAAGTAGGGACAGTTAACAACACTCAGGAAAACAGTACACACACACACACACACACACACACACACACACTTTCCTTTTGAATAATTACCATAATCACTGTCCTCAGCTGGATTTGTTGACTGTGATCTATATTGGTTAAAAATGTGCTGAACAGTATAGCAGTGTAGTACCAGGGAGTGTTATTAGCTGGAGATCCACAAAAAACTTTCTTTGAACCCTACTAGTTGCCAACAATAATCTCTTTTGTGTGTTGTTCTTGATGATTCAATAGGCTTAAGAGCTGTTAGGAACTAAGTACAAGTGTCATCTGCTACATCTCAAAGAGTAAGTCAGATAATTTGCTCCTTGCCTTGACATTGCCAGTCGCTTAAGATGTAAATTAAAGTCCAAATATTATGGTTGAAGATAGGCCTTCAGAATGTTTAATGGGTGTTGTAAATGACGTCTGACACAATCATTTTAGCAAAATAAAAATTGGGCTGATTTTTCCTGGTTTTGAAGTAAACATGGATTTTCAGCTTTGTCGTACTTTGTCGTGCTTTTCCGGAAATAAAATCTGTGACATCATAAGTGGAGTAATTACCTCGCACACGACCATATACTGTCTGCAAGCCTACGCTGGTGCACATATGCAAGCCAGCCGCCACCAACAGCCATGAGTAAAGGCAACTGCCGCTAGGGCAACTGTACGGAGTGGTCATTTTTCATGATTGCCACAGTCATAAAATTACAACTTGAGCATAAGCTCATCGCATTTTGGGGTTAGAATCTACTATGCTCACTACATGAGCTGCAAGATTGCACCAGTAACGCCTAGCATCTTCAGTTTTAGCGAAGTATGTTCCAACAGTAAAATACAAACGTTCCTGTGTGATCTTACAATGAATAGGCTACGTTGGGCCATTCGTACAGCACTAAGCCTAACGTTACTGTTATGCCTTTCAGCATGAACTGCTCGGAAGATAACCCTACCTTTTCTAGAGTATTCTCTTTCGCATAGCAATCACCTGTGTACTTACTTTGCTTGTACAAATCTCCGCAGATAACTTCCCATTCATATCCAACAAATATTATATCCAGCACTAGCGCAAACTGTTCAAAATCCTTCGATACTTTTCCTTACTTTAAGTTTAAAACGGCACAGTTCCAGCTCCCAGCTTGAGGACGTACGTGCATACCATACCTCCGTAAGTACATACGAAATGTAGTAACAGTGGTGTACTATGTGCATGGCGTATATGCATAGTAGCAATGCATTGTAAGCCTGCCTTGGCCATTCAGAACACTCTTAAGAAATACACACTTAGTGAAAATGTGTGTGACAAGTTTGAAAGAGAACTTGTGATTGGTAGAGGTATCTTGCTATGCTATATGTTTGTTTTCCACTTTCAAGCAAGTCGTAATTTGGCCACTCTCAAGCAAGTCGTAATTTGGCCACTCAAATATAATATAGCAATATTTTATGGCTCTTATGACAGTTTGTGCTTTTTCTGCCTATTGTGAACACTGAGTATCCACGTTCTCATAGATATAAAGAACCTGTCCATGAAAACTTGGAATTCTGAAGCCATTATGTGGGTTACTAAAAACACTATGGAAAACTGACTACTGTCACTCCATTTAATGCGGCCCTGGTTTTTGTTTTGTGCTTTGTGTTCCGTTGGTGTCCATTTCCAAGCGTGTAAAAAGTATACAGTTTAACAGCCCTCGAAAATAGCCTCGGCATTCGGCAATGCCGAGGTAAATGCCGAGACAAATTGACTTGACTTCGGCAAAAATTTTGCCGAGGCGATAGATTGCAGGACACGCGTACGGGGACTTACCGGTTACGAAAGCTGCACACTAGGCCTACATGGCTCGAAATGCAGCTTCGAGTAGCGACTTGAAAAGAAATTGTTTTCTGATAAAATTTCCACCACGATCGTAACATGAGCAAATATATTCAGTATTATTGCTTTATATACAAAACATAGTTGCAATTTTTCAAGTTTTAACGGAAAATCTTGATTTAAAAAGTTCGTTACGATGGGTATTTACTGTATGTACAAAACTCACTGTCTGCTGTCAAGAAAGTGATCACTGTACACACATGAGTATGACACGGCAGAGTGTGACCTTTAGATTTCAGAACCAGCCGTTTTATCTTTTTTAATGTGTAATAAAGTGGGAAAAATTCCCAAAGCGGCTGTATTGGTTTTATCAATGGAATTCCGGAGCTTAAACAAACAAATTACGTTAACCTACTGTGGTAGAAGTTTGTAAACAAGTAGCATCGGACAGTTACCTAATGCCGAGGTAAAGTGTATTTTTGCCGAAGTAAATCCTTTTTACTTCAGCAATTTTTTTGCTGTAGCCAATATCTTATTTGGAAGGGCTGGTTTAATGTGTTGTTCATGGACTTCTTATAATAAGAAACCCGTGGCGTTGTTCTGCTATGTACTGTCCGTGAGAAGCAACCGTCCACAACTCCACTTATGACGTCGTAAGTAGTTCGGCAATTCATAGCTCCTTGGAACTGATCGTTAAAGATCCTACGCCTTTTCGGTATATACGAGAAAATTTGGCTTATTCTTCAATTTTCCGTGAAATTATTGTGGGGGCAATATTTAAATGCCAAGAAAGTGGAAATATGAGCCTTTTAACCTTTACTGGGTAATAAGCTTAGCTGTAATACTTGATCTTTAATTTGCCTTTTATGTCATGAGAGGGAATGCAGAAATTACTCAAAATCTGACAGCAAAGTTTAGTCATAAATACTTCTTTTGCTCATTTGCATAAATCATGAGCATTGGTTTATAGTCAGCACCATTAGGTTCCTTCGCAATAAACAGTCATTTTGAATGTCAGAACAGTGTTTCGTACTCGACTGTCAGCAACTAGTTAAACATTAAAGCATTGTTCCAAATAATCCTTTTTGTTGGGGTCGCTGTAGGTATGAGTGAGGTTGCCTAGATATTAGACAAAGGAATTCAATGCCCCTTAGTTCAATAATCCCCAATTAAAGGATTTAGTCTCCACTCTGAGGGCAATCTTATTGGATTAGCATAAATTAAAGTTTTCGATGGATCTCCAGCAAATAACACCTCCCTGGTAGTACAGTGCAGTTGCTTTGAGAGGCCAGTTATGGTAGCATGCCACTAATTATTGCCCTATTGACTTACACACAAAATCATGCTTGTTCCCCACCTTTTAGTTTTCAACCTGGACATGCCACCCCACTGATTAAAGCTCACTATATGTGCCCTTATGGCACTTTCAAATTTCCATACCATGACCATTGAAATTTTGAGCTAAGGGTTTGAATGATAGGCACATATTTTCAGCTCTGATCCCTACTCAAAGACGGCATTTTCATACGATACAAAATGGCACTAAAATTGGTCAAATTGCCTTGAATTTTGCAGTCTGTATGTCAACTCATTGCCTACAAAAACCATACGAAAAATTTATCATTTCTATAAGTAATGTAGTTAGAAACAAGCTCCCATAAAATTTTTAAGGAACTTAATTGGATAGTAAATATTTTTGGCATAAGAACGTTTGAATTAGTGGTCTGCTACCTTAATACCTGTAGTGCTGTGACCTAAGTTGCATGTGTGTAGCATGTGAGCTTTTCATGCACTGTTTGCACAAGTTTTGATTTAGTTTTAATACTGTTATTTTAAGGCATTTAACATCCTGTTTTCCATATATCCATACATGGATCTATAGGTATTAAAAGTAGCATTTGAAGATTATGTCTGCAAGAAGTAACCATGAAATGATAAGTGATAGATCTCTGTTAAAGGTAAATTTATTCTGTACATTCATGAAAAGTGAAACAAAAAGTTGTTTGGTTAAGTTTGTGATATGACCATTTCAAATCCTGTGTAGGGATCAGTTTGTAAAGTAGGCCTAGTGTCTAAAATACTGTGTTAGTGAATAGCCATAACATATGTACTAAAATGTCAGAGGAAATGAAGGCTCCATATTCTCACCTATTAAAGAGTCATTTAGTTGTGTGGAATATTGACACAAGTAGATAATAATCAATTGTGCAAAATGAAATGTGGGACCAGTGGAGTGGGAGGACCTTTAATATTTGATAAAGGATACTGAAAGTTTGGAATGCTGTAGCTTAGCCTATGTGGCAGTACCATTGAGCTTAAGGGATGAATTTACTTGACTCTATTTGCAGGCTGACTGTTATATAGATCTCATGTTCTTATCAATACAAGTACACACTTGAGACTAAAGGCTTCACTCTGCCTGGAGTCCCCCAAAGGGATTAAACCAGACCCTTGTATGCTACATGAAAGTTCAGTGTCTGCCCCATGGGTTCTCAAAATGCTGGTCTGCAGTGTGCATGAAAATGGCCTGCAGAAGATAAGAGGAGATCAAAATGTTAATAAGGGAACAAGTTAAATGATGAAGTCTGACTTCTGGAATAAATTTAATGTAGCAACTCTGCAAAAAGTGGCCCTTTGCCTGAAATACTTGAGAATCCCTGGTCTTCCCATCTTGAACCCCCTACTCTAAAGAATGTTCATTGGAGTGCACATGAGAACTATACTTTGTCAGGAAAGTGGCTGAAACTTTACAAAGTTTAGAATCTTTTCAGAATCAGAAATACAGTATATCAAGTCCATTTGCCCTACCAACCGTAATATCTTCTATTTTACTTTGACCTTTTGCATAATAAATCACATTGGTCAGTAACTACTCCATCATTGTGACTCTGGATACTCCTTGGTCTAATGCAACAGTTCAAGAGACACACTATTGACTGTTTGACCACAGTTGACCATTTGACCCCCTTGATTCATACTTGTTTAGATCTATAAAATTATTGTGGTCAGATTGTTCAAAGGATGGATCATATTGTACAATGACTGGCACTGGAAAACATCTATTGTAAGTTACACTACCTACCATACTGTTGTACATGACAGCATAACACAGCTGGTATCCCCTCTTACCTATTCTATAGTACATACTTCAGTGCCATATAAATAAGAACATGATACCTTAACGAGTTGCCAGAAGTCTCTGTTTTTAATAACATGATAGATAAACTGGCACCATCAAGTGGATGTTGTATTTCACAGGATAGTAAAAGTTTGGATGTACAGCAGTGTTGAATAGGTATAGAGATACTGTAGCTGGTTATACTATGGGAAGTGTGAACATAGAGTTGGTGAATGGTGATACCTTGCCACCAGTTATGGTAGACCTGTATCTGAAATTGGGATAAATCTATGGGACATCTGATTTAACTGAATATAGCAACTTAAAATAATGTAGAGAATTTAGTGTCAGCTTACAGCACCTGTGGCATACAAGAATACTTTATGGCATAGTTTAAATGTTTTGCTGGCAGTATTGAAATAATTGTAAGTTAGAAGATAGAAGTTAATGTCGTTGGGTTTCACTAAAGCAGGCCTGTCTGCAACTGTTCCAGAGTGGAGGGGCAAGATATATTTCTTAGAAGGTTAATACTAACATGGATAAATCATTATTACAGGACAGTCTGAAATCAAAACTAAGTTGTGAAATGTTTCCTGGAGGTTTAGGGAAATGACGCGCTGCTAAGGAAGATTCTTACCCATCTTAATACTGCCAAAATTACAGTCGAAGTCTGCCTCACTTCCAAAACATTGTACTTCTCGGCTTCCTTATGTACTTATGGCGTAACCGTTTATTTGAACTTCCTGAAAATAAATTGTACACCAGAACAAGCAGAGTAACCCCTTCTGCAAACCGATAACGACCTCTCACAGATAGAAAAGAGAGCTTTTTGTTCAGCTTATCAATATGATGGGACTTGGCAGGCACATCCAAATGGAATAAGCCACAGAGAGCCACTGCGCAGATTTGTGGGAAAATGTGTCAAAAAGTGTCATCGGCTGCAAGTGTTACAGGTCAGTGGAAGCTATGCCTATCAGAATCCCAGTGGACACTAAAATACATGAACGTACAGTCGTTTTGCAAGGGTCAGCATTGGGTGACTATGTAGGTATTCCCTTCAGGAAACCAGTGGTAAAAAGTACAATTGCTGAAGCACTTGAGGATACTGCTTCTGAATTGCTCTCCCTCCCCTTCCATACCCCATATATGCTCTCAGTCTTGGAATTACTCTATGTGTATAAGCAAAGAAATACAGTAAAAATGTTAACATACCAAAAATAATGTCATCTTGTTGTCAAACAGTGCTTTCTTGCTCTGAGTCAGAATGATCTTCAAGTTTAATACTTAGATGACATCCTTTCACAAGCCTGATTTTTAAGGAAATTTTCAGGTTGCCCATCGGACAACCTGAAGCTAAATTTAGGTTGTCTGAAATAGTTTTTGGTTGTCCGAATGGAAGTGACGAACAAGAGATGAACAATTCTATTTCCTGTCTCTGCCATAGAAAACAAACATTTACTTTAAATTCTGCATTTTTAGCTCATACCAGCATGCTGGTGTGAGCTATTGTGATCACGCGGCGTCACTCTATCTATCTATCTATCTATCTATCTATCTATCTATCTATCTATCTATCTATCTATCTATCTATCTATCTATCTATCTGTCCACACTTGTTCAAAATGCTTCTCCTCCCACATGCTTTCATGGATTTGTTTGAAACTTGGGCACAATGTTCCTTGGGTGGTGGGCCATTTGGGGTGTTCAGGAATTTTTGGTCCAAGGTCCAATGTGGACCCTAGGGCCCATTTTATGAAATTCTACAAAATGCTTCTCCTCCTACAGATTCTCTTGTACAGTGTTGATGGTTTGCCATAATGGGGTGTTCAGGAATTTTGAGTCCAACGCCCAAGATGGACCGTTGGGTCCATTTTGTGAAATATTGCAAAGTAATTAACTTCTTCTCTATTTAATGTTACAATTGTGTTGATTTGTCATAATGAAGCTCTGTTAATGGTCCTTAGTGATCTGTTTATGTTCTGGAAGTTTGGGTCTAAGGTCCCATATGGGCCCTATGGCCCTTTTTATGACATTTTGCAGGTTGAAGGTATGAGCTTCAGCACCATTGGTGCTCTAGTTGCATATTTATTGGCATGGTACAATGATGAATGGTAGTCAATAACATTGTCTCAATGCCACTTCTTAAGGGGATTTTTATGACATACTTGCCTGCTGATGTAGGAAACTATTCAGTTACAAATAAAACCTACTCGTCCATCGGACAAGTTCAAAGAGAGAAAGTGGTTGTCCGATGCAAGTTTTACCAGTCACGGACGATGGGACAAGTGCTAAATTTCAGCCCTGTTTCATACTTCAATGAGATTGACTTTCTTACTAACATATTTTCATGTTAGGCCTATTGTACATGTTGCTTCACATCAACTGTGCAATTTGCCATGTAGCATATAAATATGTGCAGTTTAGCAAGGCATGCCTCTTGATTCATGTGTCTACATAGTAAAACACTGTACATCAGAAACAATAGGTCGTTAAAGGGAAATGCAGTCAACCCCATGTAGAATTAGTGTACCTTGGCATCCTTATTCGTGAGTGGCTCTTTTTAACCATGTGACAATATTTTTGTCACTGAGTTCTTAAATTGATGAAGTATTACTTCTTGCTTTACCTTTAGTTTGTAATATTTATGTTCATAAATATCAGAGGTACTTATTAAGCAAAATAAGAAGAGATTTGCAAGTTTTCTGACTTTTCATAACAAATTTGGGGACTGCTTATTCACCTTAAGTGATATCCAATTTACATATCCCAGGAATGACTTAAAATTTGGTATTACCTGTATTTCAGATTAATGTATGAGTGCATGGTGCAAAACCAATTTCATTTAATTATAATGACCATATTGCTACGTATCTGTATTTCCCATTTATGAATTTAATGAATGATTTAGATGGAGTCCTTGAAATGCTAGAGTGGCTAGACATGAAATGGTCTACACACAAGTATCATTTGCCTGATAAAGTATGCTTTTCTTAGCTATTAATTGACAAACATTGGTGCAATCTGTTCCTAAAAATCAAGGGCATATTTTTTAGCATCATCTCTACAGTGTTTAAAATTGAGTTATAGGTACTCTTTTATTGGCTGGGAAGAGTTGATATTCCTGGTAATGAGGTGTAATAGCTGTAATGTGATTGAAATAAATTAGTTTTGATGGGATATCAGTGAAAATTGTGCTTATGGAGTAGTATGCATTTTACAAGCGAATAGCGAAGTATAGTAGTCATGTTTTGGACTTGCAACAGTCATTAAGTCCAATATGATGACATTCTCCTGTCTTGTTATGTCCTTTACTTCTTGTACAATTGTATTTAATGCAAGTGACAAAAAAAAAAAGATTGTTAATATAATTTGAAGAAAAATATGCTTTTATTTCTTCCGAGTGACTGTTCTAAGTCTAATTCGAAGCTTCATCGCCTATTTATCGTTTTGCAGCTTGGTGCTACAAACAACGTGCTTACTCTCCCCTGCAAAGTGCTATTTAGATTCAGAACCAAGCACTGGTATCAAGCTACTAGTTTTAAAGGATCCAATGAATACATAAATTTGTTTATCTTAAAAATGAAATCACAGTAATCACAAAATACAATTTTGATGGTTAGAGTATTTTGTACAAATCTAGGGTTTCCTAAGGCTACCAGCGACTAGCTTATTGCATATTCATATCAGTGATGGCAATCTATGGAGTGGATGCATTACCGAGAGAGCTCACCTGACTGCTTATACTGTACCATGATTATGATACAGCAAGGCACAGAGCAGATTCTTCTAGCCCGCTTTTTATGCTGACCACACAGGAGTATGTTTCAAACTGAGGATCGGAAAGCCTCAATAGTCAATACCGCTTTAACCTATGGATGCTTACATCCATGTCATTGCTGCCGAATCGTCCACAGTACTTAGTATATCATTCATGGCCACCAAAGGCAAAGGGTGATTGCTGAAATGTTGTTAAACATGAAAGTGCTACCTTCAAGTGAGCACTTGCCATCATTAAAGACAATAACTAAAAGACAACACTCCACTAAATGCATGACTCCATCACATTTGTTAGCATTTATTCATGCACGGTGGTTTACAGAGTTTATATATTAATCAAAGCAGGAAGTGTTCTGTTGATACTAATGGCGCATTGGATAGGGCGTTAGACTTACACTTGTGAGGTAGCTAGTTCGATCCCCATCATAGTGCAGATGTATAGCATTTGTTTTTCCCTTCAGTTTTAGATTCGCGAGTACGAATGCCTCGCATTCTGGTTTAGTGTTGAGTCTTGCTCACAAAGCCTTACAAGGCATTGGTTGGGGGGGTGGGGTGGGGCACAGCCCTTCCTTTAGGCTCCTCCCTCCCCCCATCCATCTGCATTATACTTTCTGTGCCCAACTTCCCATGTAAATGGGAGGTAGTAAAAAGCCCTCTTATCTGAACCTGTTGGATACATAATGTGTTTCTTTAAACCAGGTGTTAAGGAAACATGTTACTAGTAAACTGATACATTTCTTTTGCTCAACAAAGCAGAAACATTGATTGAACAAATGCTGCAAGTAAGGCTGGTTGAAGATTGTGGATAGATTTCAGTACTATCCTATAAAATTCATGTAGAACCTTACACAAATTGATCCAGAATGTCCCTGAGGGTTTCTCTGAAGATTGCATTTCCGCTCTTCCATGTGTAATCATTCAAAGAAGTATTCAAAAACATAACACTAACTGAATTATGGTAGGAATTAATGGCAGCTTACACAGTTCCTAACAAATGTTGAGATTTTTTCAGCATCAAAATTGAAGTGTTGAGATAAAGGCAGGTGTATCAACAATTGGAAGAGGGAAAAAAAAAGACAAAAATGAAAGATTATTCAGATGAGACAACACCAGCAGATGTGTATGAGTCATGTGAGATCAAGCGTAACTATTGTGCATTCTAATGAAAAATTTGTTCTAAAAATATATACATAATATAGAAGTCGTTCCTTTTAAAACTTCAAGTAATTTTCAGGTATCCAAATTTGTTATGATGCTTTGTTTCAAGTGTTTAATTGACTTTTTCAGGACTCTAAATTTGCATCTACATGCCCAATGCAAATTTTAAATTAAGAAGGAACTGATGTGGTGTCATGTTGTATGTTGAGTGTTGATAAAATTCCAAGCAACTACAAATTTTTTGTAAAAAAAGTGTCTTTTTTAACTTGGATGTTTTTATTGTTTTTCAGATATTTTTTAACTTGGATGTTTTTATTGTTTTTCAGATATTTTAAGTCACTATTTGATTGTTTAGAGATTCAAGGGAACATAGCTATGATCCTCAAAAGAGTACAGTTATAGCATAGTGACTGTACTTTTGTATTCAGAGTAGACAGTCATTAGAGAGAAGTGACCTTCCAAAGTGCAAGCACTAAAGTGGCATATGAGGATCATTTATATGTTGACCCTTGTACTTTGTTGCCGTCCATAAATCATTGTCAGTGCTGCTTATGTCTGCATGGTTTTATACACCATCTTGCATCCATTAAAAGTTATGCTCCTATTAGGTGGCAAACCCTAAAATAGCACCATACATTATTGGTTAAGTTTTGCACCTATCAACTGTATTACATCCCCCCTCCTGTGGAAGGGTCCTCCCAGTGGAAGGCTGTGTCAGATCCATTTGGATATGTTACACAGGGGTGTGTCAAAGTCGAGCCTTACAAACAAATACAAAATGAACACAGACATGCATCAAGGTGCATCAATATCCAAACATGTTTTGTTCCTGGGTACTTCTAGAGGTTAGTTATCGTCATAAAATTGTGAGTCAAAAGCACTTCAAGGTAGTCAGTATGCTGTAGAGGTATGCTCATCATGCAATGCAGGTGCATCAGAGGACAAGAATGTCAGCTCCACTTAATGGACACAAACACATCCTTGGTGGGTGGGGTGGAGGGGGGAGGTTGTTGGGTGCTCCGTACAAGTGCTAGGTATACAGTATTACCCTAGAGGACATCGAAGACTATTGTAGTTAACATCAACATAAACAATTGTTGCCATGGATTTGCAGCAAACATCTTGATGTAAAGCAGTAATGTGGTTAGTGCGAGTGAGAAGCTGCCCCTTATATTGATCCATAAAACCATATTGGCTTGAAAATATTTATCTTAATAGTATAGAAAGACTACGTCTTCTATGGAGCTCTTTCATTCCAGTGATGTGGTTTTCTTGTAGCTCTATGGCAACCATTTGCGAAGCCCTCTTCCCTGGAGACTGGCTAGTCTTGGCGGAGCAAATATTTATTCAGTCTTTGTTGCTCTGTTTTTGACTGGAATCATTGAAATGATACAAGCACTTTTAATCTGTTATGTACACATTAGTGTAGTTTTGATATGCCATAGGTTTCAGCAGCATTTTGGATTTGTACATACAGTGCATGTAACTAATATGATTTTGTGTGTGTGTGTAGTTGAGTATGGAGAGACTACCACATTAACAACCATGTGGAAAGTTGCAGTATAGTTAACGATTTTTAAGTGAACTGAACCATAGATTTAAGTGGGATCTCATAATTAGTCATTGGTTAAGCTCCTCTTAATTTGGCACTAAGCAGCATCTTCATATGCAGTAGTGTGCCATGGTTACTTGAATAGGTGAATGGATAACTGCATTATGAATGGGATATGAGGATCTGGAATCATGGAAAAATATTATTGGTAATAAACAATAGGCCATTTACATTAGATTCCATGTAGAAGCTGAGGGTTTATTGTATTTTTTTTTAAGTTTTGGGGTCTTTTTTTCATGCTTCATTTTGCTTTTCATAGAAATCTTTAAGGTCCTCTGGCCAAGCTTTGAATGTGTTAATCTACAATGCCCCTCATTACCTTCTGTTTATACATCATTTTCTGGATGCCAGCAGTGGGTTTTGTATGAGTATCCTTTCATTGTTAAGTCTTTCAGGAAGTGCTTTAGTAGTTATCATGCAGGTTGGTCGTTAGCATGAGCCCATATTGTGTTAGTGTGAGTAGCGTTTGCACCATTTTCATTTGGGTGGTTCAGTTCAAACTGCGTAAAAACTCTACACTAATAACTATTCATATATACGATCACAACAAACAATTATAAATATTCAATGAAAAACGACTAAAGCAAGTCTTGGTTATCATTGCTGTTTCGAACAACAAATGTGAATGGGGTTTTAGTGTGTAATTTTGCCCTCTTCAAGCTCACACAATGAAGTCCCATTGACTTACTGTGTAAAAGTGAACATTGCAGCTGAAGCCTTTTTGTGCAGTCAGAATATTCTGCCATCAACAGTCGAGAGAGTAAAATCATATTGGGCTCATGAATATAACAAAATTGGATGATCTCTGTCATTGTTCACAGGTGTAAGAGTATGTACGCCAAAGAGGAGTACATGTTCGACACCTGCTATGAAGGAAATCCAGATAGTGATGTGTAAATAGGATGTGAGTAACAGGGCTCCTAGATTCCCAAATCAGGGAGTTTTGAGGATTTTATGACAGTTGTTGATAATGATTATGATGATTTAAAACAAGTATGAATACTGAAGGAGAGATGTACCATGCCCCCTTCCCTAACATCAAGAACCTGTAAAAAGTGAAACATTTGAGAATTAGTCCATTATCTCTCCCCATCCATTGTAACTTGTACCATTGTATTGTATTGGATTGGCCAGGGTTGGTTTACCAGGGCTTGAATAAGAACTGGAAAGGCAAGGTCAAGTAATCTATGGCTGTCAGAAATTTGTTTAAGCACCAAGCAGGAAACTACATTCATTGCAACTTGCAGCATTGTAGTTGATTGGCCAGTGGTTCATTTTCCAGGGTTTGAAATAAGAACTGAAAAGAGCAATCCCACATATGTTTTGTTTAGCAGAAATTTGACAGGGCATTAAGGCAAAATTTGGAAACTAAACAACACCAAATAGAAATAATATAGAAGGGCATCAATGCCATTTCAACCTTTGAGATTTTTGGGAGCATCAGTGCAAAATAAAACACAACCTTGGTCATCATTGCCTGAGATTAGGTCGAGTCCTGCTTTCACCTGCACTCTCAGGATGGTTGTGTTTATACTAATCCATTCATGGAAAATTCTTTTTTCATTTAATGTGTTTATCATTGGCCAACCCAGTACAAACCATCACATTAAGCTAATCCTCTCATAGAGTTGGCATTCTGCAGGGGAAGTCACGTAGACTGTTAGACACTTTAACTTATCCCTTTTAACAGACTCTGACTTTTAGTA
This sequence comes from Holothuria leucospilota, assembly GCA_029531755.1. Taxonomy (NCBI): domain Eukaryota; kingdom Metazoa; phylum Echinodermata; class Holothuroidea; order Aspidochirotida; family Holothuriidae; genus Holothuria; species Holothuria leucospilota. The sequence goes on along the minus strand of CM055974.1, from coordinate 7,793,316 downwards.
GAATAGTAATTTCCTTACCATTCTGGGTTCAGCCACATCCTTCAAGGAACTTCTTAAAAGTAGTTGTATGTTTGTCACACCCAGCAACAGTTGTGCATATAAACGTTTACTTGTACCCAGTAAACTTTTATCAAGTACTTTTCCTCAGTTCATTTTTGTGTCAATGACAATTATTTTCATACATCCTTCCTCATGCTTCTTCCTACTGTATATTTCGTTCTCCTTCATTACATGGTTTCTTTATTGCAGGCAGTTAAAGGTCACATAGATACAGTAGAGGGTAAGTATTGGGGCTCATAGATTCACAAACCAGGGATTTTTGGGGATGCAGGTTGTCTATAATACCAATGGACATTAATTTTGTGTCAGATGGGGTTAATCTACTTCGCCCCTCCTTACCTCCTATTTGCACTTTGTAATCCCCACTTACTCGCAGTAAGACCCTGGCAAGCTTTTAGTAGCACAGTGGCTCCAGGTGACCTCCAAGAGAGGTCACCTGGAGAGGTCCTCCTTCCTGCTTGCCTGTCCAAAAAGACTGACGCAGTTTCTATCCTGGCATTGCGAATCTCGTAGAAAGGAGTCTTATCTTGACTATTTTGGGTTATATTGATACTCATACTGTTGCCAAAGGAAAGCTCAATGGCATTGACATTGATGCTGACTGGGCCAGACAGACTGGTGTCTATCCCCTGGAAGCATCAGTGAGCCAGAATGCTGACTTGTTGGTTCCTTACATTAGCTAAAGGAACCTGTGTAGTCAGCTTGTCGTGTGTGTGTGTGTGTGTGTATGGGTGTGTGTGTCTTTGACACTTACTTCAGTACGCTGTAACTCAACAAGGGAAAGTTGGACTAAACTGAAACTTGGTATATGAGTCTTTCATAGTGAGAAGGTGTGCCGTATTGTTTTTGGTAGAGGTCAAAGGTCATGTGGGTCACCAGGGGTCAAAGACCGAAAACCTTGTTTGCACGATATCTCAAGGTAGGAAGCTTGGATAAATTTCATACTTGGTATGTGGATGCATTATGGTGAGAAGATGAATGCTGTTGCTTTTGGTGGAGGTGAAAGGTCATCTGGGGTCACCGGCAGTCAACCACTGAAAACTTGTTGTTAACACAATTTTTCAGGGTAGGAAGCTTGGATAGATTTCATGCTTAGTTGTAGATGGGTTATGGTGGGAATATGAATGCTATTATTTTTGGTGGAAGTCAGAGGTCATCTGGGGTCACCAGCGGTCATACACTGAAAACCTTGTTTCCACAATATCTCAAAGTAGGAAGCTTGGATATATTTCATACATAGTATATAGATCCACCATAGTAAGAAGGTGTGCCGTAGTGTTTTTGGTAGAGGTCAAAGGTCATCTGGGGTCACCGGGGTCAAATACTGAAAACCTTGTTAACACAATATCTCAACGTAGGAAGCTTGGATAGATTTCATACTTGGTATGTGGATGCATTATGGTGAGAAGGTGGATGCTATCACTTTTGGTGGAGGTGAAAGGTCATCTGGGGTCACTGACAGTCAACCACTGAAAACTTGTTGTTAGCACAATATCTCATGGTAGGAAGCTTGACATATTTGATACTTAGTATGTGGATGGGTTATGGTGGGAAGATGAATGCTATTGCTTTTGGTGGAGGTCAAACGTCATTTGGGGTCACCAGGGGTCATACACTGAAAACCTTGTTTACACAATATCTCAAGGTAGGAAGCTTGGATATATTTCATACTTAGTATGTGGATGCGTTGTGGTGAGAGGATTGATCCTGTTGTTTTTGGTGGAGGTGAAAGGTCATGTGGGGTCACCGGGGGCCATTTGAAGGTAATCAGAGGTCATTTTGAGGTTAAGTTGTGGACTTTCATTCACTGCCAACAACTTTAACTTCATGTAGCAGTCACCAGAGTGACAGGCAAACTTAACATTAGCTAACGTTTTGCTTGTATGCTCATGGCTCAGTGTCATAACATTCAGCAAGGAACCATAGTATACATTGGGCTCTTGTTATGGTACTCTATAATGAAGGGAAACAAACTTGTACCATCAGAAATTACAGATCTGCCGTAGCTGCCATCCATACGGGTTTTCAGGACAGGTCAACCCTGAGCAACAATGCAACGATTAACAGCCTCCTCTAGGATATGTTCCACGCTCATCCCTCAACTAGATGCCTCCCTCCATCTTGGTCAATTAATGCTGTTCTGGAGTCATTATCCAAGGCACCATTCATACCCCTGGCAGAATCGCCCTTGGAACATCTAACCTATCAGACCGTTTTCCTGGTTGCCGCCACCTCGGCTAGGAAAAGAAGTTGCCTTCAGGCCTTAACCATCAGAGAGGGCTTCATTAGATTTGAGCCAAATGGCATCAGACAACTTCCTGACCCCTCGTTCCTGGCCAAGGATTCATCTCTAACCTTCACTCCTGAAGAGATCTTCCTCCCATCTATGAGTCAGATGTCTTCAGTCCCTGAGGACTGCTTGGTCTGTCCTTAAGAGCTCTCAAATACTACCCTAACAGAACCAAGAAATTCAGGACATCAGATAGACTATTCCTACTACCAGGCTGACCACATACCCCGGCTTCCAAGGCTACTCTTTTGAGATGGGTAAAGTCACTGGTAGAACCCTTTGCACAACAGTCTGAGACAGTTCGAGCACACAACATCCATTCACACTCTACCTCGAAGGCTTGGTTCTCCGCCATATCCATGGAGGAGATAATCAGAGCTGCTGCTTGGAAAACGCTGGCGTCCTTCATTTCTCATTATCTGACGAACATCAAGTCAGCTGAGGGCTCCTTTGCCCAGAGCAGTCTTGATAACCAAACGCTCTAGACCAGGCCATTCACAGAATCAGACGAACGTCATCAAGGAGGGTTCATTTCTAGCCGTGCCCCCTGTGTCTCAGTGCTAATCTGTCCAATAGAAGTAGTAGGGGAGGTAAGTAGGAGCATAATAGATTAACCCAAAACCAACCTGTTTTGTGATCACACCTATGGCCCCCCACTGGACCCCACACTAGAACTGAAGAGGGCACTATGAGAGAGCTTGTCTGGTCGTAATTGCACTCACTAACTGGTACTCACTTAGTCCAGCTGCTTTGCCTTGATGTCATCAACTTATGAGGTCAGCTTACCTACCTTTCCAGTAGTTATCTCAGATGAGTCTTGGCCTACTTCTTGTGAATTTCAACATATCCATCCTCATCACCTTGTGAACTTAGTTTGAAGGTTTAACTCATAACTGTGGCACTGTCATGTGTTGCTCCTCCGTGCTCTAAGGGTTTCTCTTCATTACGCTGCATGGGGCTCTTGAAACAAGGGCGAGTTAGGATAGTTTGCTGCAGGAGTTAGTATAGCTCCACCAGATGAGAGAATTTCATCACCAGTGATCATTCCGCAGTAGATGGACTGTCCAGTAGTAGTAATAGGTGAGGTAAGTAGGGCTAATAGATTAACAAAATAAGTAGGTTTTGAGTATTAAATTCATATGAGAAGCAGGAGGGGGATAAATTTCCCTGTTTACTCCTTCCCAGAAATCCTGTCATACCAGTCTGTTCAGACCAAAGTGGGGAAACACATGGTTAATGTCCCTTGGCAATTCCTTTTATGGAAACAAGGTACTGCAACCATGAACACTGCTCCAAAAACTCCCAAAGTGACTTTGATAACCCTTGTCAGAGTTTTGTTTTCTACATCTCCTCATTACTGATGGTAATAGTAATGTCTGAAGAGTTTTTGTGCTCCCAGAGCTCTCCAATGAGGTTTTAAATAACATTTGTACAGGTGAGGCATGCAATCTTTTGATACTAAGTTCATTTTCCTTGTTTCTCATTTCTCCCTTGAATTTTTTTAATCAGTGACTCCCAAAAGAACATTACATGCTAACAATGTTTACATTTGGTTGAGTTCAAAGGACAACCTTGGGAGAGGCATGTGAAAATGATGGATAATGTAAATGACACCTGTCCCCTGTTATATCAGTGAATGTCCAAAGCCTCATGGTTAGTGAGAGTGCTGGAGACATTATTTTTGAAGAATTTTGAAGAAATAATATTCACTCCTCAAATGAGATTCACAGGTATTGAAATAAAGTTGTGTTGGCAACATTAATTTTTCTCGTGAACCAAAGAACAGTACTGGTATTAAACATATGAGTGGTAACACAATAAAAAAGCTAGTCAGTTTTAACAGATCCTTTCTACATGTACATGCTTCTTTATTGCTGTCACTTATTCATTAGTTCCTTTGTGGAGTGTTCAATACTGATGCCATGTCAGTATATGACTAAAGAACAAAAAAGTGTCTGTGAATAGATACATGTAGTTAACTGATGGCTTTCTTTTCAAAAAAAAAAAAAGGAAACTTTTCTGATCTTGAAACGTACATGTCTGTACAAAAGGTGCCCTAAACAATAGCCCCTGAATGCATCATACCATTTGGCGCTGAAATGATCGAAGCTTTATTATCCATTACAATTAAGTTAGCATCGTGAAGTTAATAAAGTATGTCATGATATGTCCTGTGTAATGGATATCAGCCTAGACTTCAAGGGAGAATGCAGTCACCCCAATAAAGAATTGTATAGTAGACTATCCTGTTTCCTGAATGGATCTTGAAAATCATGTGACAGTATTTTTCTCACTCAATTGTAAAATTTACAAGGAGCAACTGCTTGGTTTACCTTGAATGTGCAATATTTATGACCTAAAATATTATGAAAGATACTTGGAAGAGAAATATGAAGAAATTTGTGACATGTAGCTATTGTTTCAAAATAAGTTTTGGGCTACTGGTATTAAACATATGAGTGGTAACACAATAAAAAAGCTAGTCAGTTTTAACAGATCCTTTCTACATGTATGCTTCTTTATTGCTGTCACTTATTCATTAGTTCCTTTGTGGAGTGTTCAATACTGATGCCATGTCAGTGTATGACTAAAGAACAAAAAAGTGTCTGTGAAAAGCTACATGTAGTTAACTGATGGCTTTCTTTTCAAAAAAAAAAAAAAGGAAACTTTTCTGATCTTGAAACGTACATGTCTGTACAAAAGGTGCCCTAAACAATAGCCCCTGAATGCATCATACCATTTGGCGCTGAAATGATCGAAGCTTTATTATCCATTACAATTAAGTTAGCATCGTGAAGTTAATAAAGTATGTCATGATATGTCTTGTGTAATGGATATCAGCCTAGACTTCAAGGGAGAATGCAGTCACCCCAATAAAGAATTGTATAGTAGACTATCCGGTTTCCTGAATGGATCTTGAAAATTATGTGACAGTATTTTTCTCACTCAATTGTAAAATTTACAAGGAGCAACTGCATGGTTTACCTTGAATGTGCAATATTTATGACCTAAAATATTATGAAAGATACTTGGAAGAGAAATATGAAGAAATTTGTGACATGTAGCTATTGTTTCAAAATAAGTTTTGGGCAACTGCTTGTGACCTTTCAAGACCAAAATGAGAAAAGTACCATGGCTCATAAAGTGATATTAAGATATTCTGTCAGATTTTGCTTGCTGCCATATTGTCTACTGTAGGGTGAAATTTAAAGATGAATTAACCACAAGCCCTGTTTGAAACTGTTCTCCATAGGTAAGTGTTTGTGTTTGGGGCTTACACTGTAGTGGTAACTTCATTGTATGAATTTAGTACCAGTATTAATTGTAACAGCTTTACAGTAGACTATGTGCTTAACTGTGAAATAAAATGAGACCACTTACTGTTGATATGTAAACATACATCATTATGTAGTGAAGGTATCAAATGGTTTCTATTTTTTTTTTTTTTTTTATGGGCTGTGGTATTGCAGACCTCTGTGTCTCCCCCCCCCCCCCATTTAGTACCATTATGCCACATACATAGCAAAGGCACCAGAATTCAGCAAAAGCTTTTGTTCACCCATTACTTTTGTATACAATGGGGCATTCTGTTCACTAAAACAGGCATGCAGAATGGAGATGTGCTTACAGCTGTAAAGTGCAAAACATGTAACAGGGATGGTTAAAGGACTCCACAAGATTTTGGAACATTTCCCCTTCTCTTGATAGCTTTTCAACTAAAGGTAATAAATTTTGATAGCTAGTTATTCATGTACTGCTAAAGCTCAAAATATTCCTGACACGTTACTTGTTTAAAGTGAGAAGATGAGGCCAGGGCTCGAAATAACCGATGGCACCAATAGCCACAGCTATTGGGTCCTTACTGATGGCCGTGGTGCCCCTCAGAAATGTCCTATGAAATAACATAGACCCTTAGCCAATTTTCTCATTTTGGCTGTGCCCATTTTTAACCTTTTTATGAGCCCAGGGAGGCTTTGTTTTAGGATTCATTTTGAGGTTTTGGGGGTGTACAATTGTTTCATTCTTCCAGAATGCAATTACAGTGAATGAATTATGGACTTGTGTGAAATTGGTGCTTTGGAGATCAACTAGTCATATCAATTCGACCCCTGTTCCCATAAAATTGTTGGTAGCAAGGCTTTGTGTACTGCAAGGAAATCCAGTAATGTTATGCCCATGGTTATGTCATAGAATTCTGACAATTTTTCCATTTTTGAAAGATTGAAAGGCTATAAATACTAAATAAAATCTGGGCACCCCATACTACATGTGAAGTGACATCCCTTAGTATGCATGCATTTGTTTAACATGACATGTAAAGCAAATGCATGGTTCAAGAACACACAAATTTGGAAATTTTCCCTTCTCTTGATCATAGCTTTTCAACCACCACTAATAAATGTTGATGCATCATCTTACATTGATCATGCTTATCACCTGTTATTCAACTGTTTGATATTAAAGTCATCACACTCATTTTGACCCAGAAGTTAAAGGTCTTATTCAGAGGCAAAGTGCATTTTCATTTCATTGGGAGTGAGCAGAAACTGCTGTTTGTCCTGACCCCAACACACCTCGAACTTTTAGAGTACCCCTTGGCACTGCTGAGAAAATACGTTCTAAAAATACGATAAAACGGCTAAAAATCGTGATTTCAAATGACTGAATGAAAACGGGGGCGTGGCTAAGGTCAAGCCTATGACGTCACTGGCCGGAGTCGTGTTGACATGCATAGGAATAACTATATACAAACATAGTCATAGGCATATATGAGCATATATGAGCATACTTTCAGCACAAACCAGTGAAGAATTGACAGACAAATATTTCTTGAAAGAGATACAATGAAGTTTTTAAAGCTTTTGCCTATATCATGAAGGGGATCACATACTACATGATAGGGTTTTCTTCCTTAAAAACAACAGTTCATCGTCTAGTTGGTAAACGTCATAGAGTGATTCACCAACTTGACCTTCCCTTCACTTTATTTCGCTTCTTTTCTTCTGAAAAGAGACTTGGGTTAGATGGACTGAGATTTTCGGAAGGAATTGCTGACCGATATGGAAAGGAAAAAAAAACTCGTACATCCTTTCACCCCTTCTCCCCCTCCCCAAAACGGATTGTAAACACCTAAAAACAGTAAAAAAGAACAATAATCTAGAACAGATACTGTGTAATATTTACCAAGAAATTGTCTATTTGAGATTCAGCCAATCAGCACTTAGAATTGTAGGTATTCTCTTTCACATCCAAATAGTTGTATATATTTAAAAGTAAACAAGCCACGAGGTCAACAGTCATACTTGCGTATGTGCGTAGTATCGTAACACACAGACTGAATGGATTTAATACTGGATATATATATATACCTGGATACTACGTATACCTGCTTTACTGAAAGTCACCACACATCTCTGAAGAAGAGAAAGTAACTTGTGGTGATTCTTCTAAAAGAAGAAAATTTCAGGGTCCTACAACTTGATGTTGATAGCCCAGCAATAATCTTCAAGCCACAACCATTGGCCAGACTTCCGAATTTTCAGAATTGCTCCGAGGAGTTAACTGATCGAGTTTTAACGTTACAACATTGAGATTCTTTGAGCAAGGGGGTTTGCAAAGTTTGGCGTCAGCCTGAGGAACACATTGAAAAGAATTGATTTGGGAAGGTGGAGAGAGGCCGTTAGACAAACTTCCCATGTCATCACTCATGAACTTGAAGGGTAAAGACAAGTTGAGGCACACCAGAAAGCCCAAGACGAAGACCTGGCGTAGCCTGCAAAGAAAACCTGATACAAACCAAACAGCTCTCTTTTTAGGGCTACTAATTTCTTCCGAAAGAGCGGCTTCTTTCCTCTGCAAACATGCTTAAAATGTAAGATACTCTATAACGTTAAGTTGTTTTTTCTTTTTTTGCAAGTCGACTCAAACCTAATGCTAAACCATAAACGTTAGAGCTAACGAGTAACGTTAGTAGGCCTTGGCCTATAGCTAACTAGCCTGCTCCCGCCTAACTGTTAGGCTAGTACTAACGTTAGTAGGACTAGGACGTATGTATTCCAGGCCTACTCTAAAACCTTCCTACCTACGCTGTCTAAAAAACGTAAATTTAATTTGATCATTACAAGAATAAATCTTTACTACTATGCTGTGCAATTTTCGCAGTTTCCGATTACCAAGTGTAACTTAGGCTACTAGTATGAGTACTAGAGAAGCCTATGTTACTATCCTACTACGACTAACAGTTAGTACTAACTTTACTTAGGCTACTATATATAATACTGCTTGCAGTACTACTGGTACGGTACACGCTGGCTAGCTGTGTGCGCTCGCGCTAGTACGACCCGACAGCTCGACTCCGGCCTGTGACGTCATAGTTTGACCTTTCGAAGAAATCACATGATGTTATCGTTTCAGTATGGGCTAAAAACAAAAAAGTTTTCAGAAAATGATTAAAAATAGAAAACGCAAATTTTTTGCTTTGTTTTTCCTGTAGCAAAATAATATAAAATTCTAGTTTACCTAAAATTATGTTTCTGAGTCGATTGCATGACCCTTATTTGCCTCTGAATAAGACCTTTAAAACCTTTTAGATTGGTCCTGTACTGTACCTTCATTGAACAGAAAATCTCCATAACATACAGTACAGCTCTCATATTATTGGGTGGAAATCTTGTGCTGTATTCACCCTGCCAAGGTATTATTAATAAATTTTTTGTATAGTACTGTAAATTTCTAAAGACATCAATACAATGTGGCATTAGTGTTTTTACACACAACAAGATGATATACAGTTGTAGCAGTTCCACACAGTGCTTGTAAAAACACTTGTGGCACATATGCAACCAATATGTGATACATAGTTTGTCAGTGATTAGTAGTAAAAGGGGAAAAAAAAAGAATGATTAAATTACAGTATTAGACAGGATGCTTGCAACATTTCCTCACAGGATCTAATGTGTACATGGTTCATCTTTGGAAAGGAAGTTGATGCTAGGCTTTAAAAGTTAGATTTTATAGATAAAATCTGTATTGTTTTGACCATGTTTCAATGTTTTATGACATGGCTAGTAAACGTAAGAGTGAAATGTTTTAGACATCTGTCTACCATTGGTACAGCATCATATGAGAGTTTGAAGTTGGTAAATTGTTGTAGAACCAACTAATGTAGGTAATATAATGCAATGCTGTGATGTGATATGAACTTAAATGTAATTTCTGTAATGATATTGCAGTGGGATACCATTAATAACAATGTCATGCATAATGTAATGCAGTTATATAATTTAGTGCATTGCAATAGAGTAAAAGCCCTGTTGCTTGATTGGAACTCATCCAGACCGAACATAGTTCTGATGATGGAAAAGTTCAGATGAACAGGGTTTCAAGTTTTGGCTTCAAGTATGGTACATAGGGTCCCTAAGAAAGGGCTCCAAAACATTTCCCAAATAATTTTGAACACTCTAGCAAAATTACAGTAAATATGACCCAGAATATTTAGATATTATCTTTTGTGATGGATGATGTGACTAACAATTTTGTAGACTTCTAAAACGAAGAGATTTTACTCCCACCATTCAAGCTTACAGTCTCCTGAATGCCTGATGCTTTCTACACACTATGTGTGCATGTGTTTAAGAGAATCTCTAGTGATCTTGAGAGCTACCCATCTAGTATAAATTCAGCATAAATTGCCAAAAGTATGGAAGACACATGTGTAGAAGACTCTTTAAACAGTCATTTGGAATATTTTCATAATTTGTACTATCGTTTTTTTTTTAGGTATGGATGCCACTATGATACTTGCTTTTCAGAGTTTTAATACTGAAACTAGGACTTCTGCTATCCTAATGTATATTATATAAGCAAGATATCAAGCTGTACCCACTCAAGACTCCTAGTAAGAATTTCAAATCTACTTCGCCCCTCCTTACCTCCTATTTACACCTTGTAATCCCCACTTACTCGCAGTAAGACCCTGGCAAGCTTTTAATAGCACAGTGGCTCCAGGTGGACATACAAAGGTGGACATACAATATTTATTTCACCTTGACAAAATATTACTTATTGTTTCTTATGGCCAGATGCGTGCTGTTTTAGACATCATGAAACGTTCTGGACTGTGTAATACCTGAAAAAAATAACAATTTTGGATGAGTTATGCCTTGTAATGCACTGAAAATTTGGTGGCTGATGCTTCCTTAATTTTGTTGAATGTTAGTCATGTGAAATTGGGAGGCTAGTTTGGGTATTAAATAGGGTATGGATAAATGGGATTAAATAAACAGGGTTTTTACTGTACAATGTAAAGTTATATAATGCACATTTTTGACTATTTTTACCAGGAAAGATACATTTCTGCTGTTTTTTTTTTTTTTTTTGTAATAATTGTCTTAACACAGTAGACTTGGGTGTATTACTGGACTCTACTTTATAAAGTTGACTCCCACCCCTTAGTGGAAGGTACCAAACTACAAAACTTTTGGGGTCATCCCAGCCAACAGTACAGCTTTATATACATATCAGTTTTAAAGATCACATAACCTCCATGGCCTTTCATTTATGTCTTGGATGTTAGCATTCATTCCATTCACATGTAGAATGTTTTATCCTTCCATAATGCTCATTTGATACTGGAGAATTCTTGAAGCGCTATCTGAGTTTGAATGCCAGCTGAATACTGAAATGACCTCTATGTAAGTTAAAGATTGGTTTTAAAGAAGGGATACTTTTAGCTGGTTATTTTCCTGGTGGCTGGCTTTGACTGCTTTGCCATATTAACCATTAGATAAAGGAACTACAGCAGTTCCCTGCCAATAGAGTATTAGTTTTGGGTAGTTTGGAATTGTCATTGTATCATCAGAGGTGTGGGGACTGAAGTTTAAGGTTGACAATTTTGTTGGAAAACCAAAACTAATGTCTGAAATGCAATTGAAAGGTAGCATTATTTGCTGTATATAGCCTTAGCATAAATCACTGCAAACCAGACCCAGTACTAATGAATTCTTTTTATTTTATTGTATTTGTGTATTGTATGGTTAAAACTTTACCAGCTTCTCCATAACATAAAGTAGCCTGTTTCTTTCATTGTTGAAGTCGTTGATTGGTGTGTTTTAGAGCTGAAGCTAAAAGACTATCTGGTCTTTGAAAGACCGACTAGAAAGTGTGTTGAACAAAGAGAACCATTGTTTTGAGGTCAAACAGTTTTTGGCAGCATTCAAATGTCAGCCACTTCAAACCAAGCCTTGGAAATGATTTTTGTAAATGCATAAATTCTCTTTTGTATTTTGTTAAAATTGCTTAACCTTTGGGTCAGGAAGGCAAAAATCACTTTACTTGGTCATTTCATGCCCACTTTTAGACAATAAAATAGGAAACTCTGTCAATGATTCTGTTCTAAGGACAACCTAAAATATATCTCTGGTGGAAAATCAGCCTTAATACTTGTATGTAATCATGTTGCCATTATGTGTTTATGTACATAGCTCACCTTACATTGAACCAGCTATTGATTCAAGCAGTGGAACTCCCCCTACTGTTTTTCCTTTGTCCTTTGAGAAGTCATTACCAGAATGCAGTACACTTCCCTGTGTCCTTATACAGGATGCTACTAGGAATGAGTAAAGTTGCATGTTGTAATAACCACAACTTGGTTGCTTATACTAGTCAAAGCAGTCCAAGGAGTATTTGTTTAATAGCCTTTTTCTTTGCAAGTCATTGTTAGTTTTAAAGTGGTTTGTTCGCGTGCATACTGTACCATAAGGTCCTTGTTACCACCTTTGTGCAGTAGTGTGTGTGGATTTCCCCTTTGATGGCAACAAATGAAATGTGTCTTATACTCTTTCAATATTCAGGACTGTTAAGAAATACACTCAAACTCATGGCGGCAATAGTAAAACCATAAATGGCAGTTATTTCACTGGTGAACATTTTGTTCTTCCTGATGGGAAGCTGCCTTTTGTGACAAAAAAAAAGATTACCAGTACTCAAAAGTGGTCGCACATTGAAGATTAAAGGGCACATTCTGTGATCTGAATGGTATAATGTTGCTGTTTCAACCCTCAGGTATTTTCCATGAATAATGATATAGCATGTACTTAGTGTTAAATGCAGCATACAGAATTCATTGGGTGTTAGGCCTGCAGCCACCAGAATCTCCCCTGAAGGGCTTTGAAAAGACAAAAAAAAAAGGACCACGTTTTGATAATTGCCCACCTCCCCTCCTACGGTACTGCCATTAAAAACAAAAATTGCTCCAGTAGACCCCAAAATAGTCCCTAAAATATTATTTTGGATGTTATATTTTCCAGAACATTTTAAAGAACCCTGCAGAAACCAACTTGTAGTCTGTATGGCATATTCAATCAAAAGAGTGGAAACTGTGGAACCCTATCCCTTAGATCAGCCCATAATTTGCAGGGGGGGGGGGGGTCAGTCAAGAAACCATCAGCTGGGGAACATAGTTGGTTTACTTCTAGATCATGTCTTTCAATGTTTAGATTTTTGTAGTTATTGTCAATTTTTTCTCATTTTATTACAGAAAATGACTGTTTACATTGCATTGTAAATTACTGCAATGTTCTTGAAGACTGCTTTTTGGCCGTGAATGTCTTTGGAATTTGGATCCATTTTAAGTGTTTAAACTGAATTCTAATGAAACACAAGAGGAGAGTAAAGAAATCTTTGTTGAATGTCATGGATTCCAATAGTAAAGGTAAGTTGTATTCTAAATAATCATTTTGTTGCTTCCTTTTAAGGAAAACAAAATTTACTCTCTGCTTTTCTGGCCACAACTGTGTGGAGGACTTGGGAGTGCAGCCCATGTCTTTGTTTTGACAATAGTGAGAAACCTATGCAGTCATGATGCCATGTGTGCATGTATGTATTTGTGTATGTGTGTGTTTGTGTGTATGTGCATTATGCTTACTGTAGCTTGTTTTAAATACACAGTCTCAAGAAGTGTTACTCTGAAAGTTGTTATACTGTACTCTGAATGTAGGTTTCATCATATTGAGAGGAAGAACTGTTTTGGTGGAGTATCTTCCATAGGGGATGAAGTCACTGAGTGTACTTACAGCTTTGCCAGACATTTATTATTTGCAGTTATAGGTAATTCTTGTGTAAATAGGAGGTAAGTACCAGATTTCAGAGCTCATAGACTCCCAAATTAGGGAGAAAGGGGGGAAAATGTCGTCTTTGGTGGGGAGACTGGTGAGACTGGTGATCATTATGTTCAATTGCTTAATTCTGGCATTTGAAACACTAAAACATACATTTTCCTATGTGTCAGGTGTTTAGATATGGTTTGTGAGATAAAAGTTTCCAGTAATAAATTTATACTACGGATAATTCTGAAACTTACCTCAGAATTGCATTTTTTTTGATTTGGTATTGCTGTATGATGTTTTATGGTACGAGGATTGGACTGAAATGCTGAAGTATGCTTCCCAAGTGTTACTCTCACAGGCTTCAGTTTTAAGAAAATTCAGTGGTTGTCATAGGCAACAGGAAGACTGTTAAAATCAAGCCTTGCTCATGGGTTTGTTTGCTTGTCATCAAAAATTACTTGCAATTACACAGACAGGCCTTAATCAATGTTTGGTTACTCAGATTTCCAAGTAAGGGAAGATTTTAGAAACTGAACAAGTCGACAGCATTCTGCACTCTGTTTCAACATGTTGATGTAGAGCATATTGCTCAGATGTCATTGTGACAATTTCTTAAGTAGAAAACTGTTCTTTATCATAGGCAAAGCTGACAGTAAATGTAAGCATCTGGGCGTTTTGTGGATCTATTGGTATCATGTTTCAAGAACTGTTTTACTTTCAAATCTGTCACCTGATGATGGCAGTAATCAGAGGCTTGCAGTTTAGGACATTCACTCACCATTTGTCCATAAAACTATTTAAAATAGGAAACAAACTGGGTTGTTGCTGGATGCTTAACTCATCTTAATGAAAGGTGGGTATTAATTTCAAGTTGATTGGGCAAAAGTTGCAAAAGATTTAGTTTTGTGGGGTTCCAATACTCAAAAAAGTAGTACTGTCCTTCCATCTTACAGTATTTGAATCTTTTAATTTATCCGTGGGTTTTGCTTTGCTACTGTTAAAAAGTACTGCAATGTTCTGGAAACCTTTCTAAAGTTGCAGTAATATTTTCATATTACATACCTTTCCTACCCGTCATGGGCCCACCTGGGCACTTGAAAATGGAGATTGATAACATTGTGGTACCTCATGTCAAGCCCACCCTCTACTTTCATCTGGCTCTCTTGCTGTTTTGCCACTGTCATAGCAAGGGCCAATAGTGGAAGAGTATGTACACTGCTCATACTGTTGATACTGGGTTGTTAATTGTCCATTTGATTGCTTCTTGATGACTTTCAGGAAATTTTACAGAATTTGCAAACGATACAGAAATTCTAAACAGTGTTTTGGTTTAAATGATAAGAAAAACCTGTGCATTCACGTGTGTGGGTGTATTTGATGTGAGTGAGGGTCTGTGTGTGTGTGTGTATGTTGTGTGTGTGTTTGTGACACAGCATGTTCGCATGATATCGCAAGAACGGAAACTGACAGTTCTTGTACTAAGCAATAATTGCCCCATAATGAGAGAAAGAATGCTTTGTTTTTGGTTGAGGCCAAAGGTCATCTGAGGTCACAAGAAGTCTAACTCTGAAAACCTTTAAACATGGTGTCTCAAGGTAGGAAACATGGGCACATTTCGTTAGTACATGGATGCCCCATAGTGAGAGGAAAAGTGTAGTTTTTGGAGGTCAGGGGTCCTCTTGGGTCACTGGGGTCACTTATATATACCAGGGCTGGCCATAAGAATTTTTCAAGAGTCCAAGCAACTGCCCGCCTTGCTTTAGCTGTCACACTTCAAGGCGGGCAATTAGTTGCCCACCCAAGATTTTAGGAGGGCAGTTGTGTAAATATAAAATTTACATTTAAATTTATCTTAGCTAAAAGCATAACAGTATTGTACAAACTAAACTGCAAAGAAGCCTTGTTGCATTTAAAAAACAAGAGTGAGGATGAACACTTTCATGTTTAATTGCAATAACTGCGCAAAACTCAGGCTTGGCTCAACCGCCCCATCTAAACAATGGGGAGGTTTTGACAAGAGCAATGGGCCATATGTACCACGAATACCCTTGAGCACAGATCGTGGGGGTCATGGGGCAATTACCCTCTCTGAAAATAAATGTTAGGGGGAAGCGCCCCCACCCTACCCCAGCCAGATCCAAACTTAGATATGACACTGCTAACAAAAACAGTGGTGCCATGTTTTCTAAAATCATGTTATAAATCAGTCAACAAATGAAAATGATTGTATCTCAACTTGCCACAAATACCCCCCATTAGCAACATCATGGCATCCTTCAGGGTAGAGTTTGTGCTCTATTCCCTTCTACCATATGCACCACTGTGGACACTGGGTGAACCAAGTCCAGGGTAACATATGGCGGAGCCACTCCATGAGTGATGCCAGTAAGGGTCCAAGGATTAACTGACATCCATACAGTAGGGCCTACACCAATATTCATTCTTCGATGGTACATACTGTAGTTGGGCCCAGGCCTACAGTCCGGAAAATGGCAGTTACAAGATAGTTCTAATCTCAAAGCTTTGTGTCCTTCTTGTGAGTAATTAAGTGTAGTATGCACAAAAATCACACTTCTTCCCCTTTAATATAATGGGTGCATACTTTGATCATTATACACATATCTTCCTCCAGGAGTGGGGGAGCTAGGTTGGGGCCATGGGCCACAATGTTTTTGTCTGGTTATAAATGATGAATCCCCCAACCCCACATAGCAACAGAATGAGGATTTAGAGTGGTGTTATGTTCATGTCTCTTAAAGGACTTCGAGAGACTAAAACTATTTGCTTCTCGTAACAGTAATATGTATGGCAAAAGGCTTAAAAAATATTCAAGCTGGTTTGACAAGCAAAGACCTATTCTGGCCATAAATATGTCTGAACACTCATACCAACATCTCAGACAACATTTAATAACACTTCGTAACAAAAATGATTGGTAAATTTTAGACCCTGTAGCTCTACTAGTAAGCAGACAACTTCTTCACATTGCAGCATCTTAGTAGGCCTATCCTTGTATTTTAAACGTTAGGCAACGGTAAACTTGCAAAGCCCCTCGGGAGAAATGTGCTGTGGTGAAAAATCTTCCAATTAGAAATTGTCAGTATTATGTAGATACTTATTTGAGAGTCTTTTGAACATGTCAGGACAATGGTTGTGTCATTTTTGACAAATTTGGTTATGTTTGACACTCAAAAATGATGTATTTTGAAATAGTAGTCTCTGCAGTACAAAATGCATGCAGCAAGCTGTAGCTTACTGTGCAATCGAACCATGTAAAATCAAGCTGTGCGTCATTGTCAGATTGTATGGCCGGCTGTGTTCACTATGAAAGTTGCCGAATATTTGGGTGTGGAGAGTCTTTTTTTGGTCTTTTAAATGTAATCTGCATGTATTCTGATGTTTTTAGCATTGTATTTTCACACAGGCAATCATATCTTCTCAAGGTGGACAGTTTGTTGCCCAGCACACAATTTAAGGAGGGCATTTTGATGCACACCTTGGCAAGTGTTTTTGCTTCCAAGGCAGGCATTTAGGTGGGCACAGGCAATCGCCCGGGTTGTATGACCAGCCCTGATCTATACATTTCATGCTGAGTATCTGGATGCCCATTAGTGGAAGGAAGAACCTGTTGTTTTGGATGAGATCAAAGGTCATCTGGGGTTACCAGAGGTCCAAAAGCAAATTTCCCAAGAACTCTCAAGGTCAAATATAAACAAAAACTTTATCTTTTTTATTCCTTCCCGTATGCTGAGGAATCTATGTATGTGATGGTGATGTGTTGTGTGTGTATGACTGCTTGTAAACATGATATGTCAAGAAGGGTGACCTGAAGGCTTGGCATGCCCATAATGAGTTGAAGATCCCTATTGTTTTTGGTGAAGGTCAAAGGTTATTTGGGGTCACCAAAAATCAAATGGTTAATACCTGGCTATTTCTCATAAGCACTCTCAAGATGGGTAACTTCATGGAAGCCCATACTTGACATGTGGATGGCTCATATTAATAAGATGATCCCTCCTGTTTTTGCAAGAGGTGAAAGCTCATTTTAGATCACCAAAGGTCAAAAGGTCAAAACCTTGTAAACACGATATCTGAAGCAGGGAAACTTTGATGAATCTCATACTAAGCATATTAATTTAATGATCCCTGTTGTTTTTAGTGGAGGTCAATGGTCATTTGGGGTCATCAGAGGTTCAAAGGTTAAAACCAAGTCCTATATCGCATGCAGAGAAACTTCAAGGGTTTTCATACTTATGGTTTAGGTGGCTGACATTGAGTTGATGATCCCTATAGTTTTTGTGGGGGTCAAAGGTCATTTGAGGTCACCAGAGGTCAAAATCTTGTGAACGTGATATTTCCCCGCAGGGGAACTGTGATGAATCTCCTACTTAGCATGTGGATGGCCCATATTGAGTAAATGATCCTCATCATTTTTTGTGAACGTCAAAGGTCATTTGGGGTCATCTGGTTGAAAA
Organism: Holothuria leucospilota; assembly: GCA_029531755.1. Classification (NCBI taxonomy): domain Eukaryota; kingdom Metazoa; phylum Echinodermata; class Holothuroidea; order Aspidochirotida; family Holothuriidae; genus Holothuria; species Holothuria leucospilota. Next base: position 7,775,386 of record CM055974.1, on the reverse strand, counting down.
GGTTGAACTTGATAAACATGATATCTCAAGCAGGAAACTTTTGACAGCTCTCATACTTTGCATGTAGATGGCCTATATTAATTTTGAATCTAAAGTTGACAGTTCTAGGTTGGAAGGATTTACTCCTGACAGGAACCAAAAAGAAAAGATAAACTGATCTCAGTTGCTTTAAATTTTGTCAATAATCTTCTCTGAAGATTTTGTTTCATGTCATCAAAGTGTGTTGGAGAAAATTGGATATAAAATTACCTTCTTTGTATCTGAAGCAATTTTGTGGCTGGTGCAAACATTCTTTTACGTTTTGGCCGGGTACAAGCCAGGACAATTCTAGGACAAAGCCAACTGAAATTATTTGGCATTCAGTTATATACACATGCTGAAAACAACTCATTGTAGGAATCCATCCTTTGCACGTGTTTGCAGATGTTTACACAAAGCAAAGCTGTGACCAGTGTTGGCCAAACCTACCCAAAGCACATGCATTGTTTGCAGTTTTGCTAGTGATTGCAAAGGTAATCAGTACCTTGACAAAAGTTGATAATTATTCACTCAGGCTGTAATTTATGCAATCCAATCATGAACTAGGAAAGATTCATATCTTTTTACAAACCTGAAATTGTTCTTGACCACCTTCTGAATAAACATACCCCAAAGGTCAACCCTTCTCTGGTTAAGAAATCAGCCTGAAGGAGATGCCGTTGAAGGGCAGTAAGTGGTTGTTGACAAGTAGTGTTTCAGCGTGAAGGCCTATATAATGGGGGTGGATTGTCTAAGTGAAAGTTTCCACTGTGAGAATTGTTTCGGCTGAGTTATTGTTCGAATGTAACAATTTTCCAGATGTTGTCCAATCACCTTCCAATACTTTTTACTGTATGCAAATTACACCAAAAGTGCACTTTACTGAGGCCCTGATCCAGAGGGGGGCTTTCCCAGCTATGCCCTCCTCACTGTTTTGACACCATTTTTTGATTCCTTGCCGAAGGCAGGCAAGGAATCTATGGGATGGTGATGTCGTGTGTATGTGTGTGTGTGTGTGTGTGTGTGCGTATGTGACGGCTTAGCTTGTTTACACGATATTTCAAGAAGAGAAAGTTGGACAGTTCTCAAACTTGGTACATAGATGGCCCATATTGAGAGGAAGAACCCTATTGTTTTTGGTGGAGATCAAAGGTCATCTGGGGTCACTGGGGGTCAAAATCTGAAAACCTTGTTTACACAATATCTCAAGTTAGAAAGCTTGGATAGATTTCATGCTTGGTATGTAGATGCGTTGTGGTGAGAGGAAGAACCCTATCATTTTGGTGGAGGTCAAAGGTCATCTGGGGTCACGGGGGTCAAAATCTGAAAACCTTGTTTACACGATATCTCAAGTTAGAAAGCTTGGATAGATTTCATGCTTGGTATGTAGATGCATTGTGGTGAGAGGAAGAACCCTATTGTTTTTGGTGGAGGTCAAAGGTCATCTGGGGTCACCGGGGGTCAAAATCTGAAAACCTTGTTTACACAATATCTCAAGTTAGAAAGCTTGGATAGATTTCATGCTTGGTATGTAGATGTGTTGTGGTGAGAGGAAGAACCCTATCATTTTTGGTGGAGGTCAAAGGTCATCTGGGGTCACCGGGGGTCAAAATCTGAAAACCTTGTTTACACGATATCTCAAGTTAGAAAGCTTGGATAGATTTCATGCTTGGTATGTAGATGCGTTGTGGTGAGAGGAAGAACCCTATTGTTTTTGGTGGAGGTCAAAGGTCATCTGGGGTCACTGGGGGTCAAAATCTGAAAACCTTGTTTACACGATATCTCAAGTTAGAGAGCTTGGATAGATGTCATGCTTGGTATGTAGATGCGTTGTGGTGAGAGGAAGAACCCTATTGTTTTTGGTGGAGGTCAAAGGTCATCTGGGGTCACCGGGGGTCAAAATCTGAAAGCCTTGTTTACACGATATCTCAAGTTAGAAAGCTTGGATAGATTTCATGCTTGGTATGTAGATGTGTTATGGTAAGAGGAAGAACCCTATTGTTTTTGGTGGAGGTCAAAGGTCATCTGGGGTCACCGGGGGTCAAAGTCTGAAAACCTTGTTTACATGATATTTCAAGGTAGGAAGCTTGGATAGATTTCATACCAAGTATGTGGATGTGGTATGGTGAGGGGAAGATTTCTGTTATTTTTGGTGGAGGTCAAAATTCGTCTGGGATCACCAGGGGTCAAACTCTGAAAACCTTTTTTATACCATATCGCAAGGTAGGAAGCTTGGATTGATTTTATATTAAGTATGTGGATGCGTTATGGTGCGAGGAAGAAGCGTATAGTTTTTGGTGGAGGTCAAAGGTCATCTGGGGTCACCGGGGGTCAAAATCTGAAAACCTTGTTTACACGATATCTCAAGTTAGAAAGCTTGGATAGATTTCATGCTTGGTATGTAGATGCGTTGTGGTGAGAGGAAGAACCCTATTGTTTTTGGTGGAGGTCAAAGGTCATCTGGGGTCACCGGGGGTCAAAATCTGAAAACCTTGTTTACACGATATCTCAAGGTAGAAAGCTTGGATAGATTTCATGCGTGGTATGTAGATGTGTTATGGTAAGAGGAAGAACCCTATTGTTTTTGGTGGAGGTCAAAGGTCATCTGGGGTCACCGGGGGTCAAAGTCTGAAAACCTTGTTTACATGATATTTCAAGGTAGGAAGCTTGGATAGATTTCATACCAAGTATGTGGATGTGGTATGGTGAGGGGAAGATTTCTGTTATTTTTGGTGGAGGTCAAAGGTCGTCTGGGATCACCAGAGGTCAAACTCTGAAAACCTTTTTTATACCATATCGCAAGGTAGGAAGCTTGGATTGATTTCATATTAAGTATGTGGATGCGTTATGGTGCGAGGAAGAAGCGTATAGTTTTTGGTGGAGGTCAAAGGTCATTTGGGGTCACCAGGGGTCAAAGTCTGAAAACCTTGTTTACACAGTATCTCAAGGTAGGAAGCTTGGATAGATTTTATACTAAGTATGTGGATGTGTTATTGTGCGAGGTAAAACCCTATTGTTTTTTTTGTGGAGGTCACAAGCCATTTGAGGTCACCAGAGGTCAAAAACTGAAACTTTGTAAACATGTCATTACAAGGGAGGAAGCACAGATAAATCCCTTCTCATATGTTTTATTTTTTTTTTTTTTTTTTCATTTTTTTGTGGTTATTCAAGTTTCGGTTTAAAGGTCATGTGACATGAGCTGATGTGAGCAGGGGTCAAATTGTGACCACATCATAAAAAATGATGTAGAAGAGAAGTATAAATTTGATGGATGAACCTCACTGTAACAAAGCACCCCCTTTCGGCAAGGAATCACTAAGCCTTTTGGCTTTCTGGTTTTTTAGATGGTCCCAGTGCTTCTTTAGATTATATATGCTTGTTCTAATTGCCAAATGCCAGGAAGTACCATTAAAGTGTATGAATTTAAAGTTTTTGTCTAGGCCCCTTTCCCTCTTTGAGGCTTCATACAATTGACGCCAATAGGTTTGAAATTTTCCCACATGGAGTTAGCCCCTTCCTTAAAATCCTGGATCTACTGCTGAACTAGTCAAAGTTTCCACCATTGGTGGTCTAGTTGCAATCTGCTTTCACTTAGAATTTCTGTTGCCATTGCCTGTCTTTGTAGGCAAGGTCCATTAGGTTGGCCATAGAAGAATGGTAATTAATCAGAAAAGGGGAATGAGTAACTTGTGTCTCCCTCAAATAACCAACTCTTTCTCATTCACCCACCCCAACCCCCTTCTCTCCCCCCCCCCCTACAAAAATATTTTTTCCATAGCATCATGACAGTGCTGGTGTATAGTAATCTGAATTGAAGTAGTGAGATGTAAGTACACAGTACAAACGTACACTGTAGTACAGTTGTAGTAAGTTGTGACAACTAAGTATACATACATTGCATCCTTACACCTCCCCTGCTACAAAGCCAAACTGAAGTAGTGACATAGATGTAAGTACACTGTACACATGTGCACTGTGGTACAGTTGTAGTTAAGTTGTGACAACTAAGTATACATACACATGCAGCAGATATATGTTCACATTGCAACTTTACACCTTCCCTGCTACAAAGCCAACCACAAACCCACTATCATATGGTGGCACTGCCACTGAAGAGCCATTCAGACAGCAATTTACCTATTGTACCAAAACCGCATTACTGTTTCTTATATATGCTGACTTTTTGTGTTAGGAGAAATATGAGTTCCTGCCCCAGGGAGGTAGCTTTCGCTGGCCAAAACAGACTGTGGAAGTGTTGTTTTAATGGTAATCGTGGAGCTACAGCAGGGGTTCTAGCAATGACCTTCTCCTGGGACACTGGCTACTTTGTTCCTCAACTGGTAGAAATAACAACAGGTCTTTTCATAGGTTTAACCATACTGTTGAACACCATAGTTACACCTGCACTGAATATATGAATAGCCATGGTGCTTCAGAAGAAATTTGGGCAGGAGTGAAAAGTACATAGGTGTTGATATGCAAGTTGCACACTTTCTGTCAACTTCTCACAGTTTAGACTATCTGAGTATTGAAATGGAACATTTTGTCACCCTGACTATCTTTAAGGCTATTTTCGTAGTTTGTACATGGAATTATGATAGTGAGGACTTTTTTACATTATATGCTCCAGTTCCAGCAAAATTAAACAAAATTTGTAAGTGCTGAAAACCTTCACTCAAATAAAAGTTGCATGTAGACCTTTTTAGTTCAGGTACTGTCTCTTGGGGAATTAAATAGATTTGCTGGAACCATATGGATCATAATTATGAGATAAAATAATTGCACAGAGCTCTTTTTAATGTAATTTGTTGTCCCACCTCCATGTTCCAACATCTATGTTCTGACACTTATGTATAACTGGATAAGTGATGTTGATTGACAGATCCACTTGTTCTCATTTCACACTGGTATTGGCATTAAATCGTGGCATTAAAGAGTTGTCAGGACAAAGGGATATTGAAAGTGCTACTCTGTAATCTAATCTCCTTGTATACATGTCCTCGAGTGCTGAGAAGGCATGGAAAATGGGACGAGATTGTGGTTGGGGGGTTGTGAGAGGGTTACCTGCCCATTCTTGTTCAGAATTATTATGCATGTATTTGGTACAACTGATATTGGGATGATGGTATTTTGCAGTATTTCTAACAAAAATATGGATTGCTGCTTTAGGGCCAATGATTTTCCACGATTGCAGAAATATGCAGAAAAAATGGAATTTACCTTTCTGCACGGAATTTTACGGAATTTAGCAAAAATTATCAGGATCAAAATACATGTAAATTTTTGACGGAAAACAGTTATTTTCCTTCAAAACTATGTCAAATGAATGCCTGCATATACCAAAGATGTACACAGACATTTAAGCATCTAAAATGGTGGCAAATTTACCTTAAAATCGTCAAAACACCTTGAAGTTACAATCAGAAAACAAGCAGAACATTTATGAAAATTGGCAAAATTTTACCGGTATAGGCTCCAAATTGTCTATGCTATAGTGTGTTAGGCTGGGTTGCTTGTGTGCTACAAGTGTTTGCTGCCTTCAGGATCATAACCAGACAAGTTTAGGACTTGTTTTCGACATTATTACTCCAAAATCTGAAAATCACGGAAAGGGGTTACGCTTGAAACGAAATTTTGCGGAATTTGGAAAGTTAAAATGGAATTTTGTGATTTGTGAAGCGGAAAATCATTGGCCCTACTGCTTGAGGAAAAAACATATAGACATCAAACCCGCCATTTGTAAGTTTCAGAAATTTTTGTTGTAAACAATAGTTACATGTACCGTAATCTATTTCGCTCCTACTTATCTCCCCTTATAATATGTACACTACCTCCCTTATCAGTCTTCCACATTAGTATGGCACTGCCCTATCCCCTGCCGCAAAAGGGTCTTTTAATTGTACAGTACCACTTCAGAGCTGTAGTCAGTAGTTCAATACTGTCCTGGCCTAGCACCATGACAAGCCATCTAATAATGAGTGCCCAACATGGATTAATTGATCTTCTCAAGCCAGCCCTCTCAGTCTCATCCCCAGTTGATGTCTTTGGTTTCTGCTTCTGTTTGGAGGATATGACAGTCAGGAATTCAACTCAAGCTAGATGAGATTTACGTTTCCAAACTTCTCATTTTCCAGCTACCTGACAGACCAGCCAGCCAACCAATTCCCTCCATCTCCTCTCCCTCCACCCTTCCAACCTCTCCTCCCACCCTCCCAAGAAACTGATGCATCCTGAAATGGGAGTGGATGCACTTTTTTGCTACGAAATCAGTTCTCTGTGACTATCAGCACTTCAAAGTAAAGGAATTTGTAAATATGAGTGGAAAGCCCACCTTCTCATGAATTTATAGACAAATGTGCCCTTTAAAATGCTCTTCTTTACAGTATTTGGTAGAAGAGATGAATATTTTTGGGAGTGGAGCTACTCATAGATAGGACAAATGTGCTCCTTTAAAATGCATATTACTTAACATTGTAGAATGGGGCTCTATCCTTGCTACAGATAATCGATTTTAATTCCATTTTCGATGAGGCATACAGCTGTCTTAGACCTTTTTGATGGGCCCCTTTTCACCTTGTATCAACATGTTTGGGTACAGGAAGAATGTGGCATTTGAAAGTTTTAAATGTCATTGACCTACAAACATGTTTGCTACCATGGTCAAACCCTCTCACGATTGGATACGTCCATCAGTGACCTTTGGCTGAAATTGATCGCTGCTGTGTGTTCATATCATAATGTGCTGGAAATGAGTTTCTGGTTTCTCTGGGTTTATTTTTGCTCCAAGCTCAGCAAGATGCTGTTTTACACCTTTTGTAGAGTTTTCATGTTGAGGAAAAGTAAAGTACTCCACCTTGTCTTGTGTGGAAGAACTTAAGTAGTTAATTTCTAACTTAAGTATAAACACTTGTGTAGTGGTGATTAACAAATTAAAAAAAGTGGGAATGAAAAGAACCTTACAAATATTTTCAAGTGTGCATTCTTAGCACTATGTGGTGTAGCTCTTGTGTATGTGTTGGTAGCGCTACATTTGCATTTATGGACCAAGTAAATGTATAGTATAACAATAAATCAATACACGAAGAAACCTTTTTGTATGGAAAGTTTCTGTGTCATCAGAAAACGTAAGGCTGTATCCATTAGGGTTGGGCAATATACGATATCAATGTGTTATCGCCTTGAACTCATGTCACAATAATGGTAGGTATGATATCACCATGTGGAGACTTAAATCATCAATTTTACAGGCTGCACACACTATTAAAGGGGAATTTTCATCATCCCAGACAGTTCCAATTCTCCCAACTATGCATCTTCTAGCTCCTCCCATAACTGTATGAGGCTCTTTCTTGTGCAAGAATAAACCTGTTTCATTGCTTAAGGCCATGTCCTGGTGAGCATACAAGGCTATAAAATGTAATAAAAGTACTCTCTCTGCCTTGTGTGGAATGTGAGCTACTCTGCATCTTTCAAATTTTCAAACTTTGATGTCAATCAAAGAGCAGTCACCAACTGAGAATTTTCATATACATACACTAAAAATATACTTTGGGGTGATGACAGTCTGTCTTTAAATCAATGTGCAAATTGCAATGATTTTAACCATGTGAGCTAAAAACTTGACATACTATCCAATCCTGTTTAGTATGCGGATAGGTTAATAGTTACATTTATGATAGTGTCACTGCAATGCCTAGTTGTGCATAACTATCGCTAAATAAGCCTCGAAAACTTTCCCATATGTAATGTTTGTTAGGCTAGCCTAAGAGCTAGTAAAAATAAGTCCAAAGAAATATATCCTACGGAAAAACTAAGCAAGTAAAGCTTTCAAAAATATTTCATAGGGCTTAGTAAGAGTCTTTGCACATGTCTCATAAATATTTAAAGAAATGTTTGCTCACTCGATAAAATTTTTGGCAGGCTCTAAATCTGACAATCGATATGAGGCCCTTTATCAGGTGTGTAGACCTAGCCCTGCAGTAAGTGGTGTATCGAATTTTCTAGCCCAATGAAAAAGTGACTCTGAAGAAAAAAGGTAGTATGGAAAAAGTATTCAGAGCTTTCCAAAATATTGTAAAAGACCTCATAAGTCTTTTACACATGTCTTACAAATATTTTGAGAAATGCTTGCCCACTGGATAATCTTTAGAGGTTTCTGTGTTTGATGATAGTTTTGCAGCCTTTGATTATTGTAAACCTAACCTACAGTAAGTGTATAGAACTGAAAGCAGTAACCTACTGTAGTTAATCAATTGATAGATTGCATCTTCTACTTTTGGGACTGAAATCTAAGTATTTTAGAAGATGAAACTGTGTTGATAATATCAGTAATCATCAATATTGGCTTAATTTAAAAACTTAGGTCTAGTAAAATTTATTTGCTGGTCATTGGCCCTTATTCATCCTAGCCTATATTCATTAACCCGTAAGTGGCAATATATCAATACATCACAAATTTTTTGGCTATATTTTAGCGATATATCAATGAAATTTTTTCATATCCCCCAACCCTGGTTTCCATGTTTCCTGGCTGAATTATTTCAAATTCAAAGTAAATGGATCATAATAAAATCTGAAGCCACATTGCCCCTCTTTACCTCCTGTAAAAGTTGTAACCTTCACTTTAATAATACCCCAGTAGTACTGTGCTTGGCAAATAGTGGATATCAGGCTCATGGATTCCTTTTATACCAGGGAGTTTTGCAGATTTTTCTGAGAGGAACACTCATAATTTTATTTAAATGTAGGCGGATGAAATTGTATATACTGTACTATACCAAGCTAAGAAGCTTGGTCACTTGAAGTAGAGTGTCATTACCACTGTATCAATACAAAAGCTTACAGCTGTAAATTGAAGAACTGAAACTAGTGCTGCTGTATGAAGTGGGACTTCCCCTGTGTGATGGTCACAGTGATTAGAAGTGATAAATGTTAGTTATATAGTAATTTAAACAGACATAAACCTGTAAAGCTGTTGCAATGGGTATACTATAGCAAGACACACATTACAGTGTTTGCAGGATACTGAATGGATGAAAGTCACACTAGGGAGCTGCCATAGAATGTTGCATTAAAATTTGAAAGCACATTCTGTCAAAGCAAATTGGTAGGTTGAAAAGATGTTACTGTCATGAAAACTGTATGTCAGTAGCAGAAGAATTTTTTTTTTTTTTCAAAGTACATGGTGGGAAATTTGTTATATTCACATTGCAGACATATACTTATCCCTTTGCTACATCTAATATGCATTAATTCTCGAGCAGAGGGAGGCATTTGGAGATCGTTTTAGTACCGCACCCCCATTGTGACCAGAAGTCGGTCTTCTGACCCGCTGACCCGTCCTCAATTCCCTTCGATCCTCAGCTGTTGAGTAAGGAGTTTTGAGGCTTCCAAATTTTCAGTTTTACTAGAACTGCATAAGGTTTCTGAGACGTTTGTTTCTGCTGTCGTTACCGTTAAGTGTTTGTATTATATATCATAAAATCATATTAGATATCATAAAATCATACAATCTTGAACTGTAAACACCAAAACAGTACAGGATTTGCATTGGCTTTACTATGTGAAACAAACTTTCCATGTTGGCATCCTGTTGCATCTAGGCAAAATTTGTTAGTTGTTTTTTTTTTGTTTTTTGTCTTTTTTTTTCTCTGAGCATATTTTTAGTGCCTAGTTGTGCATACAGAAATAACTTATCACTGGAGAACTCAATATTTTACAGGTACTTTTTACTGTACCCAATATTATTGGTTCATGGAGGTTAGTCTAGGCTGATTATTATTACTATTATTATTACATATTTGGTACAAACAATAGTGAAGGTACCAGGTAAGTGGGTATAGACCAGAGATCTGAAACACACACAGTGAAGTGAGTGCACCCCTTACTGTAGTCCTAATATAGAAAATCAGGCATAAAAAAGCTAACTGCATAGAACAGGCCTTTTATAGGCTTTGCCTATACTATATTTAACCCATAAGTGGTGATGTATATCAATATATCTCAAAATGTTTTGCGATACTTTGGCCATATATTGATGTTACTTGTTTCATATCGCCCAGACCTATGGTACATATTGTGCTCTGTTCTTACATGCAGTTTCATAAGTTACCAGAAATACGATCAGACTTTCTGACAGGATCAAATTAGGATGTAAAGCAATGTCAATAATCACCTTTGAAAGAATATAAACAAAAGATTACTGTAGTTAACAAAAGTTTAATGTAAGATTTCACTATTGGTAAAGAGCTACAGTATGGTGCCCTTGATGTTTACAGTGATACCCTTCACAAAATCACTGGGACAATGCCAAAGCTTGTGAAGGCCTGTCCTGCTGACTTAGTCTCACTGTGCCTTTTTTGGGAGAAGTGTCAAGCTCTGTATTTTATCTCTAGGTAGAAAAATTGTTCCTTTGAAGACAGGCCCACCTTGCATTACAAATGGAAAACTGCTGCAGAGTTTTCAGGATTATTTCAAGAAAAAGAAATTCTTTGTATAAGACTCCTATCAATGCTTCTAGAAAACGCCTCGTAAGAGTTAGTAAATCTAATATACACATTTTAAATTAAATCCAGAAACAGAAAAGTGATTGGATAGGATGAATCTGCAATAACCATTGTCTTAATTCTATGAAGCTAAGTGATCGTATACCAGTTGTAATGTACAGCAATTAGTGACCTACAGTTAACTTCCTTGTGTTGTGTGGATAGTGCAAGTTTGTAATGTACTTCATGGAAATCCTCATTACGTGCATTGTAAACTTAAGAGGTTCATGAATGACTGTTTCGTCATAGGGTAGAGTTCAATTTCAAAGAATATTGGGATATATTGATTCACCATTCGATTCACAATGGGGGTCTTACTGAATGAGTATAGAAACTTCCCATGGGCACACTTGAATGAACTTTAAATTCTAATCAGGACAGGCTTCACCAATGTTATACTGAGTAATTGAAGACTGCCACTGTTGCCTATTCCCTTTTAATGGATATGGCAATTGCTGTACATAAAAATTTCTTTAGAACCATGGATTTGTTGCAGACACATACTTGCGACTTACCCCTAGCTAAATCTTATTTGCTCCCCCTGTGGGCTGGGGTTGTAGAATATGCCCACGGTATTCCCCACCTGTCGCAAGAGGCAACTAAAGGGGAGGACTTGAACTGTACTTTACCTTTTTATCTTGCTGACACTATATATAACACATTCGTGTCGGTGTGTCATTAAATCCAATCTAACTAAATCTTATTTGCATTAATCTCACACTGTTAGCAACTAAAAAGCTCCTCATGCCATGAGGATAGGTGACCACTAGTCCAAGTGGCAGACATTGGGGGTGTGATGTCAAAGCTCCTTTGAGTTGCATGCAGCATTTGAATGTATTGCAAGTAAGATGTAAAAAGCAGCAAGTATAGTTGCTTGTGAATACCCACACCAGTAAGGGGGGGGGGGGGACTGGGATTTGTAGCTGTAGAATGATAGGTAATTCAAAATAAGGTCGCTGGGTACCTTTATTTTCAAGAAATAAGGCTCTCACTGAGAAAAGTCAGTTCCATAACTGATGAATAATTTGTTCATCCAACCTCTCAAGTTTTCAAATACTCATGCAACATTAATAATTATGTGTTATATTTTGGGGGGAGAAAGAGTATTTTCAGAGTTTATTGGTTATCAAGATGAAATGGTTTAGAAGTGATAAAAGCCATTGTTTTGTATGTTTCATGTTAATGCAAAATGTTTCCTTTTATGAAAGGCATACCAGTTGACATACTGTAGGTCATCCGTAGTGTTATAACCTGAAAACTTGAGGCCAGTAGTTCGGGAGAGCTCTCTGATGTTCAAGACATACTAGACAAGTTCTGAGATCACAGATTTTATGATGTGTAATACAATAACATGCTGTCTGTACTGTCATATTGTCATTATGTCATGATTGTTGAATTGAATCATCACTATAAAATTGTTGTTATTGTTCCCATTAGAGTTGAGATATTCTGGGGTAAAGTTATGGTACAAAAGCGACTCAAGTTGTAAACCTTCCGTAAAATGATCCAAGATATGTTGTTCTGATGTTTACATTAGATACAATACAAAATTGTTTATTCTTGTCATCTAAAGCATTGATTTATTCTATACTCACCATTACAGAAGTGATTTTGCAAAACTCATAACATTCCCCCTTTATCTTTAGGACTAGCTTTTTCTTGGTCAATGATTTATTTGCTAGCAGTGAATGGTGTAGTATGTGATTAATCTTCGTGAGTAGAGGGGTATTTAACATACTCTACATGTAGGCCTAAACACAAACGTTGTATCAATTATTTCTCTTCATGTACAACACAATGAATCTTTTTCTTCCCTTCTTTTTCCATGCATCTCGGAATTACAGATGAAGAGTGTCATATTGTCCTCTCTCCAGAAACATCACCCATATATGTAAGTAAACAAGATAATTTATTTCCCCATGGGGTAATTTTCATCAAGTTCTTTTATCATCTTGCTGATTGCCAGCTATTATGAAGTTGTCAATTGTCTGAATGTTATAATTAGTTATTGGAATGGATGGGTTGTTTTGCAAGTCATATTGCCCTACAGTTTGCCACAGTTTTGTCTATCTCAGAGCATTAAAAATGACTACAAAGATGGTGATTTGAGATTAAATATGGAGTGGGTGATTGCTAGTCATTTTGATTTGTCTCAGCATGCTTGGAGGTAGGAATTACCATCCTTACGATGCAAGTGTGTACCATTCATGTGCTTCAGATCTTCAGAATCAACCTCACTTTCACATATATGTTCAGAAGAATTCACTTTATAGATCAACATATACTTTATACCCCTCATCTTGAGGATGGCTGAGCAGTAGTTCTTTATGATAAGTCACTTGATTACATCATGATTTGTCAAACAATACCCTCTGCTACCCCCTCCCATTTTTAAGAAGTGAGGCACTTGAAAATGTATGGCTACATCAGTTTACCCTCTCCTCCCCCTTCCCCCTCCCCCCTACCAACTACCTCCTCCACCTGTGCCAGACATTTTACTGATACTTGCTCCATTTAACCATCTAATTACCTGAAGTTACTGATTGGCAAATCTGTTAGCCAGTTTGGGGGAGCCATCCTCTATTGCCTATATTCTCCTTCCTCTGTCAAGCTTGAAGTCAGCATCCATAAATGATTACACATGGCAGATATTTGCTTACCCTTGCTACATGATAATTGCATTAATCTCACATGCTGCACGGGACTTGTTGTAGCTTTGACACAACTCTCCCATCGCCATTTTGGTTAGTAGGCTGCCCTCATTTTCCTTCTGCTGCAAAGCTGCTCCTCAGAGGTGTATGGGGTCCAGCTTTGCAAGTACAAGAATGAGGGCGGGCTACTAGGGAAAATGCAAAGATATTATAAGCATAGATTCCAAACTTAGAATGGCACGTTGACTCTCCATTGGAGCCAATATATCAAGGCGGAAGTGCTGATCATTGTTCAGTCATTTTGAAAACAATTAGGGAAATGGATGGTTTACAAAAGTATTAATACTTGTTATTTCAAATCATTGTAAATGTAAGAAGTGTAACTCCTCAATAAATTTCACTTCGCGGCAATTTACATAAGTACACAATGACTGGTTTTAAGGTCATAGACATATTCATTGGTCAGTTTCTAAGGTATCTTTAGGTAATGCACTTAAATATGGGTGTTCAGCAGGCGGGGTTCTAGACCGAGATTTTTTGGGGGGCTTAGGGGGGGCTTGGAACGGAAGAATAAAATTTTCTGTCATTATCAATACCGACATTGAGGAATGATGCTAAGGAGGACTCCATCAGTGGCGTACCCAGGATTTCTCTGGGGGGGGGGCAGTATGTTGTGTGATTGCCGGCCTGGGGAAGGGTCTAAGGGGAGGGGGTGTCCCTCCCCTTTGAAAATTTTTGAAAAATTAGATGTACTTACATGCAATTTGGTGCCACATACGCTACATTTTGAAGCAGAATTTGTGTTAAAAAAACTTACGTATTTTAGGAACTAAAAAAAAATTGACATCAGGGAGGGGGCATGGCCCCCCTGCGTACGCCACTGATAGTAATAATCATAGGCGTATGGGACTCTTACAGTTTGGGGTCCAGAAAATTTTTTGCCCGAACTTCTCAAAAAGTTGCCTGAAATCCGTTGCAATTCAGGTGCATGAAATAGACCACTAAACCACTACAGGCGCGCGAAGCGCGCGAAAATTTTTGCACATTTTTCGGGCATTCGATCAAAAATTCGGGAACTCAGTAGAAAATTAGGGCAATCTTTTCACTTTTACTTCATCTCTGCCGGAATTTCAATTTGAGTAAGGTATCAAATGTTGTACATGTCTGGTCTACTGTTACAAAGGCTTACTGAACTGGATTTGAGCAGTCACTGGATTTGAGACCGACTTTTTGGCGCTCAGAGACCGACTTTTGATTTTCACGCCCCCCCCCCACACACACACCTGTATTTACGCCCCTGGGACTGGCGTCGAACGTAAGAATGCAGCTGGGTAAGCTAGTAGGCACCCGTACTGTGTCTACTGTCGTAATACAGTACTAAGGCGAAGCGTGGCTGTCGTACTACATGCAGTCAAAACAACGGTGTACGTACGTGGACGTGGATACAAGAAACGTGATCACATTCCTATCTTACATGACACATTTGAGAAACTAAATCCACTGGACTAAGATGTGCACAAATGTATTGGACAATTTTGTTTTTCTCAATACACGCAAATATAGCATGAAGATAACACACAACCTCGGAAATTTTTTTGGGGGGGGGCTTGAGCGAATTTTGGGGGGGCTTGAGTCCCCAAAGCCCCCCCGTAAAACCGCGCCTGGTGTTCAGTGGTAAACAACGGAAAATCAACTAAGAGCGTTTGTTTCCTGAGAGTGCAAAGTGTGCGTCAAGTATTCTGGATGATCCACAGAAATATACTGTGGGTATAGAACGCGTTGTGAAAGTGCATGGCCTTAACAATGGACTTTTCTGTAATGCGTTTTTATTTTTGTACACAGATCACTGAGTAGAACAGTATGCATGTCAAATTGACACTTTGGCTGTGATATTTGTGTCTCCATGAGGAATCTATTTCCATAACAGCATAGTTATAGGGAGTTTGGGATCTATGCTTATAATGTCTTTGCCAAAGTGGCAGACATTGGGGGAAGATCGCGTGCAGCATGTGAGATTAATGCAATAAGGATGTAGCAAGGGTACTTATAGTCGCCCATGAATACCCCCCCCCCCCACCCCAACCAGGAAGTTGGAGGAGAATTATACCATTCACAGGTGCTTTAGTTAAATTTACCAAAGCTTAACTATGCCTGTATACTTCAAGTATTGTGATACCAGAAGTTGAAATGTCAAGTGTAGTCATAGAAAATGGTAGGAAGACACTGAACAAAAATTTCACATAAACCCATACAAAGTTATGTTTTATAAATGTGTCAGAGCAGAGACTGCATAGTGCTAAAATGTTTTATTTTTTTTTAGAAAGGGAGGGGACATGAGAAGTGACTGGGTGAAGACCTTTTAAAAAAAGCATTGTGTGAAAAAATATTTTTGGAGGGGATGGTGAAAAGTAGCATAACCTAAGGCAAAGTGCTTTTCGAAAACAGTTAAATTCTCAAATTAACTTGGTATAGGGTTTTTAAATTTATGCATTTTCAGACAAAATCATATAACACCATTGACAATTAAAACCTCTGGTCAGAGAAAATGTTCCTGCTTGGAACTGCAGAATCTGTTTGTCAACTGTGAAACACTGAAGTGCTACACATGATGGCCTTGCCTTTATGAAGTCACTTCAGAGGGCAGTAAATATGAATGCAGGGAACAAAATAAGAGTTAGGCATTCAAATTGTTATGCCATATTGAAGTCAAGGTGTGGAAATATTTGACCTAGCCATAGCATTTGCTGTGAAACTTGTTACCTTAAATTTATGTATTCTTGATCATCAGTGTGTAAGGGACCGCGCACAAATTTAATCGCCGTTTATCGGCGATACACACAGCCGACGATCACTGCCTATTATGCACCCTGCATAATGCTTATGCATGAGCGCACACAACCACGGAAGCACCGGGAGAGTTAATGAGCATGGAGCTCACCAGTTGAGAGGCACTGCTATTGTTCACAAACAAAAGCAGTGACCGGATTTGGCCAACGTGTGGTTACTTCACGCGAACAAAAGGTTCGAGTCTATAAAAGATAAACTGTACTTGAGTGTCAAAAGAAGACTTCACTGTTGAATAAATTGACTAAGTGACCATCTACAGTACAACTCAAAATAAGATGGACGTTAGTAGCGTTAAGCGTTAGAAAATTCCGTTTGCTAAGGATAGTTGCGTTAGCATTGAACCACAGTTATCGATACTTCCGTTATCAACGTGAATTGTCGCTAGCGTTATGCCTTTCTGCACCTGCAATCTTCCCTCCAAGTAACGATCCCATCGTTAATTGCGTTAGAAGAAACATGGTCCACGGATTGCATCGGCTTTTTCACGTACATCGAAAACGGTACGGCAACGATGTTAGCGATACTTGCGACAGCTGCGTTAGGTTTGCATGGATTGCACGGCCCGGCCGCGAACTAGCAGCAGGCTGAATCACTAGCACTTAACGTTCCTTACCTTCAGAATTTTTTGCATGTTTGAAAATATTATTGGGCATTTAAAAACTTAATGAATCTTTTGATAAAAAACGGAAGAACATAAAACTGCTATTTACTACCGAAAATCTCCGTCATCAAGAAAAAAAAAATAGTCCTATCGGACATTTGTTAATTTTTTTTTTTTTTTTTTTGGATGCCGGAGATTTTCGGAAATTGCAGTTTTATGTTCTTAGGTTATTTATCAAAAGATTCATTAAGTTTTTAAACGCGCAAAATATTTTCGAACATGCTAAGAAATTTCCGAAACATTGTCGAATATTCTAGATGAATATAACAAGTTAAATGTTCGATAGGACTATTTTTTTTATTATTACTATTATTTTGATGACGGAGATTTTCGGAAGTAAGTACCGGTAACAATTTTTTTTCTTCCACTATTTATGAAAAGATTCGTGAAGTTTTCAAGCGCGCAATAATATTTTCAAATATGCACAAAATTTCCGAAGGTAAGAAACGTTTTTTGAGTGATCTAGATGATTTTTAACAAATGTCCGATACTTCCTGTTAAATGGCGCAGATTTTCGGAAGTAAATGGCAGTTCTATGTTCTTCCGTTATTTATCAAAAGATTCATTAAGTTTTAAAACGCGCAAAAGTATTTTAGAACATGCAAAGAAATTTCCGAAACATTTTCGAATATTCTATGTGACTTTAACAAATGTCCGATAGCACTATTTTTTGGAAGGAGATTTTCGGAAGTAAATAACAACTTCCACTATTTACCAAAAGATTCATGAAGTTTCAAACGCGCAATATTTTCGAACATGCAAAAAATTTCCGACGGAAGGTAAGAAAACTTTTTTGAGTGTTCTAGATGATTTCTAATAAATGTCCGATACTTTCTCTTTAATGGCGGAGATTTTCGGAAGTAAACTGCAGTTTTATTTTCTTCCGTTATTTATCAAAAGATTCATTAAGATTTTAAGCGCGCAGAAATATTTTCGAACATGCCAAGAAATTTCCGAAACATCTCCGAATATTCTACGTGACGTTTAACAAATGTCCGATAGGACTACTTTTTTTTTGATGACGAGATTTTCGGAAGTAAATAACAATTTTGTGTTCTTCTATTATTTATCAAAAGATTCATTAAGTTTTTATACGCGCAAAAATATTTTCGAACATACCAAGAAATTTCCGAAACATTCACGAATATTCTAGGTGATTTTTAACAAACTTCCGATAGCACTAATTTTTTTTTTTATTTTGGTCACGGAAATTTTCGGAAGTGAATAACAACTTTATGCGCGTTTAAAACCTTAATGAATCTTTTGATAAATAACGGAAGAACATTAAACTGCAATTTACTTCCGAAAATCTCCGCCACAAAGAAAAAAAAAATAGTTTTGTCGGACATTTGTCAAAAATCATCTAGAATATTCGAAAAGGTTTCGGATATTTCTTGGCATGTTCGAAAATAGTTTTGCGCGTTTAAAACCTTAATGAATCTTTGGATAAATAACGGAAGAACATTAAACTGCAATTTACTTCCGAAAATCTCCGCCACAAAGAAAAAAAAATAGTTTTGTCGGACATTTGTCAAAAATCATCTAGAATATTCGAAAAGGTATCGGAAATTTCTTGGCATGTTCGAAAATAGTTTTGCGCGTTTAAAACCTTAACGAATCTTTTGATAAATAACGGAAGAACATTAAACTGCAATTTACTTCCGAAAATCTCCGTCACAAAAAAAAAAAAAAATTGTTTTGTCGGACATTTGTCAAAAATCATCTAGAATATTCGGAAAGGTTTCGGAAATTTCTTGGCATGTTCTAAAATGATTTTGTGCGTTTAAAACCTTAATGAATCTTTTGATAAATAAGGGAAGAACATTAAACTGCAATTTTCTTCCGAAAATCTCCGTCACAAAAAAAAAAAAAAAAAAAAAAAGGGTTTTGTCGGACATTTCTCAAAACTCATCTAGAATATTGAAAAAGGTTTCGGAAATTTCTTGGCATGTTCGAAAATAGTTTTGCGCGTTTAAAACCTTAATGAATCTTTGGATAAATAACGGAAGAACATTAAACTGCAATTTACTTCCGAAAATCTCTGTCACAAAAAAAAAAAAAAAAAATAGTTTTGTCGGACATTTGTCAAAAATCATCTAGAATATTCGAAAAGGTTTCGGAAATTTCTTGGCATGTTCGAAAATAGTTTTGCGCGTTTCAAACCTTAATGAATCTTTGGATAAATAACGGAAGAACATTAAACTGCAATTTACTTCCGAAAATCTCTGTCACAAAAAAAAAAAGAAAAAAAATAGTTTTGTCGGACATTTGTCAAAAATCATCTAGAATATTCGGAAAGGTTTCGGAAATTTCTTGGCATGTTCTAAAATGATTTTGTGCGTTTAAAACCTTAATGAATCTTTTGATAAATAAGGGAAGAACATTAAACTGCAATTTACTTCCGAAAATCTCCGTCACAAAAAAAAAAAAAAAAAAAATAGTTTCGTCGGACATTTCTCAAAACTCATCTAGAATATTGAAAAAGGTTTCGGAAATTTCTTGGCATGTTCGAAAATTGTTTTGCGCGTTTAAAACCTTAATGAATCTTTGGATAAATAACGGAAGAACATTAAACTGCAATTTACTTCCGAAAATCTCCGCCACAAAGAAAAAAAAAATAGTTTTGTCGGACATTTGTCAAAAATCATCTAGAATATTCGAAAAGGTTTCGGAAATTTCTTGGCATGTTCGAAAATAGTTTTGCGCGTTTCAAACCTTAACGAATCTTTGGATAAATAACGGAAGAACATTAAACTGCAATTTACTTCCGAAAATCTCCGTCACAAAAAAAAAAAAAAAAATAGTTTTGTCGGACATTTGTCAAAAATCATCTAGAATATTCGAAGAGGTTTCGGAAATTTCTTGGCATGTTCGAAAATAGTTTTGCGCGTTTAAAACCTTAATGAATCTTTGGATAAATAACGGAAGAACATTAAACTGCAATTTACTTCCGAAAATCTCCGCCACAAAGAAAAAAAAATAGTTTTGTCGGACATTTGTCAAAAATCATCTAGAATATTCGAAGGGGTTTCGGAAATTTCTTGGCATGTTCGAAAATAGTTTTGCGCGTTTCAAACCTTAAATCTTTTGATAAATAAGGGAAGAACATTAAACTGCAATTTACTTCCGAAAAACTGAGGATCAGTGGATATAAAGCGTGCCGAAAATTTTGGCTTCTATCTCATAAATGACCCTTTTTGGAAAGCCAAAATAAAGAAATTGACCATAAGCCTATATCTGACGACGGAATTTTCCCGACAGGGGGCCAGGCCATGCCAGCGACCTCAAGTTCCGTCAGCTCCACGTCTCCGGCGGCTGGGCGCTTATATACAGACTATAAATGTTCAACAAGTTTAGGCTAAAAGCCAGATGTGCATGCATCATCACAGTGGCGAATCCCGGATTTGCATGATGGGGGGGGGGGGAGATGATTTTATATTGTCAATAGCTATCTTACTGATGCAGGGTAGTGGCCTGAGGGTGAAGTTTTTATTGATTTTTTTCTCTTTTTTTCAGAGAAAAAAAAACTAATAAGGTGCAATTTGCAAGAGTTTGCTGATTTTAGGGAGCAAACATTAGGGCGACTGCCTATTGCCGGCCTTTCAAGCATAACGCCACAAACCCCATTAGCAATATCATGGCACCCTTAAGGGCAGAGTTGGTGCTCTGGTCCCTCCTACCATAGTACCACTGTGGACACAGTTCGGGCCAAGTCCAGGGTAACATATGGCGGAGCCACTCCATGAATGTTGCTAATAAGGGTCCAAGGAACCATTCTCTGACATCCATGTACCAATATTCCATTTTCAATAGTACATAGTCGGGCCGAAGCCAACAGTCGGGAGAATGGCAGTGACACATTAATGTTATCTAACAATTCTCACATCTTTTTGTTCTTATCGTGCGTCTAGTCTTGTTATTATTCTCGCGAGAAAATTGAAAATATGAAGACTAAAAATATTGCCGCCACGCCCTTAACCTGTTTTTGATTCCTTGCCAAAGGCAGAAGGAATCTATGCGATGGTGATGTCGTGTGTGTGTGTGTATGTGTGTGTGTATGTATGTATGTATGTGTGTGTGTGTGACGCTTTGCTTGTAAACACGATATCTCAAGAAGCGTAACTATGACTGAGCTCATACTTGGTGTGTGGGTTGGTCATATTAAGTAGATGATCCCTATTGTTTTTGATGGAGGTCAAAGGTCATTTGGGGTCACAGGAGGTCAAAAGGTCAAAACCTTGTAAACGCGATATCTCAAGATGGGTAACTCCGAGGGATCTCATACGTGGCAGGTAGGTTGCCCATATTAAATAGATGATCCCTATTCTTTTTGGTGGAGGTCAAAGGTCATTTGGGGTCACCAGAGGTCAAATAGTAAATACCCTGGAAATTGCTTGTAAACACGGTATCTCCAGAATGATAAATGTGAGGGATCTTATACTTACCATGTTTATTGCCCATATTGAGTAGATGATCCCTATTGTTTCTGGTGGAGGTCAAAGGTCATTTGGGGTCACCAGTGGTCAAAAGGTCAAAACCTTGTAAACACTATATCTCAAGAAGGGTAACTTTGAGGGATCTCATACTTAGCATGTGGATTACCAATATTAAGTAAATGATTTCTGTTATTTTTGGTGGAGGTCAAAGGTCATCTGGGGGTCATCAGAGGGCAAAAGGTCAAAAACCTTGTAAACATGATATCTCAAGAAGGGTAACTGTGAGGGATCTCATACTTAGCATGTGGATTGTCCATATTGAGTAGATGATCCCTGTTGTTTTTGGTGGAGGTCAAAGGTCATTTGCGGTCATCAGAGGTCAAAAGGTCAAAACCTTGTAAACATGATATCTCAAGAAGGGTAACTGTGAGGGATCTCATACTTAGCATGTGGATTGTCCATATTGAGTAGATGATCCCTATTATTTTTGGTGGAGGTCAAAGGTCATTTGGGGTCACCAGTGGTTTAAAGGTCAAAACATTGTAAACACTATTTCTCAAGGAGGATAATTGTGAGGGATCTCATACTTAGCATTTGGATTGCCCATATTGAGAAGATAATTCCTATTATTTTTGGTGGAGGTCAAAGATCATTTGGGGTCATCAGAGGTCAAAACGTCAAAACCTTGTAAACACGATATCTCCAGAAGGATACGTGTGAGGGATCTCATACTTACCATGTGGACTGTCTGTATTGAGTAGATGATCCCTATTGTTTTTGGTGGAGGTCAAAGGTCATTTGGGATCCCTAGTGGTCAAAAGATCAAAACCTTGTAAACATGATATCTCAAGAAGGGTAACTGTGATGGGTCACATATTTAGCATGTGGATTGCCCATATTGAGTAGATAATCTCTATTGTTTTTGGATGGAGGTCAAAGGTCATTTGGGGTCATCAGAGGTTAAAATGTTGTAAACACTATCTCACGAAGAGTAACTGTGAGGGATCTCATACTTACCATGTGGATTGACCATATTTAGTAGATGATCCTTATTATTTTTGGTGGAGGTCAAAGGTCATGTGGGGTCACCAGAGGTCAAAAGGTGAAAACCATGTAAATACGATATCTCAAGAAGGATAACTGTGAGGGATCTCACACTTGACATGTGGATTTTTAGAATTGAATAGATGATCCCTACTGTTTTTCATGCAGTTCAAAGGTCATTTGAGGTCACAAAAGGTCAAAACCTAGTAAACATATTTTAAGGAGGATAACTCTGAGGGATCTCATACTTGGTCTGTGGATTGTTCATATTTAGCATGTAGGTCATTTTGGGTCACAAGATTTCAAAAGCTTTTGACCTTATTAACATGATATCTCAAGTAGGATACCTGTGAGGGATCTCATGCTTGTCATGTGGGTGATTCATGTTTGTTGCAGTACAGGTATATCCATATGGCAAGGAATCACTAAGCCTTTTGGCTTTCTGGTATTTCTTCCTAGGTTACAGTGTTTCCTCCCTTCCCGAAATTCGGGAATCTGGGTGCTCGTCGGGAAATTTTTGGGAAGGGGGATGATTTCGGGAAATCTGGAAATGGCGTATGGCGTATGAAAATGACGTATGGCTTGACAGGGTGAAATCCTGGATCAGCCATTTAAGTAGCATACAAGAAGCGTTATTGAAAATATCTGGAAATACCAAGCCGATTTCAGGAAATTTGAGATTCCATTTCAAAAAAGAATAAATTTAGAGTGTGGAAGCACTGCTAGGTTAGACCGTAACCGTAACCAAAGTTTCTCACAGAACGAACTATAAACGGAAGTATTTCGAAGCCTTCAGTATTTCTGTGCAGCTACTTGGCTATTTTACACCATCCTACCGTGTATTACCTATACATAAACACAGGGTGTAGGCTCACACGTGTTTGTTTTTAAGTGTTGTAGTATCATATACAGCGGTACGTAATGCATGCACGTACTATAAATATCACTCTTTCTCTCTCGGTAGGTAGCGTGCGCTGGTTACTTTATAACAGTTTTCACGAAGACAGTTTTACTTTACATTTTGACCGTTTCTATTTTCCCTTTGCTGACAAAGTTAAACTGGGCAGAAGTTCGTTTTAGGCAAGTCTTAATCTGATTGGTTATGTTAGTTTCTTTATCTTCTTTCTTTTTTTGAACAAGATGAAGATGTTTGTAATGCGGATGATGCGGACGTTAGTAAAGAAAAGCAATGGTTTAACAAGTAATGCACGTGCCAGAATTTCGTGTTCCAGAACCACAGTTCAGTGACTCGGAACTCTGGCTTGCTTTACATGCACTTGTACGTGAGCTTTGCTACACAAAGAAAGGTAGCTTTCTTTCACAAGATGTTGACCAGCTATTGACGAAAAGCACCTTTTGTGTTGAGATTTACTCCGATGGGCAGCCTATTGTTAAGTCTTCTTTTGTGCTAGAGAGGCTTATACTGCTGCTCTTCCTGACTGTGTTTATAACTGTTCACGGTCTGCCCGGGCATGGAGAGATGTGTGCACTGAAGCGAAGCACATTAACTGGTGGTTGCTATACTCATTACAATGGGTAGCAACCACTCAGGCGGTGACAAACGGCGATTAAATTTGTGCGCGGTCCCTAAATAGACCAACAGGATCAATGCATACTCTATTAAACGGAGTATTAATGTATGGCATGAGTACAGTAGGACTCGGTCCCAAGCTACTAGGAGTTTTATACATTTTCTTCATGGCATGCTGAGAGTTGGGAGATAATCTTAACAGGTACCTCCAGATAATGTACAACACTTTGCTTGCCTTTTCAGTTCAGTGAAATTCCAAGAAATGTTCAAACTCTTAAATCCCAAGTTTGGAGTAAAGTGTAGTAATGGCAGTGAGGGATTTGTATTTTGATATATTTGTATACCTTTTGTTTTGCAGCTTGCCTAACATATCAGTAATTAAAAAGCAAGTGCAAGTCTTTGATCATCATTTTTAATTTCATAGGCTTGTACTTACAATGTTCATGGCAGGTTTCCAGTCTCAGTCTCATACCCTCTGCCCTCAGAAATTCACCTGGACCTTTTTGAGGCTTATTCAAAGTGTGATATGAAAAGCTTAACTTGCAACTTCCCAAAGATCCCATGTCAAAATGCAGGTTTTTTGTGTATAAGAATCATTTTAGTGTTTGCAAATTTTTCAGAGTGGGTCTCACCAAGTTTGTAATGCAGTAAATTATTCAAGGCATGTGCTGCAATATAAACTGACATGGTTAGCCTTAGGTTTACACATTGCAAATGATTTTGAGTATATTTGGCCTTGGTCTGGAGGATGTATCTCTTCTCTTGGCCTCAGCCTCACAGGGTGTAGCCCCAGTCTGGACTTTGGGTCAGCCTCAGAGGTTAGAGGGCCTTTACCTAACCATCAGGTAAAGTGGCTGTAACCAACATTGCTACAGTACCAAATAAGTATTATTGAGCTACCTGTATTTGACATCAGGGCATGTTCAATTTCCACATTGGTGGACCAACTCATGTGCAAGTGTGTTCATGAAAGAAAGGCACACAGCAGGATAGTAGAGTTATGCAGTTGTAATAGCACAATGTTTTGATGGTTCATCTACCATTTTGGCTAGCAGCCTGCCGTCACTTGCCTTATATCCAAAGAAAAAGATCCTGTTTTCTGTCTTACTTTCACTGAGAGTAAACTACTTACCTGCCCTGCAGACGTGTATTACTCCTGCACCTACATTGGCCGCACTTGCAGTACCAACATCCGTGAACTTTCGCAAGAATTCTTTGTCAAACTGTGTAAAAACTGTATGCTATTAACTAATTATACATACTATCAAAACAAACAGAATTATAAATATTCAACAAAAAAAAACAACTGAAGCAAGTCTTGATTATCATGCTGTTTCGAACGACAAATGTCAATGGGGTTTTAGTGTGTGATTTTGCCTGCTTCAAGCTCACACAATGAAGTCCCTTTGACTTACTGTGTAAAAGTGAATGTTGCAGCTGAAGCCTTTTTGTGCAATATGAATATTCATATATTGAAACCAAGCAAGAGTCGAGAGAGTAAAATCATATTAGGCTCATGAATAACAAAATTGGATGATCTCTGTCATTGTTCGCAGGTGTAAGATTATGTACGCCAAAGAGGAGTACATATTCGACACCTGCTATGAAGGTAAGTAAACTACTAGCCAGTGTTGATGTAGCCCAAGAATAATGTACAATAGATGTAGCAAGGGGAAGGTGTAGTTACTTATGAGAATACACATTAGTGGTTTGTGGGAAATTAGCAGGAAGTAGCTTTATAGCTGTGTACAGCATATAGACACATCGATATTTATGTACAACTGCCCCAAAGAGGGAAGCTATTTAGCTGTACTTTTGGTAACTGCAAGGATGTTGACTCATGAATATCTAATAGCCAAAATTTTGAACAAAGTATGAAATGAGGTTGTTGGAAGAAATGCTGGTACCCTATCATGCCCAAGTTCTTGTGTTGTTTTGTACTTTTATGAACCTCTTGGTATAAATCACTTGTACAGTCTGATTCTCGATTGATTTCCATGTAAGGTGAAGGTACATATTCACCGATCAACTGGAGCAGACAATTTACAGTTGTCAGGTGTCGCACTTTGATTGTCTCTGTCTTTCTGTCTGTTTGTCTGTGTCTTGTATGTCTGTCCATTTTCTGTGTTGTCTGTGTGAATGACTCTGTCTCTCTTTCTAAGAAAGGTGGTCAAAGTGACCCTCTAGTTATGTGGCATATTCAAAGTGTTTAGGACTTGAATTTTCGGTCCTGTGGGATTGTTGAAAATTCATCAATTGCTTACACTATTTGTTACTGTGGAAAGGTCACTGGTTGTTCATTAATTAGGAATTCTGATTTATAGAACATAAGTGATTGCGGAGTCATTGGAGAACAGTTTTGGCTCCTTGCTATGAGGTCAAAGGAAGCTATGCATTCATGCAGGCATGTTTGTGTATGTATGTGGGTGTGGGTGTGTGTGTTTGTGACACTTAGCTCTTTAACATGAGAAAGGAAACTCAGATTCGTGTCATACTTAGTATGTGAGTGACATGAGAAGAAGCCTGTTGTTTTTGGTGGAGGTCATACGAGGTCACCAAAGGTCAAATACTGAAAGCTGGTACTGCTGTGGTTTTGGTAGAGGTTGAAGGTCATATGAGGTCATCAGAGGTCAAACACTGAAAACCTTGTTAATACTATCTTAAGAAGGGAAAGTCAGATTGCTGTCATACATAGTATGTGGGTGTGCCATATTGAGAAGAACCTTGCTTTGAGGGGAGGTGAAAGGTCATTTGGGGTCAAAATTGGTCTAAAGGTCAAATCTTTGTAAACTTCTCAAGAAGGGCAACCTTGCTGAAGTTCATACTTAGCATGTAGATACATGTCCTGCACAGAGCACTAGGCCCCTGTTGACTTTTGTGGAGGTCAAAGGTCATCTGGGGTCAAAAGAGGTCAAACAGTGAAAACCTTGTTTACACTGTCATTTGGGAGCACCATAGGTCTAAGGATGAAAACCTTATAAACATAATATCTCAAGAAGGGTAATCTTGATGGATATCATACTTGGAATGTGGATGTACCATCTCCAGTACTACATCTCTGTCATTTTTGTGGAGGTCAAAGGTCATTTGTAGTCAACTTAGGTCAAACAGTGAATACCTTGAAAAGTACTCATAAACACAATGTTTAGAAGGATAACAGAGGGATCTCATACTTGGTATGTGTATGGCCCATATAGAATAGTCTGTAACATTTTTGGTAGAGATCAAAGGACATTTGGGGTCTCCATTGGTCAAAAAGTAAAGACTTTGAAAGCAATTTGTATCAAGAAGCATCCCGTGATGGATCTCATACTCAGCATGTGGATTACCTGTATTGATTAATAGGTTGGTTTTTGTTTTTTGTGGTGGTCAGAGGTCATTTGGGGTCAACAGAGGTCAAAATGTGGAAACCTTGAAAGGACTAAGCTAGATATCTCAAGAAGGGTAACAGTGAAGGATCTCATACTTTCAGTTGAACCATGTTGAATGGTTGATCCCTGTTGTTTTTGTTGGAGGTCAAAGGCCATTTGAGTCACCAGAGGTCAAAAGGTTAATATCTTGTAAACATGATTTCCCACTTGAGAACTTGGTAACCCTGGTGAATCAGAGAGGTGCTATCATGATATCAGTCTCCTTGGTCTCTGTCCATGGATATTTTATTCTGCTCTTAAATGTCAAAAGTAATTTTTAAACTTCATAATGAAACTGTGCCAAGTTGAAAGCACTGTATAGTTTTTATATTGTATTCCAGAGGCAAGGAATCACTAAGCCTTTTGGCTTTCTTGGTTTGTTTCTTGCCTTAGGCAGAAGGAATCCATGTTATGGTGATGTGGTGTGTGTGTAAGTAAAGTTTGTGTGTATCATGTGATACTTTGCTCGCAAACATGGTATCTCAAGAAGGGTAACCTTGAGGGATCTCAACTAGCCACGTGGATACCCCTTATTGGTTCCTTGCGTTAGCAAAAGGAACCAGTGCAGTTAGCTTGGCATTTGTGTGTGTGTATGTGTGTGTGTCTGTGTGTCTGTGACACTTACTTGGGTACGCGATAACTCAAGGGAAAGTTGGACTAAACTGAAACTTGGGATATAGATTGGCCATACTGAGAACGTGTGCCCTATTGTTTTTGGTAGAGGTCAAAGATCATTTGGGGTCACCAGGGGTCAAAAACTAAAAACCTTTTAAACATGATATCTTAATGTAGGAAGCTTGGATAGATTTCATATGTAATGTGTGGATGCATTATGGCAGAAAGAATAATCCTGTAATTTTGGGTGGAAGTCAAAGGTCATCTGGGGTCACCAGAGGTGAAACACTATAAACTTTTTAAGCAAGATATATCTCAAGTTAGGAAGCTTGAATAGAGCTCATACTTGGTATGCGGATGTGTTATAGTGTGAAGATGAAATGCAATATGTTTGGTGAAGGTCAAATGTCATCTGAGGTCACCAGGGGCCAAAAACTGAAAACCTTCTTGACACTATATTTCAAGGTAGGAAGCTCGGATAGATGTCATACTTTTATGTGGATGTGTTATGGTGTGAAGACGAAATCTGATATGTTGGGTGAAGGTCAAAGGTCATCTGAGGTCACCAGGGGTCAAACACTGAAAAATTTGTAAATGCAGTATTTTAAGGTAAAAAGGATAAATTTCAAACCGTTTCGTTATTGGTCATCAGGGTCACTGGAGGTCAAGCACTGAAAACATAATGTAGTTTAGAAAATCTTGAAAGCAGGATTATGATAGGTTCTGTAGGATTTTTCATTTCACATGCTGTTGCATTAAATCAGCTTTTAAGCACCCAGTACCTTAGAATTTGGCCTCTGTATTGTTGTGAGTATAGTGCTTCCTTTGGGTTATGCACAGATTTTGGATCATTTGAAGTTATCAGAGGTTAATAATTGAAATTTGTGGATTTCACTGAACACACATTATACTGCTTTGATCTGGTCTCTGCCCGTGGAAACTGTATGGATCATATGTCTCCTACTCAGGGAGGTAGCCTTGTTATCAGTCTATTATCATGCCTTATTAAACTTGTTTTCTGCTTGATTAATTGCTGACTAAACCTTGTTTTCTGTATATAGAGATGGTAAGTAGGGCAAATGGTAGATTGTTTTAAAGTAATGGCAAGTTTTATTTGAGAGCAGGTAAAAGTTTGCTTTGACTTTTTTCTGGTCACAAATAAGTGAAGTTAAAGGTGTTTTTTTTTTTCTCTGAGCACATTGTGTATTGATAATTGGTGGGTAATGTAATAAATCTGATTACAAGTCATTGAGTAGATTATACATGTTGAACTGAGGAAATATTTTCGAAGTATAACCCAGTATTATCCAAGCTGAATTTTAGTAAGGCCTCAAAATTAAATCTTTTAGTTCATGGAGTATTAGGGGTACTAAAATACCTGTTGTAAAGATATCACCCTCCTAGAACAAACATTGGGTTAAAGCTTTTGCACTGTCAGTGCTCTAGTTTGGAGGTCAAGTTACCAGGCTTTCTACCAGCCCTACAATTCCTATAATACCGAGCAAGGAACCACAGTGCCCATTGGGCTCTTGTTGCATAGGCGATCCCTTTGTTCTTGGTAGGGCTCAAAGGGTGTCAAAGAAATTATTCTGCTTGAGTTTGAAAAGATCAGTAATGAAAATGCTGTCATATGATAGAAAAATGCCATTCCTGATTTAGGGTACCAGGGTATGCAAATTCAGGTTTGGATGACAGTATTCTCCATGTAAGAAACAGTTAAATCCATGCTTCAGAGAAAGCATGATTTAGAAATGGTGTGATTCAGAGAAGTCGTTTCATACTTTAAACAGGAACAGAGAAAAAGTTGAGGGGACCCTGTGAGCTTCTATACATCAGTGACAAGGAAAGTATTTAACACATATCTTTTCCTTTTTCTCTCTAGGGTGGTGGAATATTAGAAATAATTTTTAGTGAGAATAGCATCTTGCCAGCAGATGATGTGGAGTTTTACGTTGTTTTCTGGGGTCTTACAGCAAGGCATATAACATCAGCCATCAGAAAAGACTACAGAACATTAGAGGTGATAGTACCAGGTAAGTTATGATGTCATTTCATGGCAATCAGAATTTGTGGTGATTCATGTATTACTTTGCAGACAAGTATACTTTATCTTATGCCAATTATTCTTGTGCACAGTGCATTAAATGCAAGCAAGATGTAACAAAGGTAAGGGTAGTCATTCATGAGTACCCACACCAGTAAGGTGGGGGAGGGGAGGTGGGAGGGGGAATTAAATGTGTAGACTTGCAGTTGTTGTGGAATATTAAAGTGATAATGAATCACGACTAAGCAGCAGTAGAGGTTGAGGCATTTAACTGTGTCAAAGTTATACCAAAATTTGGTGTTGCTTGCATTCAGTACATTTATTGGGTAAGAGTTTGAGACTAGAAGCAAGTAGAGTCCTGATATGTATGTTTAGCAGACATTGATGCACTTGATGACCTTAGCTAGGGTAGCAGAAGAAGATATATTTCACTGCAACATCCCTCAGGCTACATTTTTGTCCATGGACAGAGGTATAAACTAGATGAGTAGAAATAATGACAGTTTGCAAGTTTAGAGGGTTTTTCGTATGTCTCTGAATAGTAGGTCTCTCTGTCCCTCAGTGGCTATTTTGACTTTGAGGGAGTCATTCTATCATAGTTGTGTTCATTGTCCTGCTATGCAGACATACTGTGAATGTGCCCTCTGTGCCCAAACTACAGGAGTGGTAACAGGGATGCAGGGGCCTTTGCCCTCCCCAATCAGGGAAAGTTTTTAGTCTTGTCAGGGAGCCTTATTAAGTATGGTGAAGTATGTGATCGACAACAGGGACCAGCTGCCATGATGGTTTGCTTGTTTTTGCCCATGTGAAGGGCATACCCTTCTATTAGACTGCCAAATTTTTGCATTCTCTGTGCACTGAAGTGTTGGGTTCACCATGCATCCCCCTGGCAACTTAATTTCCCTGTCTGCACTTCAGGTTACTGCCCCTCCCTCTTGTTGAGAAAGTCATCCTTCTGCTCTGGCATCTGGCAAATCCTGGCACCACCCCTGCCAAGTTATGACCAACAGGCAGTGGGACACAGGACACGTGCAGTAAATGCAAATGGAAAACTTTCATCAGCTTGCTGCTACTAGCACGCAGTAACTAGTGACTCTTGTGACTCACACTCTGATACTAGTTCAATTCTCTACACTGCAGTGGTTTTCCAGTAGATTTTGTTGTGCAAGGTTTATTTCCTGTGTGATGGTCAATGGTTAATGACAATTTTGTCAAGTCTATGTCACGACTTCAATAATTACAAAATTGCTCCCAACTCCTGGCTCCTTACAATGCACTTCTTACTTAGTCCTCTCCTATACTGCATCAATCCTGACATGATACAGTTCCATGGTCCTGTCAACTGGGTAAAACACCAGTGTTGTTTTATGTAAACTTGACAATTAACTCAAGAAACAATTGCCAAGTGTCCCAGACAATGCCATTAATTCAGTCTTACAGTACAGTATAAAGTGAAGGCCAATTACATGCTAAAGAGTTTGTGTAAACCTTTTGTCACATATCTCACACCACAACACTGTATTACCTCTCAGGACTTGTCTTGATCAAGAAGCCTGCCCTCTGTCAGAGAGATTCTTCAGTTTCAGCATTATTTTACTGGTATCCTACAAGGTAACAGCAGAGTTGCAGTAGTGATAGACCTATTTTAATGATCTCATTGACATGGGAACTTGTGACTGAGTTTCCTTTGTTTCTCAATTTACATGGAAAAGGTTTGTGCTACCCAAAGTGCATTTTGCCATACTAAAACAAAAGCATAAATTAAGGAATGATGTAGGACAGATTCTTTGAATGTAAAGTGCTCGTAGTAAACTGTCAGGTATTTCATGTGTCATTACACTCTTATATGAAACCTGCACCTATCTTCAGTAAGTCCCTTGCTAGTTAACAGCACGGCAGTGGTAGGTGCCCTCCCTGTAAATAGGAGGTAAGCTTGTAATGTTTACCTGGGACAATTATTGGTTTGTAGAAAAAGCAGCATACTGTATATGCACATGTATTTTACAGTATGCAGTATGAAGGCATCATCCATGTTTGCATTATTTTGACCAGGGTATCATGGGAAAGGTCATCAGAGCCCCATACATGCTTTACAAGTGATAGTGAACAGCTATGCTTTCTTGCTGTAAAGTCATTTTTCACATTTTATAAATTATGCTCATGGAGGAAAGAAGGGGTAGTAAAGACAAGAGTATATTTTGTCCTCTTATCTCAAAAAAAAAAATGGGTGACCCGTAATGTGCAATTGTTAAGAACCATCATCTCATAGCTTGAAAGATTTAAGTGTTTTAATTTTGTTTATTGTAAATTTTTTCTACAACCTATGCTATACATTTTGTTGTCTAAATACAAATAAGTACTTGTCCCATAAAAAAAAACTACTCTATAATACAATGAATAACCTAACTAGCCATAAAACGAGGCAGACAAACATTACTTTCAAAACTTTCAAAGTGTGGCCCTAAAAGGGTTCTTTATCGTATACTTGGATGGATCTCCCTTCATTTGTAGTGAAGTCCTTGAACAAGGTGCTCCCGATGACATCAAAATTTCTTGTTTAGAATGCCCTGAGGTCTTTGTACACAGGTATTGATTAAACAGAAGAGAGAATAGATTCAGACAGGAATTCAACTGGCAGAAAGTGAATCAAGCAAATTTGTCAAGTGCACAAGATTTTAAGTGAAGTGTTTATGTTGGTCACAAGTCATCCACATTTTTGGTGAAATTATATTTGTATACACCTACACTGTTTGTGAACTTGCACAAAGTGAATAAAGAGAGGCTAGAGCACACTAATATTCATCTTTCTGGACAGTGCTTCTCTAGTTCTTGGAATTACAGTTTTGTATCAGTCCAGAGTTGCTTCATCAAGTAATGCAATGTTTTAAGTATTTACATGCTCTAAAATAGGAACAGAAAGTAGCTGTTTAAGGCTTGGTGGACACACATCTGTTTGGAAATTCTTAGAAAAGATTGCAGGATGTTTTTAAATTATTGAAGATGTATCTTCAATCTTGCAGCAATTTGTTGGAATTTGACAAACAAAACTAGGAAGGAGAAATTCTTTCTCATCATGTGAGCATGGTACAGACTGATCACATTACTTTGAATACATACGTTGATGATGAGAACTGGAAAATGACCAGACAGCTTTTTTCTATTTGAATGTACATATTTAAATGAATCTTTTCAGATTGAAAGCAATGCACAGATAAAGTTCCTCTTTACTATATCAAAATTTAATAAGGTTAATTCTGGTCTTGCCTTAAGTACAGAACTTTGTGCTGCATAGCTTGAATGATAAATCCATGTACACTATCTCAACCCTCTTTTGTAACTTTCAGTTACATTATGAAGTTATAAATTATTTGGGGTTTTAGAAATAAAAGATCAGGTTTCAGGTTCATTTCACTTTTTCCCATCACATAGTCCGCATAGATTGAATTTCATCTGTGTATCAAGTTTTTGTGTGGTGCTGAGTAGAGAATTCGGTATGTTACATAATCAATATTGTGGCACAAACTTAAGTAGCAAATTGTGTAGATTATATTCAGACCTAACCCCATCATAGGGTGGGGTGGGGGAAGGAAAGGCAGGGGGAGTGGGTGTGAAGCGCATTATGATGTGATTTTTAGCAGGGAGGAGATTGAAATGTGTGAAAAATGAATGAGTAAAATTCTTGTCAGTTAGAGGTTATTACCTTTGGATGACTGCCTGGTTGTCTATGCAAAAGGGAAAAAATAGAGGGGTATGCACAAAGGATACTTGGTAAACAATGTAGGGTATCTTTTAAATTAATGAAAGAATATGTAAAAAGAATAATTAAAAGGTATTCCCTTGGTTCCTATGTTGCAATCATTTTTTGTCACATTGAAGTTAGCAAAGGTTAGTTACAGGAGTTTCTGGTTGCCATAGTGACTCATAAATATTTTGCTCTGTGGAAAAGGGAGCAATAACCTATTTTTCCCTAGTTGACCCATGCATGGGAGGGAACTATTGAAAAAGTTAATGCCTGGCTGCACTGTCTGAACTTGAAATGTAAGGTTTAAAGTTTCTGACAGCAGAGAAAAATTTAATTGGCATTTAGTGAAAGTTATAGCCTTTTAGAATTTAATATGAAACTGGGTGGACACTGAATTGTAAGGCATTTGTTTCTAAGAAGTGTTAAGTTGAACTGTAGACCTTTGGGCTATTTTTACAGGGATTTGCCAGCTCCCTGATTTGTACATAGATGTGCAGCATACACTGTTCTGTTGTTATTTGTATGGGCCATGATATGATACACAATCAGAAGTTTTTGAGGTCAGCCACTTTGACGTCACACAGTTGCTCCTGTCAGTTGACTTAAAAGGATGGGAATATACATGTGTGTGATACTATGTATTAATGTACTGTATGTACTGTATATAGGGCTGAACCTGTGGTGTGTAGACAAAGGATATAGAAAGAATTATTTTTTCATTGTATGAAAGCAGACTTGCTAAATGTCTCATAGATCTATGATGTAACATTCAGCCATGTGGTAGTTTACTTATATGTGACTTTGAATACCCCTTGTCCATGATTTTGCCCATAGCTCTTAAGATTCATTGCCTTTGAGTCGGTGAATAAGGGACAGCCAGTTTAGCATTGGAATCTTGGAGAGGTGGGGGGTGGGGGAGGGTTGTGATTTTGAGAGCATAGCCATATCTTAGAAAGAGGGTTTGCAAGGTAGTGTTTGTATGTTTGTGTGTTTTTGAAGTTGATCTTAGGATAGCCCAAAAGAAGACACTCTGACATTTCTTCATCTCTCCACCCCCTCTCCCCATCTCCCCACCCATGTTAAAGACAAGATCCAGTCATTGTTGAGTCATATGTATTAAAGTACCCCTGCTTTTGCCCTGCAGAGCATAGGCAGATTGCTCACTCTTTGTGGGCTTCACAAATCAACATAATTTTGATAGGGAGCATGCGAATGACCAGCTGTACAGGCTAATCTGCTATAACTCCAGTAGGGAATATTTGATGTAACCCTGAAGGCTAGCTTGTTACATGACATTTGCCAGAAGCAGATTACTGTAGAGAATATGGTGAACTTCAGGTATTGAGTAGGCCTTAGATAGTGTAGTGTGAGCTATTATTTAGAGTAATACCCTCTGTGAAGATAACTGTAGGGAGTGAAGGCTAAAGGGCCTCACACAGGGCTGGAAATAAACAGTGGCCATGATGGCCATGGCTGTTGTATTTTGGAGAATGGCCGTAGTACTCTACAAAATCACGTAATATCGATGGCCTCAATGGCCAGTATGCCCCAGTTCCATGGCTGCAATGTCCCTTTTCTCCAATATATGCAAGGAGCAAGAGAAACACATAGCCTACCATTCTTACCTGAAAATAGAAGCTTGCAGATGTAGCACAGTCAGAGCTGGCGAATCAGTAGTTGCAGCACATCCTGTTAGTTAGACAAAATGCATTTTACATACCATATAGTAGGTACAGGCATCAGCACAATTATGCTCATTTTAATTGTGTTGTATCATGTAGGGGAGACAGGGCTAATCATGGCCCCAGGGGCTATTGTGGCCCCTAGGCAAATCTCTCCCTACTGCTTGAATATGCTAAGTAAGAAGTTGCTAAAAGTAAATGTAATATGAGTGGTACATCACTGACCCAGACGAACAACAACAACCACAGTCAAAGATTTGTGCATAGAAAAGGGGACAGGGATTTTAACGGACACCCCAAAATTGACAGACACAAACTTGTACAGTATGTCCACTTTTGAAAGGCGAGTCTGGTATCTACCAGATACTTACCTTTAATTTTAATATTTTATTGTAATTAAGTGAGTATTTATGCATCTTAGTACAAAACTAAATTTCAGTCTAATTCATTCACGAGTTTACCAGAAATGAACTAATTAATGAGGCCCATCAGGGCTATTTTCTCCCTCAACAGAAAAATGCAGTCAGAAGTTGCATCTTGCAGCAAGCATATATTACAGTATGTAAAGTAAGCTAAAGAGAAAAGATTAATGGATTTTCAGCTTATTGTAAACACATGCTGTATGTTTTCTCATTGCTTTACTATTTAACACCTAATTACTACAAGTCGGTTACCAAATACACTATTTGTGCAACTGCCAACCTTCTCAACTGGCAGTGGCCCCTTACTTGCCCCCAAAGCATGGTAAATACAACCACAGTGACTTGATAATAAGTTTTCAAATTATTTTCTAGTAGTCAGAAGCTTAACCATTGTAAAATGTGCATTCTAAAGTATACTTTTTGATACAGGCCACAATTCCCCCAAATTTCTAGTCCTGTGAATTTCTTAAGTTAATTAGTATGCAAATTACAGCGGTTATGTAAATATTTTTATATATTGTAGACCAATGACAGACCTAGTTGTTGACATGTATAGTCCACTACATTTCAGTACCTAGATATCTAAAGAAAGAAAAAAGGGGCCACAATTACCCCAGTCTCCCCCTACGTGTGAAGGGGCTTCAGTATAGTCATGTGGGTGTAACAGATTGTTTTTAACTGTGTTGGAGAGGGTTTCAAAAACTGAAAGAATGGGTACATATAGTACTTTGTTTAGATGCACCTAATGGCAGCCTTGCTTCCAAACCCTTAACAAGAAGTTACCAAAGAATTTTGTAAGGTTTGATCTGGGTGACACCAGCAACTTCAGTTGACACTTAGAACTCCACCCTTGGCAACTTCTGTGTGTAAAAATATGACTAAATGTCCCACACTTAGGTACTATTATGGCACACAGTGTCATACTTCAGCAGGTACCAATTTTTGTGGAGATAATTTGTTTCCAGGATTGACATAAGAGTCAGTGAAGTGTATATTACAACTCCCTTTTTGCCAATTGTAGAAAAGTTAACCTGCATATCTGCAAAAAGAACACAGATTTCATCATGGAAACAGACAGTAGCAAAAACTAGAATGCGAGGCATTCACACGGGTGAATGTAAAATCGAAGGGGAAAAAATGTGAGGGAGTGCGTAGAGAGGATTCGAACCTAGGATATCTACAACATCTCGAACGAAAACATATGCCTCAACCAACTAGGCCACAACACCTTCACGACGAAGAAGGGACTTTATTGATATATAAACTCTGTAGATCATCGTGTGTACTTATTAAGGTGAATCAGTATAGTAATGGTAACAAATGTAATGGAGTTTTGCATTTAAAGGGTTATTTTTATTCTCTTTAACCATGACAAGTGCCCACTAGAAGGTAGTAGCCTATTTCCATGCTTTAACTGGGGATTGTTCACCGTTGACCAAAGGCATTTTACTCTCCCTTGAGTTTGACGATTATTCCTTCTGCTGATCAGTGTTCGAACGTAATTAGTAAAATCAGGTAGTCAATCAAGCAGTCCTTTATGCTAAATTAGAAACACAACTGAACAACTGACGAGGATTTACGAAGTTCTGGTTATCTCAAAGATGTCCCGGAAATATGTTGCGTAAATGCAGTAGGTGCATATGTACGTAACCGTACTATACTATCAGTATCATATTGGCTGCGCCATAGGATCTAATGTGCACACAATGACTCCATCAGTGTTAACGTGATCACCGACAAAGCAAGCACCTCTTTCTAAAGGAAAACAACTTTCACCTGAACCTGATGTGCAAAAAAGGTAACTACCTACGCAGTGCTTATTGCTGATTTTTGTACATATGGGGACTTGATAATCTTATGCGTTCGCTATTCCTACTCCACTCGGAAAAGTCTTCAATTCTGAAGAAAATATAACTCATAGTTTTGTCGCTTTTTGGTTTCGATGATAAGAGAAGCCTATGCATTCGTGATATGTGTATGTGCATGTTTGTGTATGTGTGTTTGTGACACTTTGCTCGTTAACACGATATCTCAAGAAGGGAAACTGACAGTTCTCAAACTTGGTACATAGATGCCCCATATAAAGAGGAAGAACCCTATTGTTTTTGGTGGAGGTCAATGGTCATCTGGGGTCACTGGAGGTCAAACTCTAAAAACCTTGTTAACACGATATCTCAAGGTAGGAAGCTTGGATAAATTTCATACGTAGTATGTAGATGCATCGTGATAAGAGGAAGAACCGTATTGTTTTTGATGGAGGTCAAAGGTCATCTGGGATCACCAGGGGCCAAATGCTGAAAACCTTGTTAACATGATACCTCAAGATAGGAAGCTTGGATAGATTTCATATGTAGTATCATAGTTAATAGACACATCCCTGGTTAGGAAACTTTACGTACACCCTATACACACCACGTACAAGCCGAGTAGCTATGTTGAGACGTGCAGAAAAGTGCATCACGTGACATTGACCGTGCACACAATTGATCAAGTAGCGATATGGCTACATTGAGTGTTGTGTTGTTCAGTCATTCATGGAAATAAATTGAAGTTGATTCAAGGGTTGGAAGGGTTTCAGGATGCTTTCGAATCGTAAGTATTTGTGAACGTTCAAATAAACGAAGAAAACCATGGCCCACAACCCCCACGTTTCTTGTTTCCAGAGTAGAATTAAACTACCATACTCTGCAATTTTGCATTGATGTGTAGTGTTTGCTTAATACTGTAACGTTTTAGCCTCTGTTGAGTCTGGAGTATGTCTGGCACAAGAACTGGAGGGGGCTGGTAAAACCTTCGGCTGGGTATACGGCACACAGGAACAGGGAGGTACATGTGGGTGAAAAAGAGAGACTACTACACAGGTGTTAAGTTTGTCATATCTAATTCTAGGCTACTAAATCAAGACAAATAATATGAAAAAGGTGATACACGAACACTGTTTATTATAACTCATAATTAAGACATACCTAACCAGCAACTCTATATACAGGATGCTCAAACTGTCACTAAAGCAGTGTGGTGCAGGACTCAGGCGGCGCTAGGGTTGTGCCGGCGTTGGGGTTGCGCCGGGGTCAGGCTTGCGCCTGCGTGGGGTTGCGCCGGCATCGGGGTTGCTCTGGCGTCGGGCTTGCGCCGGCGTCGGGCTTGCGCCGGCGTCGGGGTTGGGCCGGCGTCAGGGTTTGCGCCGAACAAACTCGAACTACTCGACTTTCAGGACTTGTACTTTTAGATTCTGCTTCTAACTTCTAAGCTGCAAACTTCTTAGCTGCGGCAGTTCAGCTAGGGACCACTTAGTCAGAGTGGAAGCTCGTTTCCCAGCCCTCATTTCCTCAAAATACATAACATTAGATACGGTTCAATATTACCATAGCTTAACTGTATGTCTATACCTTAGTGTGCTAAATTAATGACCAATCAGAGCTGGTTCTCATCCAGTGCTTCCCAGTACTGACCAATTACAAGTACAAATACGTTTGACTGACAGCGCCTATACCACCCACCATCTGGAGGGAACCCGTGCTCTCCCCGGTGAATCACTACCTGTTACGTAACACCGATGTCTCAGGCCAACTTCCTGCCTAGACAAAGGCAAGTTGTCTTACTTTAAGTGAATGTCACGCCCGACGGAGTGTAAAGCATCACATCACTGAATGATGATTAAGACAAACAACTTTCAAGTAAGTAGAGCTACAGAATTGACACTAAAGGAAGAATATACGAAGCCTCTTCGTTACAATACTATCACGTGTGAAAGTAAAAGACGGTTCACTATATGACGTTACCAAGTCGGTTAACTGTTATATTTTTAGGGAAAATACCCAATCATGATATACTTGATATATGCACTAAATTCCACTCTTTAGGAAGAAAGTGAGTCATTCTCAAACTGACCCAGACCTGCCAGCTTCTCTCCTGTTACACCAGGAGCCTCCGGTAGTTCGCACGCCGACACCTCGCGGCAGTGAGATATGCATACAATACAGCGTACGAGTAGCTGCAACGAACGTGGAAATACAAGGGCAACTTTCACTGTGCATTAGCGAATAATGGGGCGTATACGACCGTACGATCGATTGAGTTGGCTCTAAGGCTACATTTACATGAAAATCTTCCAATCTCCCTAATTTCCCACTAATCTGGCTATTTTTTGCCCTGAAAAATTTAGATTTCCCTATTTTGGTCTGTTGACAATTGCGGAGGTTTTATCGGTAAAGTTGGCAGTGTATGTAGGCTACTAACTATAGCTAGTAACTCCAGCCGCAAATACCGTTCGGTGTTTGGAGGGTTTTAAGACCGAAAAGTAACAATACCAAACTTTTACCAAAAAAATTTCATAATTACCGCTTCATAGAGGTTCACAAGTAGTGCTACAGAAGTACTACTTTGGAAGTAGGTAGGTAGTACTTCCATAGAGGTGTATGTAATGCCTTGTGCTACGAGTACGCACGTGTAGTAGAGCTAGTCAACCAGCCTTGTGCACGGTTAGCGTCACGTGACTACTGAAAATCAGGATCTCAACATAGACAGTGCAGTTCGCCGAGTTTTCCAACCAGGGATGTGTCTATTAACTATGGTAGTATGTAGATGCTTTATGGTGAGAAAGTGAAGCCTATCATTTTTGGTGGAGGTCAAAGGTCATCTGGGGTCACATTGGGTCAAACACTGAAAACCATGTTAACACTATCTCCAGGTAGGAAGCTTGGATAGATTTGATACATGGTATGTGGATGCATTATGGTGCGAACATGAATGCTTTCATGTTTGGTGGAGGTCAAAGGTCATATGGGGTCACCGGGGGTCAAACACTGCAAACCTTGTTAACACGATATCTCCAGGTAGGAAGCTTGAATAGATTTTATACATGGTGTGTGAATGCGTTATGGTGAGAACATGAATGCTATCATTTTTGGCAGAGGTTAAAGGTCATCAAAGGTCACTGGGGGTCAAACTTTGTTAACACAATATCTGCAGGTAGGAAGCTTTCAGATTTCATACTTAGTATGTGGATGCGTTATGGTGCAAACATGAATGCTATCATTTTTGGTGGAGGTCAAAGGTCATCTGGGGTCACCAGGGGTCAAACACTGAAAACTATTTTAACACGATATCTGCAGGTAGGAAGCTTGGATAGATTTCATATGTGGTGTGTGGATGCATTTTGGTAAGAAGATGAACCCTATCATTTTTGGTGGAGGTCAAAGGTCATCTGAGGTCACTGGGGTCAAACACTGAAAACCTTGTTAAGGGGAGATTGCCAAATCTTCCCGACGGATTCCGAAGGATTGAACTCTGGCCAGTCTATTCACTTTGTGCATCACCGTGAAATGAGCAGTACAGACACTGCTGGTCAAGTCTGTGGCATTATGCATGCATGGGAGGTGCTTACACACACTTCCATGCGATGAACAAAGGAAGGCTTAAGACTGCATGCCAGAGGTTGTTGCTAGGTTCTATTGTGGATCAAACAAAAGCCCAATCAGTTGTGTGTGTGAGTCAAACCGCAAATCTTGCAGTCACTGAGTGTCAGATGTTTGTAACTTTTTATAGTTCAAGTCCATACACCCTTTGCAGTTTGACACGAAGCTACGGTGACTGAGCGCTCAAGTGTGAAGACCAATGGCTTTTCTTGCGTTATTTGAACCAGAATAAATTCGTGTATTTGTGTGTGTGTCTTTTCTTCTACTTGATTTCTTTCATG
Source organism: Holothuria leucospilota (assembly GCA_029531755.1). Classification (NCBI taxonomy): domain Eukaryota; kingdom Metazoa; phylum Echinodermata; class Holothuroidea; order Aspidochirotida; family Holothuriidae; genus Holothuria; species Holothuria leucospilota. Next base: position 7,734,041 of record CM055974.1, on the reverse strand, counting down.
AATTTCTCTCATGTAGATGTTAGTATGTTTTGCAATGTAAATTACTTTGTTTTTAAAATTATTTGCTACTATATGTCCAAAGGAAAACTCGCCGACCGTAACCATAGTTTTGTTTACAAACCAAGAATTAATCACTACGTGAACTCCCGGAACATTGAACGCAATAAAAAAAATGTTATGCTCTAAGGCATTCAAGCTATTACCTTTACTATAAGGATCGGATTTTTAATAGACCTTCCATTATTTGAGGTCCCACAACAGGGACCGCGGAGACGGGGACAAACGGGGCTTTAGGATCGCCTGCGGTTTTTCTCCCGTGGACATTTTGGGCCGAATTAAACTTTTTGATGTATTGACCATATTGGGCCGCTTCGATGATTAGCCACCCCACTTCAAAATTGGCTCCACAGCCCCGTAAAAGTGAGGACAATAATTCTTTTCTTTTTTGATGCAAACTGGTTTGTATATAAAAGTCGATTTCAGTAAAAATGACCCCATTTGGCTCAGTCTCTGTCGGAAGGTTTTATGCTTAAATGGTGAACAAAGTTCTGAATATTTTGAGATCCTATATTCTCAAAGGAAATAGAAAACGCCTGTGGCACGGAAGGGAAATGCTGTCAGCGTTTCAGCAGCTATGTCAGAGGATCTTGTGCCTGTGAACAGGGACCACGGAGACGGAAGGGTGGGGGGCCTTACGACCCGCACTTTTTCTGCCGCGGGCATTTTGAGCCGCCTTAAGCTGGGACCTGGGGACTTTATTTTTTTCAAACATATTTGCCGACTTGAAAATAGGCCCCGCGGTCGCTGGTGAACTAACCTGTTTAGATAAAGCTTCGGGAAAGGATCCCGTGACTTGTAAAAGTACATTTAAAACAAACTTTTGTTATAAAACTTACTCGAATACTGTCTTTAATGAAAAGTCCACGCAACTATTCGCGGATTTCTCACTGCAGGCTGAAACTCTTTCTTCTGCAGCTATCCTACTAAGGACCACTACAGTTTGCAGCCTGGTATAGCATGAAATCTATGCAGCATTCGACTCATAAGTTGATGGACGCGCGCCGGCCATACATACACTTCATGTAACCAAAACATTATAGCCAGGCCCGTATGTTGATTCTAATTCCTTCTGTGGTCCGCACCTCCTTTACAATTATAGTCCAACCCATCCAAAGAATAATTCACTGTGATTTGTCATACTGTATGACGTAACGACAAAACTGATGACGAAATGAGAAATTGATGACGATGATGCTGAATGACAGATATTCAGTGCATTCTTGAAAACTTCCGTACATGTACCCGTAGCGTGTGCGTACATGTAATATTACTTAATATTATAATGTGACTTCCACCCTCCACTTTGATAATCATTTCAAAATGACCCAATTGTTCAGAAAAGATTACTGCTTCCCACCACAGCCACATTTAGCTTGATATCTTTGCAAACTTTTCAGTCCCAATCCGCGGCGTCATCGTAGTCTCTTTCTGTCGTTCGTTTCAAAACTAATGGAACGCGCAAAGGTAGCAACGGAGACCCGCTACGTAGGCATCACATCACTGGCAAAATCGGAGGCCGTGGTCGCCATTTTGTCAGAAATAATTTGGGCGAAATAGGGCCTCATTGGGTGCTTTCTTGGAATCTGTTAAGGTCAAGTTTTAGTTTTAAACATAAGACATGTGGTAATGGGTGTACTTTTGTACAGAATGTTTATTTTCTCAACAAATTCATGTGTTCAAAATTTTGTCAAGTCGGCATGATCCGTTATGACGCAGTTCGAACTTACCGTTAGGCTACTAGTACTCGAGGCACATTCTATGTTGACCTATACCGGGAAGGAAACTAATAACATCGCAGTGCCCCGTTACATTGCGCTATGGGCTTCTCTGGAGGTCTTGGGAACAGTAGCGTAGTCCAGGATTGTGTCAGGGGGAGTACGGCATGAGGCAGAGGTCTGTGGGGGGGGGCGCCTCGGACCCCTCCCTCTTTGGAGAAGAAAGCTCTCTTATCCAAAATCTTTTTGCAATTATGGATAAAATTCAGCAAGTTTGGAAAGAAAAAATCTGGAACCGGTTCCAATTAATGCTCGTGTACCTCTTTCACGGTAAAAAACTATTCCTGCATGCATGTTCAGAAATCTACTTGCGCGTTTGCAATCCTTTCCGTTACGGAACATTTTTTCAAACAGTGACAATTTTTACGCATGTTAAAAACAAAAGAAAGAAAATTTTTATTTGCGTGACCTTTGAAACTTAGGCCCATATCAGTTACCCTGAAACTTTATGAGTCTTTTATATGCATAGAACTTGGGAAAAAAGAGAAGGGGGTGTCATTTCCTTTCGAAAATCTCTTTGCAATTATGAATAAATTTCGAAAGGAAAAATCTAGAACGTTGCAAATGTTTTCCTACCTTCCTCGGAAAATAATGCCGCGCATACGAAAGTTGCCTATTCTGGCACGTTTGCAAATCCAATTCCCGCAACGCAGGGGTGTAGCTATATCCCCGCTAACACAAAACGTTTTTAAAACGTGTCAAGTGGTGTTATAAAGCCTTCTATTACACCACATTACACGTTTTAAAAACGTTTTGTGTTAGCAGGGTAGGACGAAACTTTTTGGGGACCTAGGTATCACATGGGGGGGGGGAGGGCACGGCATTGATCCCCGTCCTTGATTCTTACAAATTTTGCTAGGATACACAATTTCGGGGGGGGGGGGCTTGCCTCCCAAACTTCCCCAGTAGCTCTACGCGCCTGTCGTAACTTAACGGAACTTTCAAACTCCACTATACTTACTATTTTTCACTGGCCCAGATTGCACGACAAATGTAAATGTTAAGTTAGAAGAAATTCAATTCCTTCAAACGAACACTTCAGAGATAGTTTCTGCATATGCTTTCATCTTGTTTTTAGCCAGAGAAAAGTTCACTTGATTTGTCCCGCTAGACAATGCCTTTAGGTGCGCTCACACCAAAACTGAAATCAGCTGCGTTTTGCGGGCGGGACCCAAAATTTGTTATCTCAGAACAAATGGGGGCAATTTTCAAAATTTTCATTGAAATAAAATTGCCCCATTGGTCCTTGGAAAAAAATGGCATCCCGGCCGCCGCAAACCTCAGCACATTTCAGTTTTGGTGTGAACGCACCTTTATAGACAACCTCAGTTCTTAGAAAGAATTGTCTGTTGTCTGGGGCGGCTCTCCATGGGTGGCAGGGAGGGCGATTGCCCGTTTGCCGGACAATTGCCCCGTGGACAAATACCCCCGTCAAATACCACCTGGATGGACATTCATCCCGGTCTTATAACACCAGGGCAAATACCACCGTACATTGACGGGGGGGGGATTTTCCGGGGGATATTGTCCAGGGGTATTTGTCCAGTCACCTACGGTATCACCCCACCCCCTTTAATTTGCAAGAAAGGAAAAAGGAGAAGAGGGGAAAAAGAGAAAACAAAAGAGAAGAAAGCAGAAAGCGAAAAAACTTGAAACTTTTAATTGGAACGTCGGTGTTTAAATTTGAACTTCCATGCATAGGTTGCACTAGTCCTTGAAGGACTGTGGTCGTTCGCCTACTTCTCACTATACACAGTCCTTACTCCGACCATTGGAAATAGCGGGGGGATCGGCCGTCGGTGAAATTGTCTTTCTTCTCACAGCAAAATTTGAAAGAAAAATCCTAATTTACTACCAGGACTTTTCTTCTCCAGATCTTACAGGAGTATTGCAGCTGTTTTTGATCACTGAGAATTTCTGGAAAGTGCCAAAAATATGAAATGAAAGCATCAACTTTTTCGCGCCGTAAAATTTACTGTGCGACTTTGGAACTTTGTTTACAACAGTATGCTAATGAACTATACCGTTACGTCAGTACAGAAGCAATTGCCATGCGTATGTATGGGAAGCATGGAGAGTTGGAATGTTGCGCACTTAAGCAAAATATTGAAGATTGCGTAGACAAAGAGGGAAAAATAATCGAAAATGGCACGGTATCAACTCGTGCATTTCTTTTCTGTAACCTAACTTGCGAATTTCTGGTGATCAGCACGACTTGGTGAAAATTTGGACACGTTTTTTACAGCTACCGTTGAGCGATTTCAAATCTTTTGAGTGTCGTAATGTTGCGCACTAAGGTAAAAAGGGCTGCTGATTACCTCACAACGACCCCGCCTAATGTCAGAAAAATATGGATTGTAGATAGAAGATGAAAAGTATTTGTTCCCTACACAAATTTGTCAGAAATTAGCAGTTTGAGCCACGAGCATCTCGATTTTTGTGGCCTGATTGGTTGGCCGTGCCCATTTTTAAGCACATGAAAAGCAACGCAGCGGAAAATGACAATCAAGGTCATAATTTAGCCACATTTAGGCTTGGCGTCATCCCTTGTTCATTCATGTTACGTTATTATTAACTTAATATTATACCTCGTGTGTTGATTTGTGGAATTGTCTTTACAATTGCATTCCAGTGGAGAAATCCAGGAAATTCAAGGGGTGCGCAACATTATGTACTGCGCAACATTGTGTGTCGCGACTAAACTACAGTAATCAAAATATTGTGCGTGACGTCACAATGTTACGCACACGGCATTTTGATGTCAACAACAATTTCGAACGCTACAGTAAATTTTTATGAAGTGGCAAAGTTGATGATTTTATTTCAAATTTTCGGAACTTTTCAGAGGCTTTAAGTGAAAAAACAACAGCAATATAAGCGTAAGATTCAGAAAGGAACATGACTGGCAGTAAATTTAGACTTTGGGTCCTAGCTTTGCTATAACAAGAAAATCAATTCCGACCAGCACTGTGCTGGTCGAAGACCCCGGGTTTTCAAGGAGTCGGAATAAGGACCGTGTTTAGGGAGCTATCGGCGACCGGCTAAACACGTGCCTTTATTGGGGACTAAAGTCGCACATGCTTAGCGTTAATTACGTCTAGCTTGTTCATTTCCCGACCCGACTTTCCCGCTTATAATCAGTGTTAAATGTGTGAGCATTTGCAACCAGGGCTTAGGGAACAGACACGCAGTACCATTGCAAACTCGTGGAAGCAGCCAATGAAAATTCCCTTGTAAAATTAAACCAGTGGACTAACAAACTGCCGAAAGTATTTATTACACGTTTTAGAACATTCATGTACAAGTGGCGAGTTTCCTACGAAAAAAATTGCAAGCCTTGGGATCCCCTTGTCATGTGCGTACAAAATTTCTGGGTGTTGGGCAGAACACTGCACTGTATTGCACAGTGTAGAAGCCTGCTACATACATATAACGTTCACTCGATCCTGTCAGTTGAGCAGAGCAACAACGCTCATATCGCGGAACTCGGGTTTACAATGTTGGAATACGCAAATCGTTTTAAAAACGATCGGTATTTGTTAACGAGAAAATGCGCTCAACTTCTGAGGTTACAATTTATACACAAAACAATATTCAAAGGTACAGTTTAAAAGTTTTATTTTGAACATTGTGTTGGTTTATTTTTTGTGACAAAATTCAAGAGGCCCGGAGGACTAGTTTGTAGTTTGACTATCCACACAATGAAATCACTGGTATAACGCCTATGTCGAGCCCTGCTGTCAACTGCTTAAACCCACCCTTGACTGAATAGAAAAATCAATACTTGTTCACGAACGATTTCATTCATTCCCTCCAAGCTCATCCCTATTCATGACACTTTTATAAGCTGTCATTTATACTTGGTTGCTAAGTAGTCTTTTGTTACGTATCAGAAGGCCTTTCCCACATCCTGCTTATTACCTCGAGTGCAGCTCACACTCTGTGTGCATTGATGAATGGTGATATGCAAGACACACACAATAGGCGGGTTTTCTCCCGTCGTAAACCGACGTGGTGATATAGCTATTTCCCCTAACACGATATCTTCACGTAGGAAGCTTGGTTAGATTTCATACTCAGTATGTGGTTGCGTTGTGGTGAAAAGATGAATGCTTTTGTTTGTGGTGGAGGTCAAAGGTCATCTGGGGTCACATGTCAAAAAGCAAAATTTTAAGAATTCCCAAGATTGTCTCATGTGTTCACCAGAAGTCAAATAGCAAATTTTCCCAAGAATTCCCAAGATCATCATCTTGAGTCATCAGAGGTCAAAATGCAAAATTTCACAGGAATTCCCAAGATCAAATATGACCTAAAATTATTTTACAACATGTTAAGATAGCACTTGACCAGTGACTGAAAGATATGGGACATCATGGCATTATTTGGAATAGAACATATATCATCGAAACCTCAATGCATTTTTGCATTCTGGTTTTCCAGATATAGTTAGGCTATTTTGAAGAAGATTCACCTGTGTGATGTGTTGCTTGTTAAACACATAAGTTTTTACTCCAGTAGATCTCACTCGGAAGTTTCAGAATATGAGAAATGAAGGGTACCGATCTCAACCAATGGAATAGTAGTTGACAAAAACCATGAAAAGGGCGGTTAGGGACATGATACAGTGGTTTCAAAAACTGTGAAATTTATCTATATCTCAAGGAATTTTCCATGAACTGTAACAAAGCTAAAGACTTACTTTCATTACTAAACTCTATTTGTAGCTAACATCTGTTAATCTTCAAGTTACTTTCATACTCATGTAGATTAACAAAAACAACAAGATGCACAATGAAAAGACTGTGACAAGTCCAGGAACTGACTGCTATGCTTCGCATTCGCTCGTAAAAACTGAGTAAGGTAAAAAGTAAGGTAAAAAGTAAGGAAAAAAAGCGGAAACTCTGAAAAGCGGTAACCTTGGTTTAACTGTGAATTATAACAATATACTATGTGGAGATGTTACAATGTTAAGAAGCTGCTTTCAAACATTCTCAAACTTATGCAAGTATGGAGATCAGCAAGATAAAAGTTCTGCTTTCAAGCCCATAGGAATAAAATATTCTTCAGTAACATTTAATTTTTCAGAATGAGTTTTTTGCTAGGGAGCAGGGCTACCACAATGTTATTTTGTTGTCTCTAATGTATTTTGTTAAGTGTAGAATTGAATTCTAATACTAATGAAGATCCATCCTTAAGCCAGGAGGCAATTCAACCTGTAGGCCTATATTTTGAAAGGTTCTTCAATTATTGCAGATCCTGATATACTCTAGTTTATTCATACCTTATTCTGAGGAACTATTGCCAAATTTAGAAAGTTGTTGGTGTGTTTCATGTGGCTATGAGCAGTACATTGATTACCATGAGGAAACATGGCTAGGAGACTGAAATCTGACCCTGTGTGGGTGAGCGTTCTTGACATACATGCGTCATCAATTCGTCAACATGTGCAAAATGTCTTTGCAAGTTTCCCTCAAATTCTAATTTGTGGGAGGTTTCCTGAGTTTCGCTGGGACTTAGAATTTTGTAAATTTAGTGTTAGATCTAGCTGCTGTAGTATTTTCTTACGTCATTGGGTTTAATGAACATACTGCCCTCACTTTCCTTTACATAGTATGACTTCTTCACTCTTGGAGATGAACTGTCAGAATTTTTCTTAGTAAGAAGCAATTTTCAGCAGGACGTATTAAGGGTTTGGCCATAGATTGAAGTTTTAAAGAAACCAATTACTCCTTGGTTTATTAAACTGCTCTACATGGAAAATGATCTGTTAAAATCAATCAGTCAAAATTATGTTGTTTTCTGCCTGAGTTTATGGTAGTGAGATGTGGCTCAAATGTCATGCAGTCGGAGGCAGTCTCTTCATATTGCAACTGTGGGAGAAGTTTTCCTTCATATAGCAGTAAATCTATTTGCTGACCAAGACAAGCTCTATTTGCCTGCCTAGATCAATGTATCTTGCTTTGGTCACTTTGGGAAAGAGGTTGCCTTGGACTTTTCCCTAATTTGTTTTTCCACCAAGCAGGGTCAGGGTCACATTGGATGACAAAGTAATACATCAGTTTTTTTAAATTGAAGAATGGGACAGTACAGCTCTATGTAGAAACTGGTTTGAATGTCGCAGCTGTGGTGTAACCTAGTGGCTTGTTTTTCCTATTACCATGGTTGATTGCGTCAATCCTTGCCAACCTTGCCTCTAAATAATTTAATTGTAGGATATCATCCTTCGTCGTCTGCTGACAACATTACTTTTAACAATACATAGGAAACACAGAACCACTCCTATTTCAGCCTCCAGCCCTGCTGAGACCTAAAACTTCAGCTGTAGCTTATATAAACTAACTACAGCAGTGATCCCTGGTGCTGAACATATCAGTGCAAGTGATGAATAACAAAACAATGATGGTAGAGATCAAAATACAAGTTTATCTTTGTTTCCATGAAACCTTCCATCTGGCAGATAGAGTGATGATGCATCTTGAAATGGAACTAACCTGTAAAATGTTCCTGTGTCATGTATTGTGTGTATGGAGTATTACTTACTCCCATGTTCCAGCCTTTTGCTACCATCTTCATGGGGCAGTAAATGACAGATATTTGGCATTGAGGGACCCCATAAGAAGGCAGATGGGTATTGCTTTAGCAGAGCGACAAGGGGTTAAGGTTCGGTGAAGCAGTTTACAGTTCAGAGGTTCTAGGGCAAGTTGATTTTCCTCTGATTAGCATTCTTGGTTAAAATTCATGGTTAACTGGAAAATGCAGTCACCCCAACCAGAATTAGTATACCCGTCATCCTGATTCATGAATTGAGTGGCTCTTTTTGATCATGTGACAGTATTTTTGTGTCTGTTTTGCTCCTCCTTACCTCCTATTTACATATGCATACCATTATTGGAGAAATAGACACTTTTGAGGATGGTTTTACCAGACGTAGGTTAAAGACGTGTTGACACGGAGAAGGCAAAATGGAGAAGGAAGAGCTAGGTCTTAGGTCATAGGTCATAGGTATTCCCGCGGTGTTATTGGTTTGCCAGACGGTTATTGCAGGCAATAATGGTATACATATGTAAATAGGAGGTAAGTATCGTCGCTCATAGACTCCCAAACCAGACGAGTTTTGGAGAAACTGAATTCAGTAGTTGAATTCATGGAGAATTACTCCTTGCTTTACCTTTTGTTTTTAATACAGTAGTTATGTTCAAAAATATCTTCAGAGATACTTAAAGGCAAATAAGGGGAGGTTTTGTAAAAGTTTGCTGATATTCAAAGCAATTTTGGGGCAACTGCCTATTACCTTTAATGTCATTTCTTCTTATAGTGCAAATATGACCTAATGCGATGGGGTTGTGGGTGGGATGTCATATCCAGCATTCTTTAAAGGGAAATATTGCGTTTGTCTGGCTTTTTATTGAATCTATCCTCGTTTATTTGCGATCGGGTCTCGTTCGATGAAAGAGAGGTAACCAAGAAAAAACATTCTACCCTCCAAGCACTAATTAACGAGTAATTAACCTTTCTGTAACAACTAATAGATTTGTTCACCCAAACAATTATGCATGCAAAACCACTCCTTCATCATCCCTGATTTGAAATCCACCAATCATTTCTATCACATTACGTCAGACAATAACAAACGCCTTCTACAGCATGTACAAAAAGTTCGGAAAATACGAACTAAGTACAGTACAGTACTTTAGTGGGAATTATTACTACAATATGTCTGTATTAGTGAACCAGGGAGTTTCTATTTGACAACCTAACGGAACTACAGTTACATTACAGTAGGTCGTCTTATCACCTCCCTTGTATACTGTACACAAAGTTACAGTTGTGTAGTAATTCGAATTGCAGCCCTTGGGCCTTAGCAGGTTTGACTTACTTTCAAAACAGCAGAATGTTAAAGAGATTGTTGGTGCTTCGACAATGGTACAAAATGAAATTTTACGAACCTGTGATGCCAGGGATTGCCACTTATCCAAAACAAAAGAAATATGCAGGGCCCACAAGTCTTTCGCAGATAAATTAACACGTTTGTAGTGACTCTCCTGTATCGACTAATAACACACACTCACGGTGAACCAGAGAGATGACGCTGCGTCTCCATGTGTGAATTTTGAATTCCAATGTACAGCACGGAGGTGGTACAGAAACGGCGGTGGTAGTTTGTTGTGAGCAGGGTCATTGGAATTACAGTAAGCAAGGTCAACACGTATTGCGTAATGGATGCATATATGTCCAGACATGACCACTCTTCCTAAATGAATATGCACCAGTACGAATGTTGCATAGTGTGGGCGAGGCTTATCGTTCTATAATGAGCCCGTTAGATACAAAAATTGTTGCTTCTTTCTTTCCATATTTCGTGAGATTAGTGTTGATCTGGTGCAAGTTATGTGTTCCATGTTTGGAAAGGGTAAAAGACCACAATGGGATTAAATTAGAGTCACGTTGTGGTATTTTTTCAAATGCAATATTTCCCTTTAAAAGCAATAGGCAGTCACCCCAATCAGAGTTAGTATGCCCCATCACTCTAGTTCATGAATGGCCTGTTTTGATCATTTGACAATGTTTTTGTCAGTGAATTGTGAAATTCAAGGAGAATTTCTCCTTGCTTTACGTATTGTTTGTAATAGTTATGAATGTTTCAAAATGTCTTTAGAGGTGCTTGTAATGCAATAAGAGGAGATTTTCAAGAATTTGCTGATTTTTTAAAGCAAATTTTGAGGCGGCTGCCTACTGCCTTTAAGATCAAAACAATTACAGCTACACACAAATGCCATTGCCTTGCCAAGAATAGGACCTGCCCTTCTTAATTAAAAGGGCACCAAATCTTATGTCATTCAGTAAAAATTCTGTGAAGTAAGTTTCCTTCTAGCCTCCTCCAATTTCAAAAAGAGCACCTGTTTAGTGCACCTCTCAGACAAAGCAACAAAAGGGTGTGCTGATTAAAAATTGCTCAAGGCCATATCCACACAGGTTGTGTGTGAGCCATCAAGGTACACTACTGAGTGGTCTGTACAAGCCATCATTGAAAGACCAATCAGATTGATGCTATTGTGTAAAGTTATGACAGTCACCAATATTATGTTTAGTATTATAGGGCTATTCCTAAACATTTGGGGGTGGGTGGGGGTGCCACAAACCCTCAAAGCAGCTGGCTACAGAGATAAAAAGTACAAGTTTCCCTCATATGTTGTCCACACACTTGCAAAAAGATGCCAGTCTAGATGGTTTGAGTTGGATGACTTATTAACAAGAATAAGGAACAAAGTTGCATAGGTCAGTATTGAACTGAAGTGTGTAAAGTCTGAAATTTTCAAAGGAAGAGGAGCCACCTGCATCTAAGTTTAATAAGTCACTGATTCTGACAAAGAATGTTTTTCCTTAGAAAAAACAAATGTTATCATGAAGTAATGTGGTGAAGCAGGTATTGTGCACTTCAGAGAGATAATAAGTGTTTAGAAAATTCGTAAGAATAGCTGGGTCTGGTTGTCAATGGAGGACAGTTGTGTGTGCAAGCACAGGGAGGGGGAAGGGGGAAGTCACAAGCACTATGAAATGCCTCCTCATCCTTTATGACTACTTGTGGTCAGGAAAATTGATAGAGAAATTTGGGGAAAAAAAGGGGGTTAGTCTGAAGAAATGGTTACTTGCCACCATGGCCCCTACATGTGTGTTTCTGGAATCTATGTATGCCACTGCTATGGAAGGTCCTGCATATCATTAATTTTGATACTAATATGAGAAAATTGTTTGAAAGGACTTGAGAAGCAGCAAAGTATCAAAAATTGGGTACCATCGTCTCAAAGGAAAATGCTAAAGTTAAACATTCTGCTCGTTCATTGATTCACATTCTCCAAGTACTTGTATTCACCCACCTGCTGTATGTCTTGTTAAGTTGTAAAAAGCCTTGTCAGAAGTGTTAATGAAAAATTATCCATCAAACATGACCATAGTCATTGGTCTATATACTTTGTAATGTCTCATGGTAGATACTTCTCGCAAATTGTGAATCGTCAAAGTTTACACATGACACATGAAGTACCACAAGATATGTTGTAACAGGTCTGTTCTGTCAAATGAAGCTAAGTGTTGCCATGCATCTTTATGATTTATCACCTCTCTTTCTGTCTTTCAGGTCACGATCGGTTTGAGGACGCTCACCTTGCTGTTTGTGCTCTACAACCTTTGTTGCTAGATGTTCGTGTACTGGCCAAATCTAATTTTATCTTCTCCCCCGACTCCACATTTTATCTTGCCCAGTTCCTGGCAAGCAGTGTGTGGGATCCAGATTCTTTAGATAATCCACAAGCAATAAAATCAGAACACTTTGATTTGCAAGCGGAGGATAGATCCACGCTCGACAGTCGCCTCACCGCAGCCTTTCAGCATCTAGAGTTCCCTCCCTCTTGGAATTTGGTTGTAGACTCAGGGAGGCTTGATGAAAGTAAGTTGCATGACAATTGATTTTCAGAATTTTTTTCTGGGAGCAGTTAGAGGACAAGGTGATGGGTGTCATTTAAAAGTTTGATGGTACAAGGTTTTGATGGGCTTAATCTTTTGCTTTTGTTCATTGTGGTTTTGTAGTTAGCTTAAATACTGGGTGAATTACCATTCACATACTCTGGGTGTTGGGTTTGGAGTCAAAGAAGAGATTCCCCATGGAGTTGCGAATAACTTTGCATTAATCAATGTAACGTAATTATCTGTGAAGATAAAATGCTAGAACAAAGTCGTTTGTGGGTGTTATCAAAAGGGCACTGTGGTAACCAGAAATGTCCTTTCATAGCAGTGAGGGTACCAGAGGGTAACTGTCTACTACCCTTGTGTTAACGTCAAGCTAGCTATTACTTTTGACACCACAGAGATTTATGCTTGTTTTGATTTGCAAAAGAGACTGCAGCCTTTGGTTTTTCTTTGCAAGTTTTTCAAGTGATTGTTGTACTTTTTGGTATGGTGAGAAAATCTACTCAGTGGGAAGGTCTATTAATACAGCCTCAACCTTGAAATTACCACAAATTGTGACTGGCTGGCTGTTTACAGCTCAGAGAGCTCACAGACACCCGGGACATTGCATATGTTGTTATAACACAAAGGAAAGTAGTCAGCCCAGAATTGTGTATTTGGAAGTCTACTGGCTGTGTCTTTTCACATTGTTTAATGTCAGCTATGTTTTGTGCTTATGTGACGGGTCACTCCGATTTATTTTAGGGGCATTCAGATTTTGTCTGTTTCCAAAAATGACAGCTGTGGATATGATTAGATTCATATAAATTGGCATGCAGTACATCTTTGATACCTCTTTGATGTGATATTCTCCAAGGACTGAACAGAACTTTGCATTCTTTGAGGATAGAATTTCATTCGTCACTTCAACCCACCCAAAACACTCGCAAACCTGCCTACCATCACATAGAAGCGGTAAGGAATGTCCTCAGGTTACTATGAGGACTGCCTGCCCTGTCATTGTCGTCAATACCTCCACGTCTCAGTTTGGTGAAGTCTGGAGCCCTCTAGAGAAATAGAGACTCAGAATACTACTGCAGGCAAATATTCTGCAGACTAACTATTGCAAAACACCTGGCAACAGTGTTGATGTGTCTGTGATAGCTTTGCAAGTCAAAAATGTGTCTAAGTTGCAACTTACTGCCCCAATGTGTACATGTCTATCGTAACATGATCACAGTGATATTGATTGCAACCCATGTATTGATGTGGTAGAAAACAATTGATCACTAGTATTACACTTTCACATTGGATTATGTAGCAGCAACTCCTCTTATGGATTGTTCTTGTGATACTAACCCTTGGATCTAAAGCTTGTGGATGTTTATTGTCTGTAACACTGAATTGTGGGTTTTTTGTGGAACAATACCTATGTGGATATTCAAGTGGAAGAATAAGACTAAGGCAAGTTGTCAAAGTTTTATAGCTGTGTGGCTTTGTGCTGTTGGAAGTTTTTGGATCTGTCTGCTGAGAGTGAGAGCACCTGAAATGGATGTACTTGATGTTTCAGGAATTTAGGGTTGATGGGTGTATTTGTTGGTTATGTGTAGGAGGTGTACATGTGCATACTTGTCTGTATTTTGTGTAGGATGCTTGAACGTAAAAAAACTTTATAATTCAATTTTGTAGAGGTACAGCAATATGTAATCATGTTGTGTGACATACTTTTTTCCTAGTACAGCAGTTCTGTTAATGTGAACGCTGTCAGCGTGCATCTTAGTGTGTACGCGTGTGTGTGTGTGTGGGGGGGGGGGGGAAGGGACAGAGGGCTAAATGTAAGGAGGGAAATGTATTATTTCTCAATGACATTTAACAGGTGCTCTTGATCTCAAATTGCATGTGAAATAACTACAACCATTGTGCAACTTGCATCTTTCATGTGACTTCAAGGCATTAAAAGTATCCCTGAAAGGTTGGGCCAGTTGCAGTCTCAGTCCTTTTGTCATTTTTTAACAGGATGTCTAAACAATCCAAGCAAGTTACAAGCATGCAAAGCAGTTGGCCCAAAGTTAAGTCCTGTAGTGTAACTGCTTGGTAAACATTTCATGATAATGAGTGGACAGGGCTAATTAAATTGAAGCAAAGAAAACCGTCTCGGCTAAACTGAGTCTGAGTGAGACACAGGCACCAAAAGGAACTACTTCTGTGAGATGTTCATTGGGGCACCACTGGAACAGTAAGAGTAGTGTTTGTTATGTCAAGCCTTGCATATGGCAACATTTGAGACTGACAGATCATATTAAATGCTTTGTATAGGCAGAAGGAACACATAGATAGCCTTAAAATTGTGGAAATTTTAAAGCATGTTGGTTTTGGTCTTCCCTCATGCATAGGTTGACTTTGAAGGGCAGAACAATGAAGTTATATAAATTTGATGCCATTTCAAAAGGCCTTTAAAAGTGAGTGGATTATTCATAAATGTGTGGGAACCATGAAGCATTCAGTCTGCTTTCCTAGTCCGGATTTGTTGTCTTAAAGCAGGAGTGCCCAGCCAGTCGATCACGGTCTACTGGTACACTGTGGACTGATCCCAAGTCAACTGCGAGGGGTGTAGGAAAGAATGAAGTAATAAAGTTTTTCTATGTGTAACTGTATGAGTGTATGTTATGTAGATGTCGGGAGGGTGGCTAGTTGAAAAGTAGATCTTGGGTCAAAAAAGGTTGGGCACCCCTGTCTTAAAGTATTTTGAAGATCCTTTGCAAAGGATCATTCCTATTTTTTTAAATTATTTTCAAAGGGTTCATAAGGCACTTTGGGAGTGTGTGTGTGTGGGGGGGGGGGGGGCAGTTAAAAGACTATTTACTCCCATTTTTTAATATGATAAGTAATGATCTTTTGCCAGAAACAATCTTCACATTTTTTCAAAGTATGCCGTTGGGATGGAGGGGGGAGGGGGTCCAAAGAAGGAGAATGTTTCTACTCATGTGAAAGTGATGAAAAAATGGATGATCTCTTATCAGTAATGCTGAATTTATACAAAATTATTCAGGCAGATTGGGGAGAAGCTGAGCTCAGAGATGCCCCTGAAATTTGTGACTTTGTATGACACTTGTGGTGTTTAGTTCTTCATTGTTACTCTAAAAACTTTCTCTTGTATTCAAGAAGTTTTAACAGTTTTTTTTTTCTGATAAGGAAGAGTTATGGAGTTCAGAATGTTTCAGAAATTTGAAAGAAACCAGTCACAGATAAATCTTTCCATTCCCTCACCCTCTGTGCATCTGATATTCTAGTGCGCTCAGATCTCTGATAAATTACGTCATAGAATTCCGCTCCTAGTTGGAACTCTGCAGGTGTAACATTGTGTCTTTGAGTGACACAAGGCCCATTGGCTTCTGTGTACACAAATAATAAAATTGATGGCCAACATAGTTTGTCATTGTAGGCTATTTTTATCATGGGTTTGCCTGAAAAATACTGGGAGAAAGATGGAGGAGACATGACATGGGTGCATCCTCACTTTAGGCAGATGATTAGCCACTGCTAACAGAAGAAGAGATATTAAGGAAAGAATAGACTGGGAGGCATGTATTACCAGGTCACGTTAGGAATGATTTGAACGGTAGTCTAGTTATTATATCAGCATGGTGCTACCATTCTTGTCAAAAATGCCTTCATTGATTTTCAAACAACAGTTGAAGGTTTTGTTGTTTTAGTGAAATGTCACTACTGATCATCTTCAAATGCATCTGATGGCATAATTTTTTAAATGACATCCCCCCGTTGAAAACACCAAAGATACCTTCATACCGGCATAGTAAATAGTGTCTTGAGGCCATGTTAATTACTAACTTGTATTTGATATCTTTTGAAAGATGAGATCATGAATGCTTAAATGTTATAGAAGTTAAAATGCTTTGGATGGTACAGTATTGACCAAATGACAACTCACAATGACATTTGACCCTACTTGCCCACAGCATTCCATCAAAATGTGTTGAAAGGCTACTTCATGTGAATCTTTGAGAGTTTGACATGTGATTTTGCAGTCAAACGAGCTACATATAGCTGTTTGAGCTATTGCAATCAGCCGACGTAACTCTCTCCTTTTGTCTATCATCTCTGTCTGCAATTATTCAAGTTTTCAAACATTCATTTTTGGACAGATTTTGATACAACCAAGGCATAATGATCAATGGGTGTGAGGCGGCTTTTGACAAACAGGAAGTTCAGGTTTGAATACAAGGTCATAAGAGGTCAAAAAAAAAAGAAATCTTTCGATTCAGAATGCCCTTGTTACTTTAAGTCGGATGGAAACCATACTTGGTGTATGTAATCAAAACATGGTGCCACATATTGTGAAGCTCAGAAGGTCAGGTAGAATTCATCAGAGGTCACTTGAAGTCACAATCGTTGATTTTTAGTAACTTTGGTATCTAAATTAGGATTGCAACCAAATTTGGTGGATGTAAAAATCTGGAGGCCATCAGGGGTCATTAGAAATCAAATTTGCAATTATTGATTTACATGAAACTTGGAGATGAAGTCAACATTAAGTGCCAGAAATTTTGGAGATCAGTTTGAGGTTATCAGGGTCTTTTTTAAATTAGGATTCCACCTACACTCGGTAGATGTAGCAACCATTTGGCTCCAAAAAATTTGAAGGCCATTTTGCAATCATCGGGGGGTAGGGGGGTTGTTGTTGGAGGTCACATTCACGTTTATCGTTTGATTTCCATGAAACTTGGAAGATGTAGTCAACTTTAAGTGCCAGAAATTTTTTAAGTCAGGTTTGGGTCATCAGGGGTCATTCAAGGTCAAATTTGCAAAGATTTATTTGGATATAGACGAATCCGGAGAGCAAGTGATGGTCTGATTTCAGTCGGCCATACCTGGGGTCTATCACCTTTAATCTTTCAATTTCCTTGCTTACCTATATGATGGATGGTTAGACATTAAATTGTATCTTGATTCGTTCAATTTCACTGAATATGTGGGTTTGAAATTCATGTAGAAAATAAATGAAGACGATTTAAGGCTGGTGGACCCCATTAATGGCTGCCTACAGTCACTAAACACAAGCGCTGATTGGATTCGTCTATACATGAGACTTACATGTATTCAACATTTTGTGCCAAGACTGCATTCAAAGATTCATGGATGTACATATAATATTTGGTGCCAGAAATTTTGGTGATAATGACCATTTGAAGTGTTCAAATTTTCAAAGGTCACTTAAGGTCCATCAGCCAAAGGAACCAGTTTGCCTGTATTCATGATTACTTGTACATATGTAGTTAAAGTGTATAGACATGTTACCAAAACAGTTGTTTTACTCAACAATGACAGGCTAAGATCTGATGAAAAATGTGTTGGGAATTACTTGAATATCTTCTACCTTTATCAAGATAGACCTCTTCAAAGTTTCTGCAATTTCTCATTTGCTATGCAAAAAATTGTGACATGGAGTGTTGTACAGGGTCTGTACTTCTTTTGGTAATCCTTTATTATCAGGTAATTAATACCAGCTAGTTTCTAATTTTGAGTGTAATGGGGACATTTCAAAGTAGTCACTAGTTACTTTCAAAATAAACCTCTCAGGGCACACCAACATTACAGCTATCATCAGAATGAAGGTTAAACGAGCAAAGGATGAGATAAGTCATACCTCATGAGTCCCTCTTTCCATGTAACCTATGTTTATTCATGATGTTATTGCAAAAACAGTAATTGTCTTGTAGAATAGTTGATATTTTGATGGGTTTTGATGGAAATGGCAACTACAGGGTCTTTTAACATTTTCAGTGCTTTTATATGCAGTTATGGCATGTCTACTGACCTTTCAGCAAGCCTAAAGATAAAAGCAAATCATTATGGTACTTAAATTGCACATGAGGGGGGATTTTTCAAGAATTTTTTGGATAGGAATTTTTTGTGTGGACAACAAAAATGTTTGGAACAAGGAAAATTTGGGTCTTTTTCACTTCTCAGCAGAGTTTGGGGGATTTCATGTTGTCTGAAGGACAAACTGGACATTTCCTTAAAAATCAGGCAGATTGAGCCTGCCTGATTTGCTATGGTGCTTCACATGGTACTATATTTAAAAGACATCACAGGTCATTTGACGTTGAATGGTCATAACAGAGAATCTAGAAATTTATCCAGTAATTTTAACTGCAGAATGAATAGGCTTCAGCAAATAGCAGGAATCAGAGGTAAGTTGTAAAGAAATATTTATTCAGGTCAGCATTGTAAACATATGATGAATGTTAAATGTACTCTGTTGGACTCCTTGGATACCAGGGCTGGAAAAATGTTTGTTTCCCAGGAAGGGAGTCAAATTTTCCATAATTCCATCTTTATTTTCATGTATGAAAAAGATAAATTTCCCTTAAAAATTTGAACAGCTTACAGAATAGATGGGATGACTGGCAATTTGCCCAAGTTTGCCTCCAAATACCTAAATTTCCTGGGAAGGAGGCTTCCAGCTCCCCAACTTTTTTCCCCTTTTCCACCCATGCTTATAGAGACAGAAGCCACACATATCATGATAGTTTTGTATTAATTAAAGTGCACATGTTGAGTAAGTTGAGTGATAGGTTAGAGGTCACTTGAGATCATATTAGCTGCTGCATACAAGGATATATTCTGTAAGCTGTTCAAATTTTGGATGTCATCACCTCCAGTACTTGTATGTGGAATAGATGATCATGTATTAAAAATGGTTGAACTGCCTTAGGGCAATTCAGTAATAAGTTGTTTGTAGTTGTTTTCTGTTTTAAAAAGGCTTAATTTGTTTACATCTTTGGAAAATGCAGTCTCTCTTTTCATTACTGTAGTTAGCATTAGAGCGACTACTCTTTTTGTTTTGATGTGGATATGATTAGAATTCTTTCAGCACGGTAATATTCATTGAGTTTGCACCCACGATTGCCATGGGGGAAGTGGTTGTGACGTTAGTAATGCATTCAGCAATGATTGAGTAGACAAGGGATTTATATTTATATTTATAACTCGTAGATTTTATGTGCATAGGCCTAGATTTCTAAGTTAAGTTACCCTAAATGTACATTATAGGGACTGCTTATCAATATTATGTTTAGCTGTTAACTTTTAACATTTAATGCAAATTTTGTCGTATTTTCTCAAATTGAAATAGGCCTATATGAAATATTTGTAGTCCTGGAAGAGAAAAACATGCAGATGCTTTTAAATTTTCCCTCTCCCTTAACAGATAGTGGGAAAGTCATGATGGGTTGGATAGGTTATTCCCTAGATGGTATCATTAAAATGAAATGGGTGGCACATGGTGGAATTTCTGGACACAAAAACAGATTTTATGCTAACAGTATTCAATTAATTATTGAATACTTTGTACATAAGTACTAGTTAATATGTAATTTCAATCATCTGTTTTAGGTTTATTCTTTTTACAGTGTGTGGAGGGTTGGGGTTGTAAAAGTGTGTCCTTTCTGATTTTGTGATGATGATAAATTCTAGTAGTATGACCTATATTTGCCTGTCATCTCTGATTCTGCCTCACAGTAAGGCATAAGAGGAGAATCATATCAGTTTGACAGACTTTCCTTCATTTTTTCCTTTCTTTGTAAAAGTATTGTTCAAAACCCTGTTGATAGGTCACCTCTGTGACTCAGATCAAAGTTTGGGTTAAAAGATCCAAATTTTTCTCAAGAAGAGCAAACAAAGTTGTGTTTAGCCATTGTTTGACTGTGCAATCATTTAGGTAGTGAAACAGAGTGAGGGATGTCTGAGTCATACACACCAGGTACTGAACCATCACCATGCACTGTAATACACTTCACATATATTTGAACAACCAACTGCCCGCTAAACAAGCTTTTCTCCTGCTTTGCATTATGAATGCCATTGTGCGTTCTTTTACGTAGTCTCTGTATTCAGTACACCGTGGAGGGATTTGTAGTGTGACAGCTAAATAACAAATTAGTCACTGAGGTACCTTGATGGAGATTCTTTTCTGAAGTTTAAACAAGTATATATTAAAGGCATTGTCTGGTGGCATTTTGTAGGGGTCTTATATGAAAGATAAAAAATTTTCATTACATGTCATCCAAACCCCATATCAAAACTCCATTCCTAACTCAAGATATCTCTTCTTAAAGATTCGTTACTTTTAATAAGAATTACCTCCAAGTTTCCTCAAGGTCACAAAATGTGATCCAAAGTGGGCAAATTGCCTCAGATTCCTTTTGTTATTCTTTATAATTGGCTACCTTGTTTGTCCTTGAAATTTGATACCGTTGGAATGTTTAGATGTTTTTCCGTGTAGATATAGAGAAAAACTGTTCCATACTTTTGGTACAGCAAATTAAGTTATGGAATATTCAATGTAGTGATATCAACATTATAAAGAAATACAAAAGCTACATCAATTCCATTTGCCCAGATGACATCACAGATTTCCCACCATGCACTGGGGAAAGTAAAAATGTAGTATTTCTTCAAAAATTTGTATCTTCTGAATGCAAGATGCTATTGAGATGGGGTTTTCACTGCCTAACACAGAAAATTTTTCTGCTTTTTTTTGAAAGCATCAAATTTGGTCACCAGACCATGCTTTTAAAGATAACAGGTGACTTTATGAAGGTAATGTACTTAACAATCAGTCTGAATCTTGTCGTTATTCCCCATTTTTTGGATTTTTGGACAATTGTTGTTGTCTTCAGCTGTTCATTGGAATTAATCTTAACATTGCCAAAGAATTGGAAGTGTGATCAAAGGAATAATTTTCTCTTGACCATAGATACTGTATTGTCAAAGTTCAGAGTTGAGTAGCAAGATTAACACAGTAGTTATACTAGTAGTTGTTTAAGTAGTACTAGTAGTATTAGTAATGGTGATAGGGATATTGATAGTAGCTGCAGATGATCATGGTAACAGTAATTGAAAATGTAGCAGGTATAGTAATTATAACAGAAAAAGTTATAATAAAAGTAATAATGTAATAGTTTTATTATAGTTATAGTAACATTGATGCTGATGTAGTGACATTAGTTGAAACAGTCATAGAAACAGTGAAAGTAACAGAGATAGTAATATTAATAGAAACAGTGATAGAAACAATAAACAGTAGTAATTGTATACACTACAGTATTCATTACAGTAGTAGGAATAGTATTGTAATAGTTTTGATGTAGTAGCGAGTACATGCAATATGCTCCCTTTATATTAGTTACTGGCAAAAATTATTTTTTGTAGGGAATGTTGAGTGGGAACCATATGCATAGTATAAATGTTGATCATAGCCTGATATATTGTGCTGTACTGCCTCCAATGCTGTTCACATACAAGAACTGGCAAAGTTAAGTGGCAGGGTTAAAAAGTGTACAGATGTCACTGAGGTTAGTGGTTGGTAATACTTTGCTAGCATTATACAGGGTTTTCCCTGGGTTTAGAATTGAACGTCACGGCTCTGCCGCATGCGACGGTGAATCGCCGGCCTGGGGGTGGGGTAGAAGTGTCTAAACGCAAAATGGTAGCACTTTTGAGGCGAATCAGTCAACAGAATTTCTTTAAGTTTCCGCCAAAATATTCACTAATGGTGCTCACAAACTGGTAATATTTTAACCTCTCCAAATGATGGTGATAATTGGCTATTGTAGTAGTTACCGCAATTTCTAATGCAGCACAGTTCAGGTACATCAGAGAGCACACAATACTTTTGCAAGTACGTATACAAGGTGTTGCCATGTTCCCACGGACCGCACAACCGCACATCTGCATACAAATCGCACCGTGTCAGTTCTATGATACATACATCTGTTAGTGTACACATTCAGTGTATGAAGTTACTCGAAATATGGAACCTCCGGGTGTGGTTCTTGCATAAAATAGTATAGGGCACTTCCCACATTACGTTCGTTAATTTTACATTAGCCGTGGTAGGCACATGACATGGGCCCAAATAATTGCCTCACAGGGAATAAAGGAATTCAAACACGTGATACTATATTCTAGTGTTTGCACCGGGTAGAAGATTCGTTCCTGGGTACCCAAAACGCATTACCCCTCGGGTACTCTGGTAGCCGACCGTAAACCTTGCAACATCTAGCCTAAATTTAGTGCATGCAGGTATGCACATACAATTCAAGAATCCACCCATCGGCCCCTTATCTCTGGGCGGATCGATTTGTTGAAAACAATAAGTCACATTTTTCTATATCTACAATGTGCCGTTGCTTCATAATGTCGTGAGTTTAGAAATCAGACGGGAATTAAAAATTTGACCATATACTTTAGTACAAATTTTAAACAAGTCCTATTATTACCTTCCGTGGCTGTGTGTCCAAGTGTGCCGTAATGTGTGCATCGAAACAAAAAGAAAAAAAACGTTCCAGTTTGTTTGTCACTGCAACTTCTGTACTGTAATGTACCTCAACCATGTGTTCAAATTTCTCATAAACTGCTTTCTTGTTACTTTTATACCTTCATGATAATTACAGTAAAAATCTTTCTAATGCATCTCCTGGCCGAGATTTCACCCGCACAGTACCGTTAAAAATGTACGGTAAGATACGGCAGACACGGCGCGTACGAACGTTTGTTCGTTCGTTGCCGGCCTGGGTGCTCTCTTTGGCTGACATGTTGTGCATACTGGAGCAAAGCACATGACTTTGGCACGTTCCACTTTTCGTGAATGGGGGGTACGTAAAATACTGGGAAAATATTTTGCTCTTTTTTTGCCACATATTTAGGAAACTTTGGACGTAAAAATTTTGCAAGTAGTTTGAATAGCAATAAAAAATTACGAGCAAAATAAAGTTAAGAATCATTTTAGTATGTAAGGTAGTACCAGGATAGAAGTAACAGGAAGGAAGATTTTTTTTCATGCACACAGTGAAAAATACACCTTGAAAGAATGTGTATGATTTTAAATCTGATGGAGTAAATTTTGCTTCAGAAAAAAGTTTCTCCACCAAAAATACGAAGTTTTGGGGATTGATTCCAGACAAAAGAATGTTATTGTGGTTGAAATAAGTGCATACCTTATGTAGACATTTAACTGTATTACCAAAATTTACTTCTTTAGAACATGAAATCATGTCATGTTACCATAAGTGATAACTTGACAAGTATGAAATCTAGCAACATCGAAAGTCGAGCCACATGCCGTATATCCATTTGGGTATGTGTTTATAGGGCAGAGATATGTGTAAAATTTCTAGTAGGTCTTTCGCGCTACTTCTGGGTCTTAATTTTGGAACGGTACCCATTTACACGCACTGTGTGCAAGTGTATATGAGCTGTCTTTTTACGTTCGTTTCTTGAGATAGGCTAGGCATACAGTACAGTACTGTAGGCCTATGTTGTTTCGTTATCTAGTATAGGGGAGGCTTGATGTTAGAAACACGCATCGCGGGGCTTGTTTCTGGTGAAAAGCGCAATTTAACAATAACCGTCCTATTTCACGAAGATTAAAAGGGAAAGGTTGAAAAACGCTAACCGGGTAGTAACAGCATTAGTCGGGTACATGATGCAAACACTACTAAATTCACCCGTCGGGCTTCCGTCAAAAACCACAAAGAAAAAAAATAACACATCCAAAAGTTCATACTATGAAATTTTTAATGAAAGACACGCAAATTCCGTGCATCCGAGACTGGTAATTCTGTTTTACGTTTGGAGTTGCATTCCGAGGCAGGGCTTTATTTTTTTTGACCATGAAGATATGAAATGCGGGATTTTCAAAGGGTTGGGCGGGTCAGCTGGTTGAGGTGTTCAATTGTTCACCAGGTTTGTGTTGGAAGGCGAATCTCACCGGTGTTCATCCACGCTGACTCTGGTATAGCGTCCGACCTCGAAATGTTTACATGTGGTATCACGAGTGCAGCCAATATAGATTGTCCGCGGAGCGGGCAACGTGTGAATGAAAGGTGGCTTGCTGAACTCTGTGTACGTATGTGGCATGCATATATACCAAACGCTTAGCTTAGCTTTCTGTTTGCATCTTGAGACTTGCGTTTATGACCGTAGGTACGTATGAGCATGACAGTACTACCGCGAAGGTAGTACTAACATGGCTCGTAATTTTGCCGTGACAAGGTTTCGCAAATAAGCTTGTGGTTTCACGGCAGCTTGTATTAAAGTGGGTATGACACGGCCAAAGTAAGTTTCTCAGTAAATATTCTTTGGGCACATCTTGAAATAAAGCGAATGTTTTTCTGTTTAAACTACATCCATATACACCTGAATATGACCTTGTGAATTCTCAAAACAGGCCACACTCAGTCCATCTGAAATCTGAAAGCGAGAAAAAAATGTAGTGAGCGCGTCTCAAGATGTGACATCATTGGCGGCACGGTCAGTAGCACTTCTGTGCAGCTCATCTATCGTTTCAACACACCGAATCATAGGCATAGTAAAACGTGTTAGTAGGTACATCAAATGCATGCTAAATGCTTCTTTTGTCCATACATACGAAAGCTACATACAGTTGCCAAACTTTGGGGTTAGGCCCATGTGCTACACTGGTGGTAGGCCCAACATTAATTGTCGAGAGGCCCAGTAGACTGACTGTTACATACACTACAGCATCTGTATTATGGATAAGAAAATGACCCTTTCAATAAATCTGTTAAACATCCAGGTAACACGTTTACGAAATAAAATCAGCAACTTTCTAACCGATCAAGCCAAATCTAAATAACAAAGCAATGTAATGGAAAGTCAGACCTCTAGATCCAACTATGCAAAGGAACATGACACAATCTTTACACACACAGTCTGTTTCACCTTGGAGCCATAGGGCCAGTGTAATACCTGGACCTTGGTTACACTAAGACCTGGGGATTTCCATTGCATTCCAAGTGTGAATATTTAAAACAGCAACCTTGATTCAAAATCACAAACCAATGGATGTAAATTCTAGCACCAGGGAAGTTTTTTTGTTTTTTTTTTTTTTTTACAGCAGAAGAATTAATGTGGACGTAAATATTTGGCAGTGAGTCATAAAAAACGGCCATTTCAATGTACAATGTGAATGCTAATCAGAATAATCCAGATTCTTAGAACTGGTAATGATAAAGTCAAGTACTCATAAATTATCCTGAAACTTTATCAGTGCTTTAAAATTTTCTACTTCATGTTAACTTACGAAACATTGAAAGGGTTTCATGATTTGATCACCTGTTTTAAATAATACCAACTTTGTGGTGGGTTAGAAAGAATGGGTAGTACCAGACTGTGGTTTTCTCCCATTGTTAATTGTAATACTATACCAACTATAAATGATCCTACACAGTTTCATGTCATTCCCACACATTTTATCAACCTTACAATGGGCTGGTACCATCATCAGGAATGCAAACACAAACAATTGTGTAGCCCTACTGGGTTTTGTATAATTAAATTTTTTGGTAGCACAGGCTAATGGGCAAAAAGTTCTTGGCACTTAAAATGCACTATTACGTTTAAACAGTGGCTTGGTGTAGGCAGGTTATGGAGTGTGTACTTCTAGATCAACAGTACTGAAGCATGTATTAAACCGAATGGGTACATACTTAACATTCTGTGCAGTACTAACATTTATCCCACCCATCCTCCAATTTGACACTCTTTTGCAGTAAGCTAATAGGTGAGCAATGAAAGGTATAGGCTGAAACGTACAACCAACTGCTTCCCACACATTTATGTTATTTCATGTTAGTGTTACATTGTGTATTCCAAGAAGTTATCCCACACACTTTTTCACACACCTGTTGTTCACCATGCTATAAATTTACATGTCAGTCTGGGCTTGAGGCAAAGGTTAACCTGTGTTGATGGTGTTTCTAAAGATTTTTTAACAATATTCAAAGAGTTGCCAGGCAAGTTATCCAGGGAGACATTTTGTGTCTGTATTTGTATAGCATGAATTGTTTGTAATTAGATCATATATATTATGACCCTCTGTTGTGTGGGACTTGATACTGCTGTAATGCTCAGGGAATGTCTGGTATGCTGCTAGAATCTTGCTTCAGAAAAGTTGACAGTGAAAGTTGTGAAAAGAAGGCAAGTTGTGCTGTTTCTTAATGATATATTTAAACTGTGTTACTGCTGCTTGAACTGTGTCAGGGAATGACTAAGTGCTAATGGTAGTGATAATAGCAATGACAACAGTTACACAATAGTAAGTACAGTAGTAATGACAATGATAATGACAACTGTGACAGCTGTCATAATGGCGATGATAATGATATGGATTAATATGGCCGGGCCTAGATGACTTAGTACCAATCCAGTGAAGAGGCAGTAGCCCAAGGTTCTTCACAAAGAAGACTACTGTAGGTAGGGCACCCTTTATTGTAGGCCTCCTTCCGCAGACTGTACTATATAGACTTGCCAGGGTCTTACAGGGGGTAATTGGAGAGTATTTTGCTCTTCCTTACCTCCTACTTACATATGTATACCATTATTGCCTGCAATAACCATCTGGCAAAAACCAATAGCACTGCAGGATTCCCTATAACCTATGACCTTAGGCCTGAGTTTTGAGTATGCAGTGAATCTTGTAAATTTTTACTGACATCTCCATTACACATAAGAACAATCCCATTCACAGCAAACTTTTCTTTGGCAATGTTTTGGATCCTACTGTGGTGGCGCTTACCCCTCTTTGCTGCTAGGCAACCAGGAAACATGTTAGAAGTTGCAAGGGTTACTCATTGACATGATCTATATGAACTAAGAGATTCAAGTTGGTATCTAGGCAATACCTCTGGTACTACTACTGTAATTAAATCTCCCACACCCCCCTCCTTTCCCCCTGCTCAGCTCAGCTGTACGTAAAGCACAGTATGGACAATTTTGGTAGTCTTATGTCAAGTATCAAGTTTATTAAAACCTTAAAAGCAATAAAAAAAATACATGAAACATGCAAACACAGATATACACAGTCAAAGGATAGATAGGGCTATTCTGCTTTTATTTTCTTCAGGAAGTGTGAAACTGTTGGAGTATGACAGTTTTAGGCATTAAAATAACTGTCAAGAAGTCTCTTTCATGATATTTAATACCCTGGTATAAACTAGTTGTCAGAGCACTGAAGATGATATCTTGGACAACATGGCAAAAGAGTGAGGCCCCATGACAAAGGTTCTGCTGCTGAATAATATACAGTGTATTGGCTAATTTACTGTCAGTTTTACATGTTTAGTAGGATATGGACTCGTATGTCGCCCTCTCTTATGTTGTATGTGCCGTTGTAACCCTCACTTCTACTGCCATTCATGTATTGCTCCTGAAGAGTGTTTGCATAAAAATACAATGTGAGGTAAATTTACAGGTTTTAGGTGCCTGATGTTGTCTCCTTGCACATTTCAATTTTCAGAGCATAGGGAGTTGTCCTATTGTGTACAAGGTATCTTGACTTTTATGTCAGCTTAACGTTGTGAGTACAGTGCATAATTTGAAAATAAGTGGGAACTCATCACTGTCACTGATCATTCTGAGCTGTGAACTTAGCATAAAACTGTTTGACTATCTATTAAAGTCACAGTATGCCATGTGCAAATATTTTGCATGCTGAAATGAATTAATTTCTTCCCCCTTTGTTTGACCCCATCCTTATGTAGCTTATGATAAATGTAACACACAGATTTGTACAGAATATATATATATATATTACTTAGTCTGTGCCGTCACGTATCTCCTTTGAGATCCAGCCATTCATTTCTGTAGCACTGTTGTTATACAGTATTTCTGTTAATATATATATATATATATATATATATATATATATATATATATATATATATATATATATATATATATATATAAATAAAATAACAGATTTAGCAGACCCATATCAATCTCCTAAAAGAGCATTGGCACAGTAGTCTCTCAATCAATAATTTATAAGCTGAAAGACAGGTATAAGGGGAGAGGGAGAGTTACCACATGTAAGGGGAGGGGAAGTGTTACCCACACCCATTTGTCTCACACAAAGATATGATTCCTTTCTCTCTAATCCCATTTATTTGAAGAGTAATTCTGCCGAGTTGAAAACTAACTTTGTGAGGTAATGGATTGATTTGAGGATACTGTATTGCTTCAGTATCATAAAGGTGCCATAAGGTAAAAGGGTGGATAACATCTTGTCCTGACACAATACTATAATTCCTGCTTTTTTGACCCATGTGCAGACTTGCTATAGTGAAGTCCTTACCTTCTTTTTCTTTTGTGAGCGGTAAATTAAACTTGACCATTATTTATGGATTGCCTGTCACATGGCTGTAAATGAACCCAGGCTGAATTGCATTGCAGAGGGAAATTTATTGGCTGGCAGTGAAATAAAGCCATCAGTGTTTAAGTTTATTTAATTGTTGCATTAGTCTAGTGTCTGCTGAATTGAAAACAAACTTCTTTGATCTAAGTAATGGATGGAATTCATAATAGAGGATAATAGTGATAGCAAAGTGGAGAGTCTTGTGCTCTGAGACATATGAATAATTGGATATGTTGGAGGTATGTAAGGACTAATAGTGCTGAATTAGGAAAAGTAAGGCTGCATGAAGCAAGGATTGTGACTTGTTGGTAAAGTTAGGGTTGTAACTAAGTGCTTACAATGAGTGACTGGTCAAGTGATAAAATTGTTATTGGGGAGAGTGGGTGCATTATTCTGCATAGAATGCTTAACTCACTGAAATTTTGTCAGAGTTGGGACCGAGGTATGGGGATCGAACTTCCCCAATCCCCCTCCCCCCCATACCATTTTATGTGAGCTACCTCTGTGGGAGTATCCATTCCAAAGAACGCGTGGTGTTCAATAACATTGCTAGTCTGAAATGTCCCTCTGCTCAGTCCTTGTGAACCCGTGCTGGCTGAAACACCCTTGGCACACAGTTACTGTGGCAAACTATGAAGCCCTGGCAAATTTGTGAAAAGTTTTGAGAAAATTTTATATCAGATAATATCATTGTACATCGCCCCTCATTACCTCCTGTTTAAACATGTAATCTCCACATACCCGCAAAAAGACCCTGGTAGACTAATTTAAAACATATAGATTTCTTAAAAAACAATATGTTAATGATTGTGTTAACATATTATCTTTTCAAATTTCTTTATGTTTTAAATTAGTCTATAATGTTATTATCCCTGGTACTATGAAGGAGCTTCATAAAAATAAAGCCAGTTTTCATGGAATGATAGTTACAATGTTCATCTTCATGCTTATTCAGAATGTATTAAACTCAGCTGTGTATACCTACCATCCTGCTTGACTTATCCCAGTGAAGCTTTTTGCTTAAAAAGTGATAAGTTTATGTGCAGTTCCATTTTGTATCATTTATGTTTATTTCATGTTGGAAATATTAGAAATATTACACTGAAGATTAGGGATGGTAACTACATTATTTCTGTTTTGGCACTGACATGAAGATACAGAACCAGTGTATTAAGTTAGACAAAACCTTGTATCATTACTAATGATCTCCCTCACCCTCCCTTGAAATTCATTCAAACAAATAGCTCCACTATGGTTGGTCAACTAGGACTTGTACAGTCAGTTGTGTTTCC
Organism: Holothuria leucospilota; assembly: GCA_029531755.1. Taxonomy (NCBI): domain Eukaryota; kingdom Metazoa; phylum Echinodermata; class Holothuroidea; order Aspidochirotida; family Holothuriidae; genus Holothuria; species Holothuria leucospilota. Next base: position 7,704,231 of record CM055974.1, on the reverse strand, counting down.
AATTAAGCTCACACACAGTTGTGTGTCAGCATGACCTTGAGCAATTGAAACTCAGTGTAGACTACTGTAGCTCTGTCTTGGAGGTGTACTAGACAGGTGTTTCTGTTTAAATTAAAGGAGGGGCTAGAAGTAAACTTAGTAGGGAGATTTTTTTACGGTCTGGGGTGAGATTAGAGAGACTTTAACTGAGTCAGCCCCAGGAAGACCCAAAAGATTATTTGCCTGGAGTGACTCCAGTTATTTCTTTCATAGTATTGTGTACATTATTTAAATGAGTGACTGTCTGCTTATGGTGCAAACATGGCCCATCTTTACTGACTACTGACAAAAGCAGAGGACCAGGAGACACCATCTGGACATCTTGGTTCAGCTGACAGTACTTTCACTCTTGCCAGATGCTGTATAAATTATTATCAAAATTTGTCAGTTTACAGTAACTTATTAAAAAAGTAAAATATTCATCTTTGCTCTTCTTCTCTTGTGACAAGAGGATCCTATCCTACACTTTTCTCAAAGTTTTGTACTAGTTTCCTGTTTTTTGTATCAGTCAGCAGTGGTGTAAAATATTTTACATACTACAAGTAGACTTGTATTCTGGTAATCATCAGTTGCTTAACATCCTGTTTCTCAGGTCTTTTGACCAATCAGAGTTATTATAATATTGCATTCCTAGTTTATGTTTTTGTAATTCAATATGTCTGATTATCTTCTTTCTTTTTTATATCTAGATCCACCACCAAGGGAAACCTTACTCCATTTTGCAACCAGGCTGAGTTTGATTTCCTTTGCTGAACACCTCCTTGACAGAAGGGGTTGTACAGTAGCACTCAGACTACCGAATAAGAACGGAGAGTTGCCGTACCACATAGCCAAGGGCCAGGGACTTCACAAACTGGCAGATAGAATGCTACAGTAAGTATTCTGCTGGGTTGTGTGCTTGTTGCTCACAGCTTTATAACATAAACAGTCTCTCATATTCTTTTTCAAAACATCAGTTGATCCAATCAAGTCTCCTCATTCTCTTTGTAAGGAGACAAACTCCAAAAGCTCTGCTTATTTTATGCTCCTCTGCCCATTAATTACCATACGTCTCTGTTTTGTTCTCAAAACTTCAAACATATCCTGTGTATTGATGTATCTACATCTAAGGCTGTGACGGTTAGTCCAAAACCAGAAACTGGTTTCTGAAGCCTCTAAAACGGGTTTTTAAATTAAAACCAGTTTTTCAAAGAGTACATTGGCCTTGCATAAGCACACTGCACGAGGTCTAGCCACCATGGCTACTGGTAATTGTTTTCTGGAAGTTACGGTCCACGATACATTTGTTTAAAAAGATAGCAGACTTTGTGTCAAAAAAGGTGTGAAATGCATGGCAGAGTAAAATTTTGAAATGGAAGTCAATCCCTGATCGTTCTAAACCAGTTACTTTTCAGCAACCTGTTTTTCGGTTGTGCAAAATTTGTGAAATGGAATCAAGCCAAACTGGTTTTAACCAGTTTCAAAATCAAAACTGGTTTTGTGAACAGCCCTATCTACATCACCCTTACCTCCTGTTTTCTGTTGTAACTTTCACTTCCCTGTGGTAAGATCCTGGCAAAAGGTGATGACAACATATGAATTGCTAAATCTACATCGCCCCTCTCTTATCTCCTATTTACACATGTAATACCCACTTACCCACAACTAGACCCTGGTATGCTAATAGCACAGAAGGAGGCCACTCTCTGCCAGTACCCTCTCTCCTCTGTGCTCTCAGTTTACCAGGGTCTAGTTGCAGGTTAGTGGGGATTACATGTATAAATAGGAGGTAAGTATCGATACTTATTAGCTCGTAGATTCCCAACCCAGGGAGTTTGGGGAATGCATGGTACTCTTGTTCCTTTTGGTTACCTACAATATGCAATATTTTTGCTCAGTATCAGGCAAGATGCTTTTAAGGGAAATAAGGATATCTCTAACATCTAGCATAAAGAACCATGTATGTGATGTATTGCAGCATAATCTTGTCTGCCCATTCAAACTTGGGGGAGGGGGGGTGTGGGAGATGGGGGGGACCATATAACCTTAACCTGTTCCTTGTTCGCTAATGCTGTGGTAACTTACATTGAGTCACTTTGCTTTTCTATTCCTGGCATCACAAACCAAGTCATTGAGGGATTGATGGTAGGGTACTAACCTATGTACACTGGGATGAGAATGTTGTGGATACATGATAGGAACATGCTGGATCAATGGCTAAGGCATTGGACTTGTGATCTATTTATTTTATTTAAACATTTAAAACAAGGTTGAGAAACTCGGTTAGCTGTAAAGCTAATCCAACCTGAGGCCCTCCAAGGATTGTTGGTTCAATCCCTGCCTGAGTCATTGTATTGAGTCCTTGGGCTGCAAAAGAACTTTATTGCAATTGCCTGTCTCCACCTAGGGGTACCTGTGAGGAAGCTTGTCATTGGTATTAAGCATAGCTACAGGAGTTATCATTGACAAGTTATTGAAAAGTGCTTTGGAACTTATTGCTGGTTTTAAAGCTTAATAAAAAAAAAACAAGATTTTGCTGTTTTTGTTGTTGTAGTTATTGTTAACACAGTCTTCTTCCTTACTTTCCATATTTACCAAAACTAACACTATTAAACCTTGTTACAGATTGACAAGCCATGCAGTTGTCTCTTCCTCATTTTGTTAAGGATGATAAGTTAAAGGAATCTCTTATCTGGAGGGTTAATGGAAATTAATATGTGTAGTACTAAAATCATCTCCGAAAAAAGAATAAATAACTGTGTGTTATTACTTTTCTGCATTATTAAAACTGCTAGTGCAAAGCCATCCATTAAAAGTTTATACTGGTTACAATACCTGTCAAAGTGAGATGTCGTGGTGACATGGAAACCATGACTAAGCCGCCTAATTTGTCTTTTGATCAGCAGCTCACATAGATATTACATTGTGCATTATACATATCAGGATGTCTCACTGTGATGTTGATTACTTGGAAATGGCAAAGGTAAAAGAATGATAGGCTTCATTCACCAGGAATAATTATTAACTCCTTGACACTTGATGCTCCTTCTCTTAAATCCTTATGAAAGTCTTTGGTTTGTGACGAAAGATGTCATCTGTTGCCTGCCTTTTGTTTTCATGTACTATTGCTTTATGATCGAAGTTTAAGTTGTTGCATACAGGGCGTTACAAAAAGAATGAAGATGATTTGTGACATTCTAAATGTGTCATTATTCTGGTTTTCTTATCTAGACTTGCCCAAAATGAGGATATAACTAAGCAGAGAATTGAAGGTCTTCAGACAAAACCCTCCATAGTCAAGCAACACAATTCTTTTGGAACAGCTTCAATAACAACTAAGGTTCACGAGTCCAAACGCTCATTAGGTAGGTATATTTGATATTATCCATAGGCAGGAAGGAGTCTCATGAATGAGGTTGTCAAGCAGCTAGAGTAACATTGAGGCCTACTTACAGGTTAAATGTTATCTTACACAGTCTGCAGTTATCAGGTATTTGAGGTATGATTAAAATAAGTGTTAATACCATTTATTATTTTTGGATGGTCTTGAGTGGCATGCAGTTAGCTTACAACCTTATTGATGCCAACTTTATAAGAAGGTAGTGTTGAGCCGATAACGGTGATATCGGAACTTGCCGATAACCGATAAGTCAAACTTGATATCGGCCCGATACCGATAACAAAGTAAAACATTAAGTCAAGCTATGTTTGCTACGGTAGGCCTGTGAAGCCATGAGCTTACATTGCTAATGGAATGTACAAACGATAGCTCGCACTTAGAAATTAACGTCAAGTGATAGGCATAACAGTATAAGCCGCCATTGTATCTACCAAATACATGCTGTTTCTACTTCAACTACCCCGTAGCTAAGCTTAACAAATTGTTAAAATCCTGCCAAAACAGTAAAATACCAGTACAACTTACAGACAAATCCCTGAAAAAGGAAACAAATGTCATTTGATCTTTCCCTGAAAAATGAAACAAATGCCATTTGATCTTTGCCTATAATTCTGTAAATCCCCCCAAAGCAGCGCGCAATACGACATCACACTGTACTGTTTAATCTAGCCATATATGCTTACGTACGTGATTCTTATTGTAAAAATACAACGTTGGGCCTATGCTACAGTGCATTCAAAATGACATTGGCCTTGTGCTGTGTCGGCTCTGTGCTGTGTATGTTACGTGCCCCAAGGTCCTGCACTATACAAGCACCATATATGCTGTATGTACAGTAGTTCAAGTCTGGGCATGCCTTTGCAGTAAGAATTCTTGCATATATAATTAGTTACTACAAGCATTGCACATTGTGTGGCAGTTCATGAAGCCACGATGCTTACACGTATGCAGTATTGCACTGCAGGATGTGTGAGATAAGAGCCCACACAGTACAGTACATGCTGTACGGGATTTGTTTATTTTGCGCGAGGCACGTGAGCAACATACCAAACACCCAAGCGGACCACGGGAAAGTTATACAGAAATGTACGTAGAAAGATTTCAATTTTGGAAGTCATTTGAGGCAAAAGTAATGATGAAAATTCGGGAATCTTTCAAACTTTAACTGAAGTTTTTGGCGGGAGATGTTAGAAATCGGCAGGAATTATACATTACATGGTAGGCCTATTTAAACGTTAGGAAAGATACGGTATGCTGTACAGTGTGGACTACGCACGTTCAACAAATAACTTACACCTACAAAAGACCATGCGATGCCGGCATTTGGAAAGTCAATAAGTGATCATGGCTTTTCAACTGGCATCGTTTGTTAATGTTTAGGCAAAGGCCTAGCCTAGGGTCTCACTCAAGAAAGTTAGGGAAAAATGGATCGTCACAGGTTAAAATTTTGTACACTGAGACTTTCATAAAATTGGCGAAAATGCGAGGGAACTTTAGAATATCGGTTGCCGTTGTTGGCGGCAACTGCTGATTTTGCCGATACCGATATCCAACCGATAACGTCAGTATCGGCCGATACCGATAACACCAACCGATAATCAGCTCAACACTATAAGAAGGTAATGTGTTTTAACTTCACATCACATGAATGACCACAATTTTGATCAGAATGCACCATGTGTCTGTTATCTAGTCCAGTAGTCTCTTAAGTCTTGTCATGGTTTTATTTCACACAAAAATAACTGTAACTAAATATTCATGACAAATGAAAGTGAATATTCACAACTAGTGTATTGGACTGATTACTTGGTATTGGCAAATATTCCCGAGAAATGTCCAGTAGTGGGGTCTGTAAAATTTACATAAAATGCCAATACTATCCCAGTGTTCAATGGATATTACTAGGTGCATACTTCATACACAACTAGCACTGCTTTCCCTGTTTGACCAAAGGTAACAGTCTATTCACTTCTAAGTTCTTAGACATATTCTTACCCCATGCTACATCTAATATGCATTAATTCCCAAACAGAGCAAGACATTCAGAGGTGTCAGAAATTTCGTAATTAGTTGTTTAGAGAAAGGATTTTTAGAAGGGATCATTCCATTCGCAAATCGGTACTAGATACTTTTGGATATTTGCAGCATTTTGTGGGTATATTTTTATGCGTGTGTCCTTTATGTAGTAGCAACAGACTATTTTGTCAGCCTTATCTTAGAAATGAGTCAAATAAATGTTATTGTGTAAGCAGCAATTTTTTGTATAAACTTAGCTTCCCTAAAACCTCTGCATTTCTGCCTTATGTAAAGCTAATTAAATGGCATCCATTTGCATGCTTTTCATCCTCCTGTGAAACTAGTGTATAGCCCTACTAAATGTGGTATCAGTATTCAATACACTTATTTTATTTTCTAGCTGGAGTGCATTAGAGTGGTATTCAAAATTGGTTTTAATGAGGCTTAATACATCACATCACAAGGCCATAATTAACCACCTTTTCTGTGAAATGCACCTGCCTTGAAATAAGTAAGGGCAATGTTCAGTGGTAGTCATGAGAATGGTGCATAATTCTGATATTATTGCATTGTTGACAAATATCAATAGTAGCAAGGGCTTCACATCAGGCATGGACAAATTCTTTTTTTTTATTACTTGTCCATCTGGCTAGCTGTTCTCTCAATTGGCTTGCCTGCATGAGTGTCTGTTTGTCTAGTTCGAATCTGCCAAATAGCCTTCAAACTTGGTTGAGGAGAAGACTTTGCTGAGGTACTTACTTGGCAGGCTAGAATATTGAGCAGTGAACATGTTAGAGTGATTTTTGTCTGCCCCAGAACATTGGACAGGGGATTTGTGGAGCCCTGCTTGACATAACCACCAATGGCAAAAAGGCAGTGTCCCCTTTGACTTTGTTGTTGTGCCCTTCTAAAAGGCATCAAAGCAATAGTAAAAGTTGCTGTCTGTTCCCCTCCATCAGACTCAGTTTTGCTATGCCCTTGTGTATGCTTTTGTCAAGCCCTGGGGTTCTTAGAACCTGTGGAAATCACTCGGTCAGATAATAGAAAATAAAAGTCCTAAACTTTGCTAAGTCCAGGGGAGCAGAAAGGACCGTGTGTTTTGGAGAATTGATCTCCCAAAGAGACAAAGTCGCTCTCAAATACTTTTTTGAGGTAAACACTGGGAGTATCCTAAAATTATCCAACTCCCACTGCCAGCATTCACTTGTTTGAAATAGCCATTACCAAAGATGGTAACAGAACACTACCAGTGAAAACTAAAGCCCACTCCCGTTCCCTCACCCCACCAACCATCAGTTCTACCCCATTATGAACACTAACTATAATGTGCTCTGTGGCTGCTCTTAGTGATTTCCCCATTGGTCTGTCTGTTCCATAGTGATGTATAGTGTGCAGGCATAACATGGTTGCTCTGTACAAAGGACTACCAGGGTGGTGTCTTGGTACATCTCCCTGCCCACACACATACTCGCCCTTGTGCTGTCAGTAGCAATGTACAATAGTAATCATTAGTCATGATAGTAACGCATGTCTCTGTAAAAAATTGTGAAATGCCTTTATCCAGCCATGGCCATGTGGCTTTGAAAATGACATGCGTGACAGATTTCTGATGAAAGCTTTGATGAACTGCTTTATTCTCAAAATGGTGCGGAAGTTCCTCCATAGGGAAGAGCTGAACGAAAAGCATCCACTCAGCACAGCAGGCTACAATAACATGGACTTACTGCATGAACTAAATCCTTGCTAAATTTATTTATTACTCATTCTGTTCATTCTAAAAATATTATTGTTTTCACATAAATTTTACACAAATATACTCAAGGTTAATATAGCTGACTGCAGCGCTTAATTATGTTCTGTTTGAAAACATGGTGAAGGCATAAGAGGTTTGTATTCTCTGCTCTTTCACCCACATGGGTCTGTATTCACCATATGGATCATTGTTTATACCAGGCAAACATTGCTTGCATGCTAACATTGTGTGCATGCAGTGTTTAGAGAATCTGGTTCAGAATCTATTATAATTTTTTGGGTAGGCAATACATTGGCACTGTGTGAAATGAAGGTGTTTGCCCTTCGTTTTCTTTATGTAAACATAGCCACTGCTTCAATGAAAGAGAGAAATTTTGCAAGAACATAACATGTTTGAAGGCAAATATTAGGCAGATATGGAACTGACATGCAGTTGACATAAACATCAACTTCTTGATCTGAAGGAGTCAGTCTTCATTCCAAGTGGTACAACAATCAGGGACCATCCCCCTAATCTCCCTGATACTGTTCAGTCCAGCGACTCTGGAAGGTTTCAGAATTTTGGTTCAAACCTTTAACTCCTTTTGCAGCCCAACACAACTTCAGATAAGGGATTGGTCTTGCCACAGTGGTTGCTCAAAATTCCTGTCTTAAAAGATTTTGGCATATTTTTACGCTTTTTACCCCTTTTGTGAACTTAACCCTGCCAGACTTGATTGTTTAACCCCTAAGCCAAACATAACATGCTGTGAAATAGAAATTTCAGGCCAGACATATTTAGAGCTGGAGCCTATTATTGTGAACAGAGGAATCCATCTTTGTTTTATATGCATTAGAATGTATAGTAGGCATACAGTAGTAAGACAAGTGGAAACAAAGATCCACCTCTTACATTTTCCAGTTATTCGGATAGTGTTATTATTTTTAAGTATTAACGTTTTATCAAGCAGCAGTGGTATTAACGTTTTGTTTTGTGCTCAGCTCCTCAATTATTATAACAATGGAACCAGATTATATGTAAGAACCAGTGATTAGGTGACTTTGTCAGACCTGGGCTCTCTCAGGACAAGCCCTGACAAGTGATGTGATTTTTCAGCCACAAAACTTTAGATGGTATTGAAATTCTCATAATTGGAAGCTTTAATTGAGTTTATACTTTGTATGAGTTGGTGGTTTTAGAAAGTTCAAATTAATACGTGAGAACTGCATCTTTTCCTTACCTTTCTCTTGAAGAAATGTACCTTTATTACCAATAGCAACTAGGTTCTGCCAATTTCTGATTCGCCAATTCTCAATATTAGCCAATACTGATGGAACATTAACAAAGGAGGAAAGATCATATTGTGCACACCACCAAAGGCAATTGTGCTCTACTGTGAAGTGTCATTTATAATTATTTGCAAAATATTGGAGCTCATAGTCAGATTTAAGAAAGTATTGTAAACTTTGTATGAACTTGCAGTATAGTTTTAGTTGTATTAATCTACTTCTCCCCTCCTTACCTCCTTTTTACACTTTGTAATCCCTGTGCTATTAAAAGCTTGCCAGGGACTTACTGCAAGTAAGTGGGGATTAAAAAGTGTAAATTGGAGGTAAGTATCGGGGCTCGTAGATTCCCAAACCAGGGAGTTTTGGGAAGTTGGATCGTATGGGTATTTTAGGAAAATTTTACCAACACAGTTATAAGATGAAAATAAGGGATATCCCTTGATATTGAATCTGTCCAACAGTGAAAAAGTTAGCTGCATGTAAATCTGGTGTAACCATTGATGTAGAAATTCAGGTGCCTATAAATGGCATAAACTTTCACTCTTAATTCCCTTTCTCTAGTTTCTGTGAAATACGCACTTCAATTAAGAGTACTTTTGAGGGGCTCTGAGCCCTCAAGTCAAACACTGACTAACTTAAAGTCAGTACCACACTTGAAACTGTGTTTCAGTTCTTCTGAAATGATGACTTAAAAGGTTGCATTTTCAGAATGAAACACCTTTCCACTGGAGTGCCCCCCATCTTTGCATTTATTGATCGACTAAATTGTGTTAGCGGTGATGTCATATGATCAGCTGATATATAGTGGTAACAATTACCAACAATCTTGCTGGAGGATTGGATCAGGTCTTGTTTGTGAATAGAAATGAGATGAATGATGTTGAAGACATTCCATGTAACCAGCTAGATTGTTGATGATAAATTAAAAGCAGAAAAAATACTGTAGAATTTGTTTTGACTAGTTTGCAGTTCATAGCCTTTGCAGTAGCTCTGTATGTTGCCTCTGAAATTATTGTAGACATTTCCTTGATGTCGGAAAAGATAAGAGAGGCCCAGATTTGGAAATTTTAAGAACTTGCATGCAAGGAAAGGCTTTCAGTAATTCTTTGACAAAATTGGTTGTGTATTGAATTTCATCAGTGGGTGAACAAATTTTCATCTTGGGTGTAGACTTGTGTTAGACTTTGCAAAGTCTTTTACAGCAAATTAGATCCACTTCTCTTATCTCATCCTTCTCAAGTAACTCCCACATTTATTTTGGGCTTAACTTCAAAGTGTCACTTATCTTGGAATCCATGTCTGTTGTTAAAAAACCATGAATTCTTAAGGGGGTGGGGGAAAGGAGGGGGCAGATTCTGGAGTCTATTTTTGTGGTGAACAAGTGATGTACGGAAAGGATCAATATGCATTGCCCATTCAGTACTTTCTGTTTACAAATGTGACCCTCTCTTACCCACAAAAAGTACACACTAAGTTAAATAGCATAGTGGTGGAGGGCATCCTTCTACAAGCACTCCCTTTTCTTCTTCCCACTTGTCAAGTCTAGAATACCTGGAATACTTCACACAATGTGCTTAGGTCTCTTCCTTTTGAAGGAGGGAGCATACTTTTTTAGCTCAAACCAGCTCAAAGAGCTGGGCCACAGATCTGCCACTGTACATAGATGAACTGTTGATGCAGTAATGTGAGGGCACCCCTCAGTGGCATACATTGTTGTTGTCTCAATATTAATGCCTGTTGGGCATCATGAGTGGATTAATCATTCTTAAGCCCATTGCAAACCTTAACATGATCTGTCATCCCCATTCACAACCCACAACTTGAGTCATTAAATCTTTAATGCGAGTTAGGCTAACGAAAAAATTGTCAAATTGTGATTCTTATTTCTGTGGTCTCTGGTCTGCTTGGTGCACACCCATTGCCATTTGGAGGTAGTTACATGCTCCATTCTAATGTTCACAACTTTGTAAAACCCTAGAGCCTCGGTCTCCAGGTGCTTCTGTCCCCGGACACTGCAAGAGTGTGTCAAGGGACCCCACCAGGGGTTGTACAGTGGGCCCCTGGGCCCCAATGTCTGCAGGGGAGAAGTTCACATCTTGAAAAGGCCCCCAGTATCATTCAGTCCTCCATTTTTGTGTGTCCCTCTGGTGGAATGCTGTCCCCCAGTGCCCTCAACCCCTCCCCACCCCACTTTGAAAAGTCTGGTGACACCACTGAATAGGTGAGATCTAGGTAGGGCTCATAGGTTCACAGAACATTGAAAACACAGAAAGTTGTGTTGAATCTGGTTTCTTTGGAGCCAGATGGAAATTTGATTGGTACAGGGTGTGAGTTTCCTTTGGCTGAACCATGTGTATGACTCCCTTGTTGCAAAGGCAGAGTATTTCTCTTTTATGTTTACATTGATATTGGTGTACTGGAACTGGGGTAGAATGCACCAGGCCCCTTTGAGGGATGTCTTTGTAAACTTTGCAAGGTTATCTTTGGATACTACCTTTCTTACACAGGTATATGGTCCCAATCTCTCCCAGCTTTCTAGGGATTACAAGATAACCCCTCCCCCTCACCTCCTGGAGACATGCTTTAAGGTGTCCTAGGGGAGCAGAAATTATGTCCTCTCTTTGAGGAATCTTGGAAAAACCTCTTGTAGACAGGCAAGAGAAGGGTCTTTGTAGCTGTTTGGAATGGTACTCAGAATTCAGGGATCATAGATGGAAGTTTGTCTAGACACAATTCTTGAAAATTGCTTCAAAAACAATACTTACACTTTTTTCCTTGATTAATGGTGTTTAAGAAAACTAAGTTTGCCTGTCATTTCAGAAGGGAGCTTTTACACTTTCATCTGTTTAAAAAAGTCCACCTGACCTGCCGCATGATTGTGTCATGCTATCATCAAATTTGTGACCAAAGCACAAGCTCTGGGCATTTCTTTGGGTTCTTTGAAACAAGTTCAACTGCTTCAAGAATTAGCTCTCAACTTTGATGTGCAAATGTAATTAAACAAAGCTTGAATCTCACACATCTAATTTAGCTGCCCAACAACGACAGTCATGACTGTGTTAGTTTGTGACATAATTCCCCATGAAGAACCAGGCCCATATTTAATTCAGTTAGCTGTAATAAGATTGAAAGGTCTTCGTTGCCTGTGCATTGCATTCTGGTGGTATTTATAGAAGAAAATACACAATAAGGTACTCAGTATGACATTATCCTTTGTTAAGAAAGGCTAATATTTTTAATATTTTTAATATTTTTAATAATTCCCCCGATCCTAGAGAGTTTCCGTTAGTTAATTGCTTAGGGATTTGCTCTGATAAAGCCGAGTGTGTGGAGCTAAGGTTATCCCATGGGAAGGGCAGTGACATGGTCTTTTTCGCCGACTCTGAACAGGTCCTTGAACAACCACTTTCAGGTGTGAAACCTACAGATCTCTATATGTTACTGGATATTGCATTGCCTGTCCAAGCCTGTACAACCAGTTGAAGCCACCATGAACACGGGCTGGCAGCCATACCATTCCTATTTGTATGCAGGTTGTAGCAGAATATTGCATACTAGTGTGCAGTTTTTGGTTCCTTGCATTAGCAAAACGAACCTATGTAGTCAGGTTGGCGCGTGTGTGGGTGTGTGTCTGTGACCCTTGCTTAGGTATGCTGTAACTCAATGAGGGAAAGTTGGACTAGCCTGAAATTTGGTATATAGAACCGCCATAGTGAGAAGGTGTGCCCTTTTGTTTTTGGTGGAGGTCAAAGGTCATCTGGGGTCACCCGGGGTCAAACACTGAAAACCTTGTTAATACGATATCTCAAGGGAGGAAGCTTGGATAGATTTCATACTTAGTATGTGGATGGGTTATGGTGGGAAGATAAATGCTCGTTTTAGATTTCATATGGGTATGTGGATGTGTTATGGTGAGATGTTGAATGCTGTCGCTCTTGGTGGAGGTCAAAGGTCATCTGGGGTCACCGAGAGTGGTAGACTAAAAACTGTTAACATGATATCTCATGGTAGTAAGCTTTGATAGGTTTCATACTTAGTATATAGATCCACTATAGTGAGAAGGTGTGACCTATTGTTTTTGGTGGAGGTCAAAGGTCATCTGGGGTCACTGGGGGTCAAACACTGAAAACCTTGTTAACACCATATCTCAAGGTAGGAAGCTTGGATAGATTTCATACTTGGTATGTGGATGTGTTATGGTGAGAAGATTGATTGTTTTTGGTGGAGGTCATCTGGGGTCACTGGGGGCCATTTGGAGGTTATCAGAGGTCATTTTGAGGTCAAGTTGTGGACTTATAGGATACTTGGTAGATGAGGTCAACATTCACTGCCAACAACTTTAAAGGTCATGTAGCAGTCACCAGAGTCAGGCAAACTTCACATTGGCTAATATTTTGTTTGTATGCTCATGGGGCTCAGTGTCATTACATTCAGCAAGGAACGATAGTGCTCATTGGGCTCTTGTTAGTGATTATGTTTGCTCTCAGCAACCAAAGCGATTGCATAGGAAGGGAAATTGGAAGGGAGGGTATTTATATGGGAAGTTGGGGGATATTTTTTAAATTGTAAGTATAAGAATAAAGCACTTAACTGTCTTTAAATGGCATGAGAAGGGCACCAAACTGTAAGCAAAAACTCATAACCATAGGGAAAGTGGGGCTTTTTCGATGTCTCCGCATCAGACAGGAGACCAAATGATGGTGGGTCTCGGGGGCTCCCTGTCTTAAGTGTGGAACATATAAATTAGAAATATTGGAGAGATCTGAATACAGTGATAGGAAAGATATGCAATCTGATGACTGGATGGGCAAGATGGGGGGGGGGGGGATTGGACCAAGTGCACGTGGCCTAACCGGCATAAAGTTGGCCCATCTCAGAATGGAGATACCAGCATGGGGTTCACATGGATTATATGTGGGTATTATGGGCTTTCAGTCATGCATGGGCATGGGATAGAATGTACCATTATAATTGGATGGTATTTTGCTAGTTTGGTTTGGGCAGATGACCTCGGGTAAAGCAGGCAGAGCATGAAGGGCCCATGTGACCTCATGCAGTGGTTGCTTCCTTCTCCCATGTTCTGCGGCCAAAAATTTATGGAGCCCACATGGGCATTATGTTCTTACTTTATGGGGCCCAATAAACCTCATCTAACCTAACCTAACCCAGCAAGGGCCTTTTGGGTTAATCTTGGCAGTCTGCCTGTTGTTTGTGTTTTGTATGGAGTGAAAATAGGCCACACCATACTGGTGCCAGTAGGCATTCCTGTATGGGTGTATGTGGGGAAACCCTAGGCTGCTGCATGGGATTGCTGGCCCATAGGGGCTCTGTGGAAGGGTTACTTGGGTCATGCTACCTGTCATGCTGGGACTGCTACCTGCCATCATGGTGGCCAGACAAGGTGTTGAAGGGGAAAGGTATTTTTCAGCTTTCCTGATCATTTTTTTATCTCAAATTACACTCTGGGGGAAATCCTAGGGATGGAGCCCCATTTCTTCAAAGAAGAACTTAAGTAAGACCCAGGTACTAGGATGGGCTGAAGATTAAAGTTGTGACTTCAGCTGTAAATGGACCAGTGACCTCTAGGATCAAAATTGGGCTACAGGAATATAAAAGGCAGTCACATAATTGATTGCAATATACTATGAAGCCTTACTTTAACTGAAAAATCAACTATCTCAGTGCTCTGTGTAAATGAAAAGTCTAATGTTGGACACAGTATCATATTGTGGTATTGACGAAAGACCTGTATTTTGGGAGTGGGCAAGATGGCAGATGGGTGGCTTCAAAAATTTTTCTACAAGTGCTATCTAGTTATATTTAGAGAACAGTGGTGAAACCCCCTCCTTCCCCCCTTTCTCTTCCCCATCCTCTGAAAGCATTTTGGAGAGCAGAGACAAATCTACATCACCCCTCCTTACCTCCTATTTACGTATGTAATCCTCACTTACCCAGAGTATTACCTGGCAAATTGCATTTGATAAATATTGTTAAGTCTTACAAACTTGACTGACATGCAGCAAGTAAGTTGATTTTGTTAGGTACCTTTTGAGTAGACTGGTGAATTGTCTATACATTTTATTTGTGTGGAGCCCCATCTTTGTGTAGATAGTTTCATTTCATGCATGCATTCAAATTGCTGTTTAAATCAGTCAACGTTGCCATCCCTCATTCCATGGTGGAAATTTCAAATTCCATAGGAAAAAAATTTAAAGGAAGAGAAAGGAAGAAACAAAAAGAAAGCCAATTGCTTACAATTTCCTGTTGATTGAATTGAGATGAGCTACTTTCTTTTTCTTTCAACATGACCTTATCATCAGTTAAACCAGTGTTTAAGATGTAAAAGTTATTTTTTGAGCTTCTACAATCTTGTTTGGTGACTTTACTAGTATCAAAGGTTATGATATTTATCATTATTCAAATGCCACAGCTTGCCTGAGTCAGTGTTTAAAGATTAGATTACCATAGTGCATGTATAAAATCAGGTTAGGATAGAACTTAATAGCCTTCTTCCCTTTTGGGCGACCATTTGACAAATTTTGCTGGCTTATCATTGGGGTTGGTGCAAAAGAAAAAGTTTTAGCATCTGCATGACCACAGTTCAATACTTTTTTGAATAGTTACTAATTCTATTGATTTGGTAGTTATTTCTTTGAGAAACAAGTTTAACATCATTAAACTGAGTTGTTCACCAAAAGTGAATTTGATCATGTGGGCAAGAATATTTCAGAGGGAGGGTTTGACTTGATGTCCATGATGTCACATAGTTTTATTTTTAACTTGGTGGAAATGATTACCAGAGAAGGACTTTCGAAATGCTAGGGCAAATTAATCAACTTTTGTTCAGAGTTGCAACTCCTTGTTGGTACCCAAGTGGTAACTTGATGAAAAAGGTGGATGGTCTGAAGATGTGCACAAATTAAAGGCTCAAAAATCATACCCCAAACATGTTTAGGATTATGATCATATCTCTAAATGCAATTGGTGACTGCACTTTGACTGACAATAATCAAAGATGTAAGAGTTCAAAAAATTTCCTGATTTCAGGAAATTGGAAGTCATGAGCAAAATTCTCAGGAAATCCATGTTACTATAGCCAAAAAGTTCTGCAGTGGTGGGTAGAAATTTGGTTTTTTTTTTTTGAAATCCTCCTTACAAAAGAATGTAGATTTCTACTGCATGAACTTATTTGAAAAACAGAATAAGATAGCACCATTTGCACCTTGGCCTCTTCCGGAGGTGAAGAGTTTTGTCAAAGGGGAGCCCTCCCCTTAGACCCGTCCCCCAGGCCATCAATCCTGGACAACGCAATTTGAGAAAATGGACCTCTACTTTGCTTACATCTCTGAATAATTTAGGTTTAGCCAATGATGACTAGTGCACAATGATGACTGGTAGACACACATTAACATTCCCTCTATAACTTGATCAGTAATATGCAACCTCTGTTCAATATCTCCATGTAGAGTTGGTCAACTGCAGTGATATATGCTAAAATTGGTGTAGGGGAGATATAGTCCCCTCCAAACATGGTTAGGGAGGACAGAGTACCCTGAAATTATTGACAACTCTACAATATATGTGAAAGGCTTTACGGCATGATCCCTCATGAACTGTGGTTGAGGGGGATGGATTCTCTTTCATCTCACTCAAGTTTTTGTCAATGACAGCCTAATATTTAGCTCTATTGACCATGAAAGACCAGCTGTGATATTAAAAAATTGTGTGGTCTGATATCTTTTCAAACCAGGCAAAACTACTTTTTTCATTCCAATATCAACAACTTGTTGGTTTGGATGAAATGAGAAACATTCATGCATTCATGATGGTGTGTATGTGTTTGTGACACTTTGCTTGATTACACAATATCTCAATAAGGGAAGCTCTGACAGTTCTCAAACATGGTACATAGATGCCCCATATTGAGAGGAAGAACCCTATTGTTTTTTGGTGGAGGTCAAAGGTCATCTGGGGTCACCAGGGGTCAGACTCTGAAAACCTTGTTAATATGGTATCTCAAGGTAGGTATCTTTAGATAGATTCCATACTCAGTATGTGGATGCCTTATGGTTAGAAGAACCCTGTTGTTTTTTGTGGAGGTCAGTGGTTGTCTGGGGCCACCGGGAGTCAAATCTGAAATCCTTGTTAACACGATATCTCTGGTAGGAAGCTTGATAGATTTTATACGTGGTATGTAGAAGCATTCTGATAAGAAGAACCTTGTGTTTGGTAGATGTCAAAGGTCATCGGGGTCATAGGGGTCACATTCTGAAAACCTTGTTCACACGTTATCTGAAGGTACAAAGCTTGGATAATTTCATACTTAGTATTTGGATGGCCTTATGGTCAGAGGTAGAACCCTATTGTTTTTGGTGGAGGGCAAAGGCCATCTGGGGTCACCGGGGTCAAACTCTGAAAACCTTGTTTTCAAAATATCTCAAGTTAGGCAGCTTAGATAGATTTTATACTTCACATGGTGTTGCATTAAATCCATTAGAAAATCACCTATGAGTTTTTTTGAATGTCAGAGGTCAGCTGAAATCACCAGAGGCCAAAAAGCAAAAATTCCCATGAATTTTCAAGGCTAAATATGAACACAAAGGTGGATCTTTCCACCGAATTAAGATCGCATTCAACCAGTGACTGAAAGAAATGAGACACCTTGGCATTATCTGGGATTACACATGTGCTAATCATCGAAACCACAATGCATTTTTTGCATTCTGATTTAATATGGACCTCTGGGGTCTTCCCTTTAACCCGACATGGCCTAGGGGAACACACCATGGGTGATACTACTCTGGATCCCTTAATCTCACACGTTCACATACATAAATTTTCTCATACATGCAAATTTTTTACATGCTTTGCACTTGTAGCTTTCTCGTGTCATTGTCAGGAATCTTCTTGTTATATCTTTATCCTTTAGTTCTGTCAACCACTCAAATCAGGCAGTTAGGGAGTTGTGAGAGACAGCTTCTGATTCAAATCAAGCGGCTGTTTGAGATAAAACTTCATGGTTAAAGTTTGCTGGCTGTTACTGGCTTTTGAATGCACACACAATGCTATTTGTGACTAGGAAAAGGGAAGATTTGTGGTTTTCGGCACCACTAAAGAGCATGTTTCCTTACCAGCATTACATAAACATGCATGTTTACATAAATGTGGGCTTACATATACACATAGGTCTATGTATATGGTTATGTGTACATGTTTGTACACATGTAGGTATATATATATATATATATATATATATATATATATATATATATATATATATATATAGATATATAAATATATAAATATATATATATATATATATGTATATATATATGTATATATATATATATATATATATATATAATATATATATATATATTATATATATATATAAGAAAAACAATATATATATATATATATATATTTCCCCTTTTGGATTAAGGGGAAATATCGTATGAAAAAACCCGCCTATAAGGGGAAATCGTCTATAAGGGGAAAAAAATCAGGTCGACTTAACGAAACTACACGCTTTTTACGCTATATAAATAAAACGTGTGATTTTCACTAAGTAATCTATATGATTTTTTCCCCTTACTTCAATGTTGACCAATTTACGTACACGTATCTGTTAACATGTACAATTGTGGCCCTTGAAATAACGTTGATGTATATCTGTTTTTCAAATTCTACCAAATGGCGAAATATATATCTTATGTATATATATTGTTTATATATATGTTTCGAATATATATATATAATATATATATATATATATTAAATATATATATATATGTGTTTTAGCGTTATATATATATATATATATATATATATATATATATATATATATTTTCACACACACATGTACATATATGTACACATATACATATAGATCATTTTGAGGTTTGCCTTCCAATGGAGTAGGGCAAACAAGCCAGTGAGCTTGACTTGAACCAGTTGGTTGGAAACTGGGACGTTAAACCTCATCTAACTCCATGCCCTCCCCTCCCAATGTCCAACACAAATTGTACAGGATAATTCCTCCAAGAAATATGTAAATAAAAAAAAGGATGAAAAGTTGCAAAAGATCAGAGAGAAAATAAAAGTGTTAATGACAAACTGCAAAAAATTATGTATAAATAGAAAAGTATTAAAATGACCCAACTATTAATGACTACGTGATGTCAGCTTGAGAGGAATCATAAATTCACTCATTTCAGTGGAGTAGATGTGAAATCAACCTCTGTTGGATAGAATAGGATTCATTAAATTAGTTGGGCTTGTTTTACATGTAATGCTTGAGAAAAATTGGTAAATCGTAATTGAATTTCAATTAGTAGGAGTCCAATTATGGTAGCTGTCTTTTTTATGATACTGTGAAAGCTTAATCTTATACCTTTGTGCTGAAAAGAAAGATATTAAGGTAAGTATGCTCTTAAATTAATACAGTTGTAAGAAAGATTTTTGCCCAAGGGAGGTGCAGGGATGTTAGGAACCGTGAAACCCACTTACAGGACTTTAAGTTGGAAATGCCAATATTCCTTAAGAGCATGAAGTTATTGGCTCAACAAGTTGAGCTATTGTCATGGCAGTCTGTCTGTCTGTCAGCATTGGTTTAAAGGCTACTGTCTGCAGGCATTTTGACTGATCCTTGTCAAAGTTTTTAATACACATCAAGGGCTTGATAATTATGGTAACAGGAAGTAGGTCAGAGGTCATTTGGGGTCGTGAGAGGTTAAAGAGTGAAATCACGAAAAAGCTTTCAACTCTTAGTGGTTATGTCTGAATGTTTTCAAATTTGACACGAGTGTTCAGTAGGTGATTGGTCATCAAAGCTGTACTTTTGACACAGATCAAAGGTCATTTAGGGTCAAAGAGAGGTCAAGTGAAAGGAGGTCAAACAGTGTAATCATGCAAAATCATTCAACTCCTATTGGTTATGTCTGAATTTTACCAAATTTGGCATGAGTTTTCAGAAGATAATGGGTCATCAATTGTGTACTTTTGAAGTAGGTCAAAGTCATTGGGGGTCATGCAGGGGTCAAACAGTGAAATCACTCAAAATCCTTCAACTCCTAGGGGTTACATCCAAATCTTGTTAAAGTTGGCCAGAGTGTTCAGTAGATGACAGGTCATCAGAGTTGTTCTTTTGAAGTAGGTCAAAGGTCATTTGGGGTTAAGGAGAGGTCAAACACTGGAATTGTGCAAATGCCTTCAGCTCCTAGGGGGTGTGTCTGAATCTTATCAAAGTTGACAAGAGTATCCAGTAGATGAATTAATGGGTCATTAGAGTTGTACTTTTGAAGAAGTTCAAAGGTTGTTTGGGGTCAAAGAGAGGGCAAACATTGGAATGAAGCAAAAGCCTTGAAATACTCATGTTTGTGTTGGAATCTTATCATAGTTGGCCAGAGTATTTAGTGGACGATGCATAGGTGTACTTTGTGTTGATGTTAAATGCCGTTTGGGGTCACAAAAGGTCAGATAGTGAAATCCATGCCAGTGCTTTTCCATAAGGGTTTGTGTTATGTATGATGTATATTGCCATGGGAATCTTTTTTTGACAGACCAGACAAACTGGGGTATAAGTAGCACTTCATTTTCGTCAGCAGAATTACCTACAGTATTGTGCCCACAAACACTTAACTTTAGCTGATATGCCACTGCTGTGACCATTTACATCTGTAGAACTGAAGGTGCTAGATCATGATAAGCCATGACTCCTTGGTTGGATCCCTATTAATGAACTACATAATAGTGACTGTGTGAGAGGAAATTGTAGTTGACCTACAGCATCATTGATGCTTTTGTATGTTTTTGTGAAATAGAAAAAATGAAATGATATATGTTTGTCTTTTTTTTATCCCAACAGAAGACGATATTCAGATGTTGAGGGAGATCATGAGTAGCTTGAAAGATGAAGGGGGTGGAGGCGAGGTACCACAGATGGAGATACCTCCAGATGAAACAAATATCACACCTGCATCACCAGGTTTGTTTTTTTTTTTTACTTTTCATTTAATCAAGATGTCTACTTTACTCCTCCTTTACCTCCTGTTTGCATATATATATATACATATATATATATATATATATACATATACATATATATATATATATATATATATATATATATATATATATTATATATATATATATATATATATATATATAATATCTATGTTAAAACGCTAGATCGACCAGTTAGGCGAAATCGTATACCGCCAATACAACCACAACCGGCGAAGAAAAAAACAATAAAATAGCATAGATTATATTTCCCCTTTTTGGTTATGAGATATATATGCACGTTATTTCAAATGGCCCGTAAGTCCTTAGTGTTAAACGGATACATGCACGTAAGTTGTGTTGTGGAACTAAGTAATTGCATTAACATTATGTTTTGTAAATCGAACTTGCGTATAGAGTTACGCATTCCTATATAAAACAGTGTGTAAAACGTTAAGGCGAAACGATTTTTTCGCCTAAGGGTCAAGTTCTCCCAACAGTCGCGTTTTTTCATACGGCTTTTCGCCTAAATCCCAAATTAGCAATATATATATATATATATAGGTAAAAATAAAGTAGTAAATAGTGCTAAAAGTTTGTGAAAAATTCCACAACGTTTCGGGTTTAAACCCTTCATCAGGTGGCAAATATGCAACTGATCGTTGACACGGCCAAACATACAATTTAAAAAATGCACAATAAAATTGGGCACGGTAAACCTCGGCTAGGAAAACAGACAGTGTTAAGTGGTTACCACAAGTCAAAAAAATGCAGGAATTGCTAGCGTCTATAACAGTTCAAAGTCTAACGTTCAGACCTGTGGGGACCAGGGTTCCAAGTTTGTCATGATTAAGCGCGGTTTTCGGCAGCAAGGCGGTCATGATCGAACCTCGACACGAGATGGCCGCGAAACCATCAAGTCACGGATCGAGCATGTTGACGGGGATTGAAGGGGGGTGGCTTACCGGGAACCCTGGGAGGTTCTGTTTGATTGACCTCAGGTGCTCGGTGAATCGGTCAGCAAGACGACGTTGTGTTTCTCCCACGTACAGTATATTACAGCGTTTACATACGAGAACGTAAACAACATTGGCTGAAGTACAGGTAAATTAACAATGCGGATGAACGTGTAAACCGGTTGTTGTTGGGACCATACAGTGGAAAGGTTTTTGTCATAACTGACCACCGGGCAAGTATTGCATCTCCCACGGTTGCTGCAAGGAAAAGTTCCTGGGGTGTCAGGCACTACTGCTTGAGGTTGAGAGGCACGGACCAAGTGCTTAGATATGTTCTTTTCAGTTCTGAATGCCGTGATGGGGGGATCAGGGAAATGGTCACGGGTGGATGGGTCAGACGGAGGGTCTCTACATTCCTGTAAATGGCAACGTACAATGGGGGTTACAGATGGGTGAAAGGATAGAACAACGGGAATACGTCTGGTGGGTGTATGGTCAGTTTTTGGGGGGGCAAGGGCAGCGGCTCTATCAATTTTTCCTTGTATGCGTTTCAGGGCATTAGAGAGCACTCTTGTGGATACTGGCGTTGTTCAAAGAAAGAAATAATCTGCTTGGAAACTTTAGCAAAATCCTGGGTCGTTGGAACAAATCCTATCGTGGCCCGTAAAAGTTTGTGAGAAAGGAATCGAATTGGTACAGATCTGGGGTGGTTGGAAGGGTACATGAGGTATAGTTGTTGTAGAGTCAGTGGGCTTAAAGTGGAGATTAGACTTGATTTTACGGTCGGAGATGGATAGGTTCCGTGTCTAAAAACCCTACTGAGGAGTTGGAAATACAGTGAGTGAATTTCAAAAACAGGCAGAACGTTTCAGCCAAAGTTAATGAAACTCTTCCAAATCGTTTCAAGGACCCACTGCCGACCCCAACAATATCGTTCAAATGTACCTTTTATCCTAAAGTATGGGCTTGATCCCGCTGTATCGTGAGAACAACTGCTCCTCAAAGTGGCCCCATGGTGAGGCAGGCCACAGAAGGTCCCAGTTTAGTGCCCATAGCCTACTCCTTTAATTTGGGGCGGAAAAAACGACCATTGAACTGAAAGCAATTTTGTGTGAGGACTAGTTCAGTCAAAGCGAAGAAAGGTGGTGGTAGCGGATGGTAGGGTCCTGGCCGTTGATCAAGGTGTAATAGGCGTTATGGCTGCAAAGTAGCGTGGGAATGGGGGATTGAAGTATAGAGGCTGCTGACATCCATTGGTGAATATACAAGTACGTTTGACTGGGATTCTCAGGAAACTCAAAATTTGAATTAATCTAAGGAAGTGAGGAGTATCCTGGATAAACGAAGGTAGGGTTTGAAACTAATGGTAAAGTACAGAATCTACGTACTGGTCGAAATCAGAACCGAGTGGGGCCAGCTGTGGCGAAGACACAATGGGACGACCAGGATTATTGGCCTTGTGAATTTTGGGCAGTAGATAGAAATTGGAGATTTGTGGGCAAGGGTTGCAGAAGGGGCTTTAGCCGATTCAGAGAAGATGTTTTGACTTTACAAGGGTAGCTAAGGTTCTTGACCAAGGTTTGGATTTCAGAAGTGGGGTCCATCGGCAGTGCAGTCGGTGTATGCTGTTTTGGTCTGAGAGTTGTTTCTCAGCTTCAGAAACATAAAGATCTCGACGCCAAACAACAGTGGCACCGCCTTGTCAGCAGGCTTAATAATCAAATTTCTTGTTCTTCTTGAGACAGAAGGCCTTCTGCTCGTCCAAAGAAATGTTACGAAAGGGAGTTACTTTGTGAGGAAGGAGACGTTATAAATCGGGATTATTAATGGAATTGTGCTAAAGTTTTCCAAGCAGATTATTTCTTTCTTTGAACAATCGCCAGTTATCCACAAAGAGTGCTCTTTCTAATGCCGCTGAAAAGCATACAAGGAAATTGATAGAGCCGCTTGCCCTTGCCCACAAAAACTGACCCATACACTACCACCAGTACGTATCCCCGTTGGTTCTATCCTTTCACCCATCTGTAACCCCCCATTGTACGTGACATTTACAGGAATGTAGATGAGAGACCCTCCGTCATGACCCATACCACCGTGACCATTTCCCTGATCCCCCCATCACGGCATTCAGAACTGAAAAGAACATATACTAAGCACTGGTCCGTGCCTCTCAACCTCAAGCAGTGAGTGCCTGACACCCCAGGAACTTTTCCTTGCAACTCGTGGGAGATGCAATACTTGCCCGGTGGTCAGTTATGACACTGAAAACCTTTCCATTTGTAGGTCCCAACACACAACCCGGTTTAACGTTCATTCAGCATTTTACCTGTACTTCAGCCCAATGTTGTTTTAAGTTCTCGTATGTAAACGCTGTAATATACTGTACGTGGGAGAAACAAAACGTCGTCTTATGTGCTGACGAGTCACCGAGCACCTGAGGTCAATCAAACAGAACCTCCCAGGGTTCCCGGTAGCACACCCACTTCAATCCCCAAGTCAACCTGCTCGATCCGTGACTCCTGATGGTTTCGGCGGCCATCTCGTGTCGGAGGTTCCGATCATGACCGCCTTGCTGCCCAGAAAAAAACCGCCTAATCATGAAACTTGGAACCCTGTCCCTCACATGGTCTGAACGTTAGACTTGAACTGGTTAAACGCAGCAATTCCTGCATTTTTTTTGACTTGTGGTAACAACTTAACACTGTCTGTTTCCTAGCCGAGGTTTACCGTGCCAATTTTTATTGTTGGTATTTTTTAAATTGTACGTTTGGCCGTGTCAACGATTCAGTTGCGCATTTTTGCCGACCTGATGAAGGTTTAAAACCCGAAAACGTTTGTGGAGAATTTTTCACAAAATTTTAGCACTATTTACTACTTTATTTTTACCTACCTACTTCATAAGTGCTACGCAGTACTTTGACCTTATATATATATATATATATATATATGTGTATGTGTATGTGTATGTGTATGTGTATGTGTATGTGTATGTGTATATGTATATGTATATGTATATGTATATATATATATATGGTATCTAAGGCATTAACTGTTTTTTTGTTGCAAAAAACAAAAATTTTTTTTTAGATATAGTATATATTTATATAAGTATATATCTATATATATATATTATATAACAATATATATATATATATATATATATATATATATCTATATATATATTATATATATATATATAATTATATATATATATATATATATATATATATATATATATATATATATATATATATATATATATATATATATATATATATATATATATATATATATATATATATATATATATGAAGTCTCTATTAGCATCATGCGATCCCATACTTTCAGAGGGCATCCTATACCCTGTCAAATCCTCCTCATCAAATGCCTGCTACATTTTTAGGTATCTTTCCATATCATGTGTTGAAACTTCCAAAGTAAAATGTAGGGCATTTTGAGATTTCTACTCCATCAGTGGGATAAAGTTTTTACCTCATAATAGTTGCAGGAAATTAGAAGGTACGTTGGTAAATTGGAACTCATTTAAGACTCCCAAGCCAGAGTTTTGGTGAGTATGAGGAAAGGGGGAGAATTTGTTGGGGTGGGGTTGCATGCTGCCTTGAAAACCTTCAAAGTACCAGACTTAGAATGGGTCATTTCTATAGCCTTGGGACATTTGATGTTTTTGCATAACAGTCATGGAGGAAGGGAAAGTGTTTGAATTGCACTTTGTAAAGAGTGTGGAATCATTGTAGTGTTCTTTTCCTAACAGTTGTCATCTAAAACTGAAATAACTGTAAGTTTCTCCAATGAGAATTTCATATACTCAAGTTTCAATTGCAAAAAAGAAAAAAGTGTTTGTTCACTAGTGTGTTAATATGTAAAATTGTCTAGATAATTTTTTGAAGTGCTATCAAAATATGTACTTGAAAAAATGGACTTGAGGGAAAACTTATGAAACGTTTTAAAGTTTAAAAAGACTTCTTTGACAAGCTTTTTGAGCAAATAAGAGTACAAATTCATATTATTATTATTTACCCTTCCTGAAAGGATATAAGATGTGTGTAAGTTCTTATATTTTTTCAAAACTCAGTAGTACAGCTTGTTATATCAGTGATAAAACCAGTAATAAAATGGAGCATTTGTAAGTTGGTTTAGTCTTTGTTTATTAGTAGCAGATGATTAAATAATTGAATGATGAAGCCAGGACATACAAACCATGTATACATGTACAGTACATTTAATCTCAGACATGCAAATAATAAACTCCCAAACATCTTCATCAATTACATCAAACTGTCCATGTCTGCAAGAAAGAACCATTACTCTCATGTACTCATCGGAATCCAGTGTTTCACAAATATTTCAAGGTTGATTTGCAAAAATACTCTCCTTTGACAGAAGTCATTATTGCTGTCGTCATATTTCATGGTATCTTTCAGTTTTACAATATTTCCTTTGACATACTTTCATGTAGACACCATGGAAGAAGTTTTAAGTCCTACCAGCTCAGATGGAGAGGCAGAGGAAAGAGATGTCATTGATGGAGGAGGAGGAGGAGGAGACATGGATGAAAATGAGGCGGGAGATGATGAAGAGGAAGATGAACAATTGGAGGAGGTGGAGGAGGAGGATGATGAGGATGATGTAGAGGAAAATAATGACAGTGAAGAGGCGGATGAAATGGCTGATTCAGTCAGTTTGGGTGAGATGTATTTCATTTTGATTGACAGGGAAGATGTTTGTGACATGCAGACTTCGGTGATGTATGCCAGAATGAAATAGTAGTCAAATAGAACTGAAATACTCATAAATATCACCATTTATTAACAGAAATTTGCATCTTCGAGTCACAAATTTTGGATGGATTTAAAGGGATTTGCCAGAGACAAAATTCAATGAGTTCA
Organism: Holothuria leucospilota; assembly: GCA_029531755.1. Lineage (NCBI taxonomy): Eukaryota > Metazoa > Echinodermata > Holothuroidea > Aspidochirotida > Holothuriidae > Holothuria > Holothuria leucospilota. The sequence continues at coordinate 7,677,910 of CM055974.1, read as the reverse complement.
AAAATGCAGAAAATTTTTCTCTTTTTAATAGGAGATGGAAACCGCATCTCAATAGCTTTTAGCGTTTGGAAAATAATTTTCAAAGAAAGGCAATTTTTTCTCAAAATGAATTGCATTATGGGAAATCTGTGATGTCATCCCGGCACATTAATTTGACAGAGCGTTGAATTCCTTTATGATGTTGACGCCACTTTGTGGAATATTTAACAGCTTTGTTTATTATGGCCTACATATGGTGTAGATTTGTGCTAAATCTACATGAAAACATATTCAATCATTCCAACAGTATCAAATTTCAAGGACAAACAGAACATTTAATTACAAAGAAAAAACAAAAGGAATCTGAGGCAATATGCCCACTTTACATAAACATTACATGACCTTGATGAGAACTGGAGGTATTTTTTGACAAAAATAAGCACTCTTTTATATGAGTTATTTCGAGTTAGGAAAGGAGTATTGCTACGGGGTTTGGAGGGCATGGACTGGAATTTTTTCGTCTTTTACATGAGACCCTTGTGAAAAGCCACTGAAAAATGCCTTAAAAGATGTATGGACTTTCTGTTTATTAAGGAAAAGGCTTTTCATCTCTATGTGGGCTTACATATTGTGTAGGTGGTCATGGGAAGTTGTTTAAAGGGATAGTTGTAACATTGCATTAACATGACACAGACAGAAAATAACTTTTTACAGTATTAAACCATTCAGTTTTACCAATTAACTCTGGCAGTACTTTTTTCTTCCAACAAATATTATATCTTATAGAGCAATAAAAATGGTTGCATCCTGTCGAAATTTTTAACTTTGTGTGAACAAATTACTTTCGAGCAGTTTTGCAGTGAATTTCTGTCTGCAAGAACCTTAATTCTTAAATATAAGTTATCCTGCTACCACAGTTTGAATTGCCTATCCTGTCATTATCAAGGTTTTGGGTTGGCAAATTTTTTGTACTACAAATGCATTATTGCCATTGTAAGCTCAAAGTAGAGGTTGTGCAATGATTGAATACACTGTTATTTCATTTCCAGATGAAGACTTAAGTCGACTTCGAGCAGTGACTAACAAAGTGCAAAGGTTCAAGGAGCAAAACAGACCATGGATGTCATCTGCAGTAAGTTGCAGGCTTTTTATGAATATTCATTAGGTCTCTTGGGTGTGAATTTTCCTGGAAAGGCTTTGTAGTTCTCCTTGGTTACAGCGTAATTAATAAATTGTGAAGGTTGTAAGAATAGAGCGCTTCTAGTGATATAGACTAGTTCAATTGTTCAGGGTTGTTTCTTTTCAAGAAACCAGGTTCAAAATGAATTGTTGCTTTACATTGCATTTTCAGTTGAAGGTAATCTTTTTTGAGATCCGCACCTTACCTTGTAAACGTTATGTAGAGGAAAGCGTGGATTTCTGTAACAAAGAGAGAATATGACATTAATGTTGTGTAGGAGAAATTTGCAAAAATGAAGGTATCAAATAATTTACATTGCAAAAAAGGAACATTCCAAAGTTGAATATTCCAAAATCACAAATTTGAATAATCTGCAGTAAATCACATATTCCAAATGAGTTTTTGTGGGGGTCAAAGGTCATCTGGGGTCACCAGAGGTAAAAAAGCAAAATTTCCCAAGAATTCCCAAGAGTTTTATATGGGTTCAGCAGAGGTCAAAGAGCAAAATTTTCCAAGAATTCCCAAAATTAAATAGGAACACAAAACTGTATTTTTCCAACATGTTAAGATAGCATTTGACCATTGACTGAAAGATATGGGACATCCTGGCATTATTTGGAATAGAACATATATCATCGAAACCTCAATGCATTTTTGCATTCTGGTTTTCATTTCAGATGTTGTATATTGTATGCCTTTGAATGTTATCTCAGCTCATGTGTATTCATTGATTCTATCCAGCTGTTGTACTTTTTCTTTCTTTTCCTTACCTTCAAATTTAAAAATGTTACATTTTCAAAAGTTTCACAAATTTTTCTGCCCTACATTGTTTTGTTAATCTAAACAAGGCCTGATCAGAACCAGGCTAGCTGTCTGGAGTGGATGTACAGGATTATATCAAATACGTGTGAAGGGATTTGTTGTAGGGTCATGCTGTCAAGGGAGATAGTAGCCTAGGAGGGAGATTTTTGTTGGTAAGGCTTGAGATGCTTTGTATAGATATGGATCATTCATTAAATAAGGCACTGTGTTCAAATGTTAATACTGCAGCTGCCTCAACCACGCTGCAGTAACTGCAGCCAAGCTTTGATTTGATTCCTATTAAAATAGGATTGAATTTATCTTGCTAATTTGCAATTTGCACAGGATCAAAGTGTGCCTGGGGTTCTGACATGGTGCATAAATTCTGTTTTATAGCTGAAACTTTATTTAGTGCTGACAGAGTGGGAAGTGATCACTATGTGGCAATACATTTGTATACAGAATTCAGTTTAAAGGTTGTTGATCTCCTTGAAAAGGTTTTAAAATTCTCTGGAAGCTTTACATTCACCACAAGTGTTTCAGTGAACAAGTCTGTGAAATGTGCAATGTAAAAAGATAAAGAGGTGACTAAGTTTTATGAAGGACTCTTGTTAACAAATTTACACCCACTTCATTCCATTTATGGAAGTGTGGGTCATGTGTAGTATCATGTACAGTGGCTGAATGATCTCAGAGATGAAATAGACATGTATGGAAGTATGGCTGGGTGTGTATCAACAATTGCCATGAATATGATTTGGTACATCACTTCATCAATGGAGATTTTACCAGGTAGTAAGTTGCTCATGTCTCATAAACTGAATGAAGACTCATTCATGTAGACCGTGTTTATGGTTTATTTGTTTAAACTAAATTTGAGTGCTTATGTAAAGCTTAAAATTGTGTTTGGTAAAATCCTTACTGAATATGTTTTTGTGGTCTGAATTAAGAGAAACTACTTAAGGGAAGCCTCCCAAAACACTTGTACCGAATTTGTCCCATTTGCAGTTGATTGTTGTTCAGACACTGTCAGTGATTTTGACCTCTACATTTCTAAGGATGCTGCATTTGATAAATAATGAAACTTTCCCATTTCTGAAAACGAGGGTGTGTATGGACCTGCACACCTACCAAATGAGGTAAAACCACCAACTGAGGTATTGCTTGGTTGGACTGATTGCTCAGTTGCTATTCTAATAACACTTACTGTGGCTAGACAGTGTTTTCCAGATCATTTTAAGTGCATCCTCTCATTTTAGACAATTACCTTGATTTCCACCATTCATAAGAAAGGGTGTGTGTGTGAGGGTGTGTGTGTGTGTGTGTGAAGTAGGCTTGGGTGGATTACCCACTCTAATTAATGAAGTAGAGCCATGACCCCTGGTTGGGAGTCAAGTAGTGACTCCACTTCCCTTGGGTTTGCAACTCCTGGGTAATTTTCAAGTGTCAAAACTATGCACAAAATCATATTTTGGAGTTTTGGAGTTTGTATTCATGATTTCACAGGGTTTACTGAACTGTTGTAACACACCTGGCTCTTTTGATCCTTTTCTCTATTCAATTGCAAGGTTCTCTTCAGTTGGCCATTACATTTTTCATTACCAGTTAGACACCTCACAGATTGACTGAAGACTGTAGTGTATAGTATATTAATCTCATTGGTAGGCTAGTGGTGGACACGTAATAGATGACGAGTTAATGTTCTGACATTAGTTATGACATCATTGCAAAAATCACTACTCCTTCAGAGTTTGGGCCGTGGGTACCTGACTCTTAAAGTGTTGTCAAATCCCCCAAGCCTAGTATGAAGTACCAGGGTGTCTGAAACCTGTGACCTGCATCTTGGGCTAGTAGCCAAGGGAATCAGGCTGAGTGGGAAAGAGTTGTGGGGCTCTTTGTTAGTCACAGGTGCATACAATTTATCCATCAAGTGTTCCACCAAACGTAAACTAAACCCCTTCAAATATGAGTTTCTGGCTACAAGGCCTGTCAGTAGCAGCCCTCAAGAAGAGTGAACAGGTTTACATGCATGCTGCCTCACTTGTGGCCCAAGAAAACCTGGGATACATGAAAATTTATGATTGCTTTCAGTCAGACATTTGGCAGTGCTCAATGAACAGAAGCATTTTGTTGGTGGGGTGTATGTGATTGCCAGTTAAGTGTCTGGGATGTTTCTCTGGGATGCCATAAAAATGTTGATACGGGTATCTCAAGAGTTGTATTCTAGGGTAATTGCCACATGTACATCTTTCAAGCTGCACCATTTGCCAATGAAATCGTCAAATGTGGTCGTAATTCTGTTTGATGGTAATATGGTAATAAACCACATATCAGAAGGAACCAAGTGGAGTAAAAGACGTCACGATTACCGCTTCCTCACTGCAGCAGAAAGGAGATAACTTGTACCCAGTTATCAGCATCTCATAATTTAAAAGGAAGGTTTGAGTGCAAGGATACCATTTAGAGAGAATGACAGGGATTACGCTAGGGGTATACGAAGGGAAACAAATTCTTTGGGGGCTTTAAATGTAAGGCTAGTGTTACAAGAAAGTAAAGGCAATCAACAAAATACCTTTACTGATATCAGCATCGTAAAGCAAAAGCTATCAGTTGAAAACCTGATCAAAGAGGTTGTTGTTTGTGTTTGAAGATAAAAAAGCATCTTAAGAAATTTATTGGGCATTAAAAAACTGGATTTGGAAACTGTTATTGGTGAAATACACAACCCAGTCAGTACAGGGAATTGGTTTGCAAAACTTTTTCAAAGGAAGTTTATTTTTGCTTTAATGCTTTGTAGTGGCAAGTGATTGGTGACCAATATGTTTATATCAATTTAAATGTCATAAATTAAATATTTAATCATCATTTAGTGTCAGGTTTTTGCAGAGTTTTGTCTTTGTGACTGTACTTAAAGCTGAAGGTCACAACAGTCTTATAATATAGTAGCTATGTTTGTCTCTTTTTTATTCTCTTAGTCAATTACTGGCTCACTGAGTAACTACCCCTGAATATTTACCCCTTGTATGAAAGTTCATCAGCATTTGAAAAGGTCTCCTCTTAAAAGCTAGGCAAGCACTAATTTTTGGAGTGAAAGGAAAACTGCCCTATAATTGTTAGACCTTGGAAGTTATATATATTAATGTTGACTATTACTTTCATTTCCTTTATTGTAATAATATAAAATATTTACCACATGTTTATTTCTTTCCTGAAAACATCTTTAGTGTACTGAAATACAAGTAGTTGTCATATATGCAAGTACAGTAGGCTAAGACAGGGATGAAGGAGTTTAGGTAGAATCTTGCATATAAGATCTTTTGCTTGTTTTGAACACCCCACAGCACTGCTACCAAAGACCCATGTCTACCAATGAGTGGAATTGTTATTCCTTTCACCATCAGACAGGCCCAATTCCTGGAGGTACCAAATGATGTGAACTTACCAATATGCCCATGAAGTGGTTCAGTCCATGAGAGAAAAGGAAGAATCTTTTCTCTCAGAAGAAAGAAGTGTTATTGATAGGAACTTGTGACAAGCTATAAGAAAACAGATTTGTTTGAGATTCCATAAAAACAAGAATTCTTTTACATCTTATCCCAATATTAAAAAAAATTCCTTTTATTTTCCCAATAGGAGGAGAGGCGAGAGAAACTATCCAGGTTTAGTACATCATGTCCAGTTTTGATGGAGGAGGGAAAGCACAGCACAGGTAATTGTTAGTTTACTGGCATAAGTCCATGGACCTCTCATAAATATGTTTATAGGATCATGTGAGTGTATCCCCATTTGGACATATTCTGGTCAAACTATATTGCTGCCAGGCTATTGTTGACTTAGTATTTTGATGATGAATGTGCAATATTTCAGACAAAATATAGCCTGAAAAAGAAGACATGGAAATACTTCATACGGATCACTGATTTTTTCCCAAGCCTGGTGATTTTTGTCCGAAACTTTTGATAGATTTTGTCATTTATAAGTGTATGCTCATTCATTTGAGTAAGTCCAAACTTTACATAGGAGACATTAGCTTGCACCCAATTGGTAAGCCAGATGTGTACCCCAACCAAATTTTTAAGCAACTACTTTATATTTCCAATCACCTCATATTTTCCTACCAGGTATCTGGCATGTTTCTGTCATATAACATGTGAACCAAGGAGCAATTTGTGTGAATTTAACAATTCAGTTACATAAATATTGTCATGTTCATGGGTGGAAAAGTCAGGAATGTGGGAAGCTCTTTTCAGGGAAATTTTGGTATTTGTCAGAGGGAAATTTGGCTAGTTTTGTACAAGAAAACATAAAAATTGTGGGAACTTTGACTTGCTTGCCTTGAAATAAATATTTTTTCCAGCCCCGGTCATGTGATTGAAAAGAGCCATACATGAATTAGGATAGGTGGGTATAGTAATTCAAATTGGGCAACTGGAATTGCCATTTAAGAATCCAAGTGCAAAGGCACAAATTTTGAAAGCTTGCAGCTCATTGATAACTCTAAATGGATAAAACTTGTCTCCCTTTTTTTTCATGTGAACTCAAAGTATGTCCATCAGGGAATTCCCCTCAATCCAGCAAGTCATCTCTCCAGTGACGATATGCTTGTAATTGGTATCCAACCCTCTCCAAGTTATTTGTAATTAAATGGCTGTACTTATAATAGGAAGTTCCTAATTACACTCTACCGTTCCTTGCTGTGGCAAACATTTTGGCTTCCCGTCTGTGTCTTAGCAAGTTGCACTGTGATTCTGGCAGGTTTTGCATCCTTTGTTCTCAAGGTTTCAAAGACAGGAAGTGTGTAAGCTAGATAAGCATTGCAAGACATCATGGACAAGTGTTTAGTGCTTTGGTTTCAGGTGCACCAGGTGTAGATAGCTTTGAATAAGTAAATATTTCATGCACACTGGCAGTAGTGAAGCTCTCAATTCAATTAGCCATGTTACCTGTGGTCTGCATTTTGAATGTTTTATTTCTCAGTGACAACTCTTCTGTTCTGTTTCTTATAATATTTGCGAGTGGACTTACCACAAGAGCATTAGCCTAGCGCTTGGAAACCGTGTATAATTATCTCTGTGAGTAATGAACGACAGTTAATCCCACGTCTTGTGTAATATCCTCTGTCGTAAATTTGTGGTATGGTTTTCACTTTTTCGTCTTGAAAAAAGTGCGACATTTATATTTTTAGTAAGTGTTATGATTGGACCGGATGAACACGATATCATTGATTTAAGGTGTCAGTATGAAGAACTGTTGTGTATTTTGAACAAGACAATGTCTATGTTACTTGAGCTATAAATCCAGTCAGTAGTCCTCTGATAAATGAACCCCTGAAGCTTAGCTTTTCAACCTGTCGATTTTGGTGGAGTGATTTAAATTTGTACGTTTATACAGAGGCCTACAAAGGATTGTAAAGAGTGCCGGGTCACGTTTGTAATGGAATATATGGGATGAATAATTTATAACAGAGTTTGTTTCTGCAGCGTAGACTCTTGAGAACTACTGTTACTACGCTGTAAATGATTTAGTATTATTACCTGATATTGCACACAGTCACATAACAAACTTGCAAGTTCAAAAAATATGTGCACTGGATGTGTGTCGTTAACATTGGATGGAGTATTTTCTCAACTTCTGTGGAATCTCACATGAATGACTTGATCATTGCAGGAATGTGTGCTGTACATTGCTAAAAGTTGTTTTCAAACTCTGATGTTTTGGAATATGTAGTCCTGTTTCCAAAACAGCTTGGTTTAATTACAACTGATACAAGAACCTAGTAATTTTCCAAACTGACTTGTAACACCATTCTCAGATAAGGAGGTGGCAGGTAGACAATCTGTCATAGCCAGCCACTCAGCGAGTGATGCAAAGTGGTCATAAGTACAATGACCTTAATGTGAAAATAACATTTCTGCTTAGTGATGATTGTGTGGATGTTAGGAACAGTTAGTGGTAAGGAACAGTTTTATTTATTTTATGCAAGGTCATTGTTCACCAAGACATAAGATGTTGGCCTCTCTTGTTCCTTATAATTAATGTAAACCTATTGTTCTCAACAGTAATTGTGGTATGCATAGGTAGAAAACCAACACTAAAGTTCCATAAATACAAATACAACAGAAAGCCCAGCCAAAGCAATGTGGTTTTCTTATGTTAACAGTTCTAAAGGACTTCTGGGGTTACTATTTACATATAATATACCAAAAGTTTGGTTTAGTAACTAAGGGTAAAAGACCATATTGGAAAAATAGGTCACAAGTAGCTGGGAACATCTGATTAGAGATGATTGTTGGAAGGAGGATGAGAATGTGCGGTACTTGACATTTTAACTTAAATGATAAAATTTAGATGGGTGCTATTTATAAATTAATTTAAAATGAGCAATTCAGAGAGCAGCAACATTTGACACAGAAAGGTGGTTTAGTGTTTTCAGTCATTTAGGGATGGGTGGTACATGGTTGTTATAGTGAGTATGGGTAATTTAATGTATGTCAAACATGTTTAAGTTATATTGTTAAGGGTAAGTTACAGTGCATCCTAAATTACAGTGTATGTTAAGCAGTAGTGGTAGGGTAAGTTATAGTGTACATTAAGTTGCAGTGTATTGGTAAGGTATACTGTATTGAAAGTTGATGTGGGTAAGTTATAGTACATTTTAAGTTGTAGTGTATTCTGTTAGTTAAATAGTGCATGGGTAAGTTACAGTGTATGCTAAATTATAGTGTATGTACCCTAATTTATAGCACATGGGTAAGGTATATGGGTAAGTTATAGGACATGGTACAATGACAGGGTAAATTATATGAATGCTAAGTGAACACTATGATCATTTGCCTTGTATTGCAACTTTTAATTTATGGTTAATGAAGTTGTAAGAGTAAGCCATAGTTTGTAGTAAATCATAACATACTGAATTGTAATACATGGTCAATTAAAGTGTGTGTATAATATAACAAACATTATTAAACAGGTACATGTTGTTGTTTAAAGGTAGACTGATTACAGATATCATATGAGGCTGAGCATGAAAGTCAAGGAAACTAACTTTTAGCTAGCAATTGTTTACAGTTTTATGCTAGGAAAGTTCCTTGTATCATGATCACAGTAGGTACAGTATATACACAGTAATGCACAGTTAAAGTTTGCAATACTGTGTGATGTGTAGCGTTCATCTACCAACGACATTTTGACAGCAGGCTTTCATACATCAAAGTGCGTTAGAGACCCGGGTCAAAGGCAGAGATTTAACCTTGTTGTATGAGAACTTTTATAGTGGTGGAAATTTTGCAAATGTGTACTGTAAGCTTCTGACATAGATGATGCATGCTTTAAGTTTAAACTAGATACAAAATGTTTAGCTAGAACCTTTGAAGTAGCATGTAGCAATGATGAATGCCAGCCAGTTAGCTTAATATAGGTTGTTTCACAGTAAGCAGAATTCGTTCAAACGTAAGACCTGGTGCTGTGTGTATCACCGCTATGCATGTCATAAAGTTAATGTACCACACAGACCAAAACCTCTTTTTATATGACCACTCCAACTAAGGAGTAGATGAACAGTAACAGGCAGACTGTGATTAACAACTTGAGTTAGGTAGCACACTAAGCCTAACCTCAAAATATAGTTATGCTAGTTGGGATGCTATATCAGTTCAGCTGATGCTTATGAGCATAATGCTTAAGAATGTTATAGTGCTGCTGGGAGGCTAGGCTTGACATAGTTTAATTGCTTGTTTACTTCATTTATAGGCATTATGGAAACTTGTGTAGAGATAGCTAGATAGATTATCCAAACTCAGATGTTATTATGGTTTATGTTGCTATGGTAACCCAGCATGGGCACAGCATTGTGCACAGTGGTAACTGAGTGAATGTATTCAATTCACCTTAAAGTAAATCTCCTAACTGAGTGAACATATTCAATTCACCTTTGAGTAATTCTCCTAAATGCCCAAAGACCAGTCTCAGATGCAATTGAGACCAGTTTCAAAAGGTTTTCAGCCAATTAGAATGCAGGAATTCAATGAAGGTATTTATGAATGAACTGTTATAAATCACCATATATATCACAACTTTGTTTTCAAGGTGGGAATTAGCCTTGCACTGAGTCAACCTAGACCCTTTGTGTCATATTCAAAACATTTTTTGTTCTCTGTGCTAAAGTTTCAAGTGAATCAAAACATAATGTTGCAAGATTTCTTATCAAAACCATTTTAATACCCTGATACATGCTTCCCACACCTACTGTGCTTACCACATTATGTATACAGCTCAGGAAATGAACTTGTTTGTACAGTGTGCCTCACCCAACTTACAAGGAACCATAAGTGCCTCTCAAGTTTGTTTGTGTAAGGGGAACCTCCCTTTTCAGGAAAGTATTGACTTTCAAATATTTGAGATAGTACCCATAAATATTTCATTGACTTTACATACCTGGACAGGGTTCAGTTCAAAATGTGTCTGTACAAGAGTTCATAGTGCAAAGTTAGGTCACCTGACAGTGACAGGTGTTTTTCATTCTGCAAGAATGGTTTTTTTGTGTACCATGTGACCTATCTTTAGTTCATTTATGATGGAAACTATTTACAAGAAGGTACATTTTGTTCCTTCTAGGTTGGACAAAGGAAAACCTTCCATCTCTCCCCAGTGCTGTGGACAACAGTAGTGAGGAGGAAGAGGTTGATGATGGGTGTGAATCAGGAAACAGGAGTCCAAGGATACAAATTCAGGTAAATGTCAAACATTTACTTCAACATTTGGAACTTATTTCACCTGACAGTGGTACCACTGTCTTTTAGAATTACCAGTAATTACCTGGTGCAGTATCCCCCTCCCTGCCTCCCCACCCCTTCAGCCACAAAAGAATGAAGACTTTCTATGAAACAGTAGTAGTCTTATACATACTCCTTACCTAACCTTTCAGCAAAAATGCAGTGGGAAACACTGTATGGAGGAAACCTGCATTGCCCTCTCTTACCTCCTATTTACACTTGTAATCTCCACTTACCCGCAACTAAACCCTGGTAAAAGGAAGAGGACAAGGGAGACCGCCCTCGGCCGGAGGGCACCCTCTCTTCACTGTGCTGTTACTTAACCAGGGTTTAGTTGCGGGGGACTGAAAAATTCATTTGTAAATAGGAGGTAAGTATCGGGGCTTATAGATTCCCAATCCGGGGAGTTTTGGGGAGTTCATCTAACATCAGCATGCTTCTGATTGCCATGCTGCCGTCCGTCTATCGGGTTGGTCGGTCATCCGGGTCTTTCTCCGTTATCCCAGCAACTTAGGAGTGAAAACAACAACTGACTACAGTATGACCATATGGGAACACTTTACGCGCAATAAATTTTCACTCCAACACATTGTTGTGCGGAAGTGACGTGTGACCAACTGACCCCGTACTTACATACTTAAAGGTTTAAAGTGCTTTGTTTAGACCCATCAAACTCCAACAACTTTGAAGATAAATACCAAGGTGAACCAACCCTTAATGTGTTGCTAGATGCATAGAGCTCAATGCTGATATTTCATCAAAAATACTAGGAAGTTAGTATTTTGGGGGGGAAAAAGGTCTGTCTTCCCTAAACATTGCCCAGACCAACACAAACTTAGGTAGTAATGCATAGCTTGATAATCTCTAGAGCAAGAAACTGTATGCCACAGCTTTTGGCACCACCAGTAATTTTTGACAAACCACAAGAGGAATCTGGAACTGGGGAATATGTGGGGGGAGTAGGCAGGGGGTTTTGATATGGTTGATACTCTATGTTTGATACTCTATGCTTGGAGAAGTTGAAAAAAATTGTAAGACCGCCTGGTCTTGAGTGATTTTTCCAGAAAGCTGCATACGGCCAAGATTGGAGTATGTGCTTTTTATCTGGCAACTTATAAACTGTATCCTTTCACTTAGAATGAATGCAGAGTTCTCTAGTGTTTTTCACTCCCTCTCAACATGGCTTGCATTTCATGTAAATTAAATTTTCTCTGCTGTTGAATTCCAGCAGACACTCATGTTTCTTGTTGTTTAAGTGTGATTATTTATGATAACACTATACAATTTTCACATCAAAGGATTATCCAATGATTTTTCTTCGTAAGGAAAGAAGTGAGTTGAAATGACTATCATTAGTTTGGAATTTGAATGGTGTCTGTATAATTCAATGTTGGTGTCACACAATTCAACATTTATAATTCATTCTAGTTTCAAAGTTTTTATATTTTTTGAGTGTAATGATGCCTGCCCAGAGCCTTTTGAGGAAGTTCACTCATCTTGTGCATCTGTGTTTAGAATAAAGTAGGGCTTATGTGAGGTTGTTTGAGATGCATTCTTTGTTTGAAGTATTTTGTTTTGAAGGAGGTTATAATAAGGTTTCACTTTTTGCAGTGGTAATGTAAAAGTGATGTAAAAGACACTATCCAGAGTTTGTTGCTTCTGTCATTTCCATGGCTATGCATGAAATTTTTTGCAGTTGTTAGCATTTCTGGAGGGGACATCTTGTAGAAGGTAGTTGCTTCCTGCAGTTCTGTTGTGGCAAACAGTTAGCCAGAAATACATAGTGTATGTACCATTGCATTTGTAAATATAATGTTCATAAAGTTAAAGGGTTTGACAGGAACTCAATGCAATGACTGTAAAAATGCAGAAAATTGGTTTTGGAATTGAAACTGCATCTTAGTAGCATGTAGCATTTGGAGAATACTGATTTTCAAAGAAGTGTATTTTTCTAGAGGTACAATGCATTATGGGGAATCTATGATGTCGTCATGGCACATTGATCAGGCATAGGATTGTATGTGTGTATGGTATTGACACTGCTGTATCCTACATATGGTGAAGTTTTATGCTAAATCTACATGGAAAGATATACATTCAAACAGAATCATTTTTTCAAGGATAAACAGGACATTCAACTGTGATAAAAAACAAAAGGATTCTGAGGCAATGTACCCACATTACATTACATTTTGTTACTTTGATTTGAACTGGAGGTACATTTTGACAGAAATAACCTATCTTTAAAATGACATTATCTTGAGTTAGGAATAGAGTGTTTTTACTGGGTTTAGAGGGCATGCATTGGAACTTTTTTCTTTTTCACATGAGACCCTCGCAAAATGCCACTGGACAGTAGTATCCATCCTAACTAACCAAACAACTCCAAGGTCTTTAATTTTACTTGTAGATTGTTGTAGACTTTTAGTGGGTACTATGTCATTAGCCATTTTACAGGGCTGGAATTAAAGGAAAGCCAAAGAGACCATGGCTGCCCTTTGAGATTCATAAATAATAGGATAGTGGCCTTGCCCCCCTACGTTTTTTATCCAGCCGGAACACGGATTCATACTTCAGTATAGTGCTATAGGCTAAAAAGCTCTAAAAGTTGGGCACTCTTCAATTCTAAGCTGTGTCGGTGATTGGCCCAGAAGAGCAAGGGGTGACCATATATGGTTCTTATAGCTTAATAGCATATTTTTTTGTAAGTCTGAACAGGCTTTGAATGTTGAGCCTTTAGTTGTAAGTTCAAATACACTTTCTTTTTTTGATGAGTACAAGTCCAAAATTTTGCAATTTTAACTCTGAAAATCTTGAGTATGGTTACAAGTACAAATCCATTTCACAAGCGTAAGTACAGGCACGTATGCTGGGATGTGAGTATGGGTGCATACTCACTGTAAGTCTAGCTTGTGGCTTGGTCTTAACAGCAGAAGTCCTTTGTTATTTCACTCAGATTAAATTTGTTAGTGTTTGTTCAGTCTGAAGAGATGAATCTGTTGTTTGAGCAAATTTCATTGGCGCTTGCCTCTTGATATATGGTCATAGTCAAACCATAGATCAGGAGTAATATTATTCTCCATTACTTGCATAATTTAATTGGATCTAGCCAAGACAGGATGAAGTGAAGGTCAAGGCTGTTACTTACTATGATTACTTCCCATTTAGTCCTTATGTAACATTTATTCTGCAAGAAATTGTTTTTGTAGCACTTACTAGTTTTTAGCCTTGGCGCAAACTCCAACATGGCATAGATTTCTCTTGACTTGCTTAAAATGAGATTTTTGGAATTATTTTTTTTTCTGCCCTTTAACGTGAGTTGAAGAACTGTTAGTCCAATTTGAGAGGTGGTTTTTCCAAGCTCTCTACCTGAAAAATTCTGAGTTTGAATGGACTCTGCATCATTGCTCCTTTTTTCTTTCAAGTGAAGCAAGAACATAATCTCAGGAATTTCTGTAACCATGTTGATTTTGCACTCAGCAGTTGGACCGCGAGTCTGTGATAGATAGCTTGCAGACGCGAACCAGGTGTCATCTAATCATGTAGAAATAATTAGAAGGCTATGGTGCAGATGGCATCTTACCAAGGAACAGTCTTCTCTTTGAAACATTTGTGTCATCCACTCCTAGAAAGGAGGTTAGAAATGGATGGGTAGTGATTTGATTGATATATGGCTGCATGTTAGGTCCTTTACACAAGGAGGGCATTGTGTTGATGTTACACAGAAATGTAATACAGGCATTGTAAATTAAGTCACACAAAAATGTTATTAGTAATCAACATTATGTACATTCAGTTTTCTTGATGTTAGGTGGAAGAATATGCTCTTTCTTAAATTAAGTGTGTGTCATATGGAAATGAGTTGAAGAACAAGTTATACAGAAATCTTGTTATCGTTTTGTTTAAGATATGATATTACTTAATTTTTATATGGTTGTAGATAAGATTAGTCTAATTTGCTCCTCCTTCCTACCTTTTTACATGTTTATATCCTCCCAAACTCCCACCTGCACCCCCAACCCCTCCTTCAATAGAAGAATGGTAAAACTGATTTAGTAGAGAGCATTTAACTTAGAACACGACCAAAGTTTCGAGGCGTTTCCCTTCTGTTGTTCCTCACTGTTTCAAATTTTTTGCTTTTTTTTGTTCTTCAGTTCACTCAATAGGGATGTTTGAGTTTTTTGGATCGGGATTTCAACCTTTCATCAATTGATTTCCATTTGCAGGTGAATGACACTGTGTTAGATAGTAGCGATGACCAGCCTGCAGTAACAGTTCCTACCATAGAGGACGCTGTGACACCCCCTCTGAGCTCAGAGGACGGAGAAGATTTGGCAGCTACAAGGAGACACAGCTGGGGGGATCAAGCTAAGGAGATGAAGTCTCCAGAGGGATTAGCAATGGCTAGCGATATGAGGTGGTAAGTATTTCAAGGTCTGTGGACATTTATTTGTCATATATCATATTTGGTGTAAAAAGCGTCATATATATTAAAAATAGTTGAAATTCCCATAAAAATCAATCAAATATTGACCATTGTACTGGTTTTGTACTCCATCATGAATAAACATGAGCCACACATGTAACTTTGTGACTTGGAAAGAGGGACACATAAAGGATGTCTTACCTTTTGTTTAACCTTCATTCCAAGGCCATTTGCAGTGTTGGTTTAGCATGAGGGGTTTAAGTTTGGAAGTAGCTATTGACTACTTTGAAAATGTACATGTTAAACACCAAACTAGCTGGTCAGTAGTTGAAAGATAATTTCTAAAGGACAAACAAAAGAAATATAGACCCTGTGTAACACTCCTCTTGACAACTTGTACATAGAAAATGAGAAATCTTGAGAGTGGTCAAAATTTGAAAAGGTATATCTTGAGATGAGTGTAAGATATTCAAATAATTACAGTGAATTTTTAATCTAGGCATCTTCATCCATCATTGTTTGTGCAACCTTCAGGGACATGTCCACAAACATTTTGGAAAGGAAACTTAATAGAGATGCAATATGAGTCCCTGAAAAGTTAAGCTTCAGTTTGCTGTTTTGCATGTTTGGAAATCTGAAGAGGATGGACATTTCAGCCTACTTTTGTTGATCTCCATTAATTAATGCAATGTTGATGGAGTGTAGCTAAGTCTTCTCTTCTGGTGGTGGGGATTTGAGGGTGGTATCCTCTTTCAAATACTGAAAAGTTGGAGAACATGAAATGAAAAGCCCAGCCTAGGGATAAGTGGTGGAATTTATTTGTCCAAAGAAGAAAGTGGACAGTTTGTTATATTTTGTCTCGTGTGGAAACAGTATTTAAGACGTAACAAAGTGGAAATAGGTGGAAGTAATTAACCTGGAATTGTAAAAATTTCCCAGGGAAAATTCAGAGAATTTTGTCATGAAATATTGGAAAGTCTGTTCCTTTTGGAGTAAAAACCTTCTCAAGGGAAGGTTCTTTCAAAAATGCCTAGGAGAACAGCTTATCAAATAGAGCTTTTAAAGGAGACCTTTTAAATAGTTATATAGGATATAGTAGGCTATTCATTACCTCTTTTTATTTCCTTTAAGTGTACTGTCTGGTAAGATGTGGTTGATCAGTTTCTTCCAAAATATATAAATCTTGTAAAACTTCAAAAACAATGATGTTGTGATTTTACTTTCTAGTCACAGTATGTTGAATTTGGACTCCGGTACTAGGTCAGAGGAGTTTAGCAGGCCCAAGGAGAGGCTAATAACTGCTTCATTGCAACAGAATGAATCTCAATCAATGAAAAATGGTAGGTTTAACCCGTGTTCTTGTTCAAAATATTTGCCTTTTATTTGTCAACTTTGGGAAGTATTAATTTTGTTTTGAAACCTGTCTTTGAACTATCTGCTCTTTCTTTTGCTTTCCTTCATTTTTGCATGTCTTGTTTATCTAAACTTAGGCTTACGCCTGGTGGGATGTTAATTGGAATGTATGCAACATCTGTTTAATAGCATGAGAGGATAAAACTTATACTCCTGTGAGACAGAGATATCTATAATGAGACACATTTGTATTCTCATGGAATTGTTTTATCTTATATTGGAGAAGTACAGTGAAAACGATGCCATGAAGAACATGAGTTAAAAAAAGCTGTTTAAATTCTTTGTTATTAACCCCCATAAGAAGTAAAACTGTGGATAAACATTGTGAATGCCTTCTGAAACAAGGACAATTTGTTTACTGGATTAGTTTCTATCAATATAAAAAATTATTTGGATTTTTCTTTTCTTTCTTCTGGAAATTTAGATAATTCAAAGTCTTCTGCAGAAAAAGCATGTGTAAAGTTTCAGGTAAGAACACAACAAATTCTGTGTTTAAGAGATAGTTGTGTTGTATTAAAGGTATTTCATGCTGTCCTTACATCATTTATTACTAAGAGTTTAATGCTCCTTGGAGTGGCTATGCTGCAGAGCAGAAGCTAGTTTGTCTACATCATTTTGGCTGAGCAAGTTCATTCAGTGGAGAAGATGCTAATCAGCCAGCCATGCAGACTAGGTATAAGCAAGGTAATAGATCAATGTATTAGATCAGCACCTAAGCCTTCTTGTAATGATTGCAAATGGAAAGAATGTGGGTAGCTTGAAAACTCCTGTAGGATATAAATTAATGACTACAAATATGTTTGTAAAGGATGTCATTGAACAACTTTGAGAATTAACATTGTTTGTCATACTTTTTTTCTCATAGCTACACAAGCTCTGTGGAGGCAGATAATTTTGCACCTGTTAGGATTTTTCGTGTCCTAGAGAACATTCTATAAATGCATTGGAGCATGGATTATCAGTTGCATTCATAGGCATCCTTTGTAAATGCTTTTGAGTCATTTTGTCCTCTTCTTTAAGGAAGCTTCATATGTGAGGGCTGAAAGTGAACCAAGGAAAAGTTTCGTTTCCTGTGATAAAAGAAGTTGTAATTACTTGCCAATGTTGAATGTTAAAGAGGTAGATGAAATTATGATTTAGAAGAAATTATTGGCCTTCATGCAAGCTATAATTGTCAGAAGGATGTCTTCAATTTTAACAAAGTTAGAAGCCCAGTGGGAACCCAGAAAGTCAAAGGGTTTCATCCTACCAGCAAATGTATGGGCTAGCATTCTCTTATGAGAGATACAGCATGATAATAATTGGTGACACTGGATTATTACCGCAAAGCTGGGAAGACCAGAATAAGTCAGCTGCCATTGCTTGTGTACCAATGAATCAGTGTAAGTTGACACCAAAGTGGATTTCTGTGGGTATGGGTACTTAACATCTAGAGTTGCTTTGAACAAAGGACCCATCTATGATGTCATCATGACTTACACTTAACCGGTCTGACTTTCAGGTTTAAAAGTGTGCTAGGTGTTTACATCTCTGATAGTTGCCTAGCATTTATTCTTGGATCATGATGGTAATATTTCATGTTTTATTTTCTCGTACACAGGATGGTCTCAGTGATACTACTGATCCGGAACCAGATGTCAACTCTATTCTTCCCCCTGACAATGCCTCCGAGAGTGGTCACACACAGGTGGTAAGAAGACGGAAAAAGACATCTAGAGAAACAAGTAAGGAATGGTTCAATACTAAGAACTAGAAGTATATGTAAGGAAGCCAAATACCAATGATGGAGATGACATTCTGCCAATTTTTTTCCTTTTTCAAGTAGTGGCAAATGTGAATTATTTTTATTAAAATTAGTTTTTGTACTTGTTTTTCTCTTCAAGTTTATTTCTCATTACTTTCGTCGTAGAGATATCTTGAGGTGGTCTTTAACCTGAAATGTACTCATATTTGGAGGTGTATCTGGAAATGTTGTTACAAAGAGATCTTTTAAAGTTGATCTCTTAAAGTGAGATCACCCCTAGTATAAGCTTCTAAGTTAGCTTTGTTAAGCTATATTTGTAGATATTCTTTCTAAATTTCATCCTAAGTTTCCCATTTGTTTGGATTCCTTTCAAATATTGGATGTCTTTATGATCAAGCTACCTACTGGTGCCAAATGATTGTCTAGAGTTCTGTTGCTTGGTAGATGAGTAGCAGTCCCTCCCCTACCCTTTAGTACTTGCTACACCCTTCAGTAACAGCTCTCTGTGAAGCTTACTCCAATTTGGTTCAACTACAAAACTACAAAAATCAGTTGTGCTAGCATGGTTCCCTAGTCACGTGGGCATACAAGGAAATGAAAAAGTCGATGCACTTGCTAAAGAAGCCCTACAGATGGATGTCACCAATCTCTACTTGCCACACACTGATCACCCCCCTAAGATCAATGGCTTTGTAAAATTGAAATGGCAAGAACTGTGGGATTCCTTTCCCGAAAACAAATTGTACGGAGTTAAACCAACGGTCGGAACTGGGGGACATTGAACCCCAGTACACGGAGAGACGATTTAGTTCTTACTAGGGCTCGCATCGGTCACACTTACCTTACCCATGCCTATCTACTTCACGGGGATGAGAGACCATATTGTATACCCTGTGATTGTGCTGTCACCGTCAGTCACATTCTCGTTGACTGTTGTGAATGCTCCCATATTCACCAGAAGTACTATGCTGTGCCAGACCTGAAAACCGTATTTGAGCAGACAGATCCTTCCCTTATTCTGGGCTTTCTCAAGGAAAGTAAACTGTACAGAAATTTTTGACATGACTCCTGCATTTGCCTGGACATTTTAGTGGAATTTAACCCCCCTTTTTTTACTTATTGTACCCCAACATTGCACCTTTTCTTTTCTAGGTGACACTTTATAACACATTCGTGTTGGTGTGTCGTAAAATCCCACCTAACTAACCTTTAGTACTTCCTACCCCCTAACCCCAACCCTGAGGAAACTTGCACCCAAATTTATTAAGTTTTACTTATGGAATCTCACATTCTTGTCTGTACTGCATGAAGTTCTTGAGGAAAGTGATTTTCAAAGTCCCACTTGTTATGCAAAAAGCTTGAGAAGGACAGAATGTATGCATGCCCTTAAATATTTTAAGATGAACTCGAGACTAAAATTCTGTAAATATGCATTAAATTAGTTGAAATGTGACACTCTTTGATCTGATACTCATCTGCATAGCTTATTTCATTGCAGAGATGAAAAATGTTGACAGCTATTCCTTTTTTTTTTTATGTTTTTTGTTTCAAATGGCTGACAGTGCAAGGATATGTGGTGTCATTTCTTGTACCACATGCTTTTCATTTTTTTCATTTTCTGTTAATGTAAAAAAATGTTATTGACTTTGGAAAATAAACCACTTGCTCCTACCCATTTTGTGAGAGGTGGGCTCAGCTCATGGATAACAATTAGACAGTGATCACAATCTTCAACAAATTGCAGGGGCTTAAGAAGAAAAAAAGGAAGCAAAGAAAGGCATGTCCTCCAAGTAGTACAAGAATGATATGACAAATTATTGTGCAATTTGTGAAGTGAGTTAATTTATATTTCAGTACAGACATGTGAAGATTGGTTATAGACCAAAGAGTTCTATTGTTTAACATCTGTGACATATTTGAGTTAACTTCTTCACTTTGATACCTTTTGAAAAGATGATATTAGCTGTTAAGATGAATTAATGTATGACTTTTTAGCTGTTACTGGTAAAAAGATTCTACACCCATGATTGACTCTTTTGTTTTTACAGGAAAACAGAAAAGCGCCTCAATGTTTGAGGCTAGGTCGTAAGTACTCCCCCATTTCATCCAGTATTCACCACCTGCTTTGCAATAACACAGTTACATTGTATATAGCTTGCTTATGTATTTTCTTTCGTCTCACATAAACAGTATGAAAATAGTGCTGGGGAGATACAATAACAAATCATGTTTATCAATCATTTTTGCAGTGCAGCCTGGCTTTTGCATATTTGTAGGCATCAAAACATTGCAAAGTTTGCTCATCAAAAATTCAGTGAGAGGAGACTTACCTAAACAAAAGTCTTGATGTAGGCTGCTATCATTATGTTTAAGGTTAAAGGTCAGGAGATTTTGTAAAGGGATAGATAGTTTAAAATAATGCTTCTTATGGTGTGAGTGTTCAGTCTGTTGTATGAGAGGTTTTTAATAGGAATGACAGGGGTTAGCAAAGTTGTCTTGGCAGAAAAAGAGTTTAGGGATGGGAGTATGTAGTATTTTGCATATTAGGCTACATACAAGAATGACAGTGTTGTAAGCTTAGGTGAGGCAGAGAAAGGAGCAAAGATGGGGGGTGTTAAGCTGTATGATGTTATGCTTACATTTTATACTAAAGATTGCAAACCTTGTGAAATGCTGAAGGTAAATTTTAAGTATTTCTGCTTTGGTGCCTCCAACATTGCTAACTTCCATGTGGTATCTGCATAGTAAGGTTGAGGTAACCCATGGGTGATTCATGCCATAGTTTACAACTTATCAGTGGAATTCTTCAGTCTGACTTCATTAGGGAATTTGCCAACACTGTGACAGTGCATAATGTTTTCAGTAAAGTAATAATTTACTGAGGGTATTGGATGTGTACTTTAGGTAGCTAATCATTATTAAAAAAATTTTTGAAAGAGAATGTTTTTGACAAACCTGGTAATGCCATTATATATAACAAAATATACATTGGTATGGGAGAAATTAAAGAAGTAAATTGATGAGGTGTCAAATGTTGAAATTTGCAGAGTAACCTGTGTTGCAGATTCATGCCTTTAGGTAAGGCTGTTACTTTAAGTGGGTTAAGATTTGTCCCTGTTAAGGCCTGTAACACCTTTTTGATCAGTCTATGTGAAAAGGATTGAAAATTTTGACATCTTCTCAAAATCAATTGGTATGGTCTCATAAAAGACAAGTGTAATGCTACCAAAGCCAACACATAAATAATGACAAAAAAACAAAAAACAAAAAACCACAGACACATAAACAAAGTCTGTGTACACCGTGAATTTGTATATCTTGTAAAGATGGGCAAGTCCTCAGGAATTAAGAGGAAATCTTGAAGGTTGAAAAAGTTTTGAAAATTATGTAGAAATCTGTAATAGTATTTTACTCAAAAGTGAAGTAGGCTTTGAAAAAGCATTGTGTTACTGTGTTAGGCAGTAAAAATGAGGGACAGCAGTTATGGATGATTTTCAAAGGAATGGATTATAGATAGATAGAGGATCAATAAGAAGGGGATAAATGACCTTTGTTAAGTTTATTTTGATCTAAGAGATTTCTATTTCTGTGTTATAAATTGATAGGGAGAATACTTAATGACAACAGATTGACAAAATAATTGCCTCCCACCAAGGGGATGTTATTAATACTTCTTTTTATGGCTTATGTCACACTAATTGACAGGAAATATCACACGGCTTTTTGTTTGAAGCTTCATAATGTTTTTCCTTCTGAAAGTTAATTTGCTTATTTTGTTTTCCTTAAAACTGCAGTTACTCTTTAATAACCCATGTGCCACCCATAATTTGACCAAAAATCTTTTCCTATATATCTTATGTTTATTTTTGTATTTGTGTGTTCATTCAATAATAAATATACTCTTTAACTTTTTGAAACTTTTATATTTGCATGCTTTTGTGGGGTTCCAAATACAGAAGATCATCGTCACTTTCAATTATTTCCTTTGGTAGAGATGATTCTGCAGACAGTTTACCGTCGGATGATCCCACACCTCCTGAGAGGTACCTGTTGGACAACCCTTCCCCCTCTCAAAGGTACAGCTCGCCGTAGTGCTGCCCTCACTCAGCAGCTCGATCCCTATTTTTGGCTGACAGTTCTGCATGTTAAACCAGCAAACAAAGGGGTTTATTTTACAAAATTGTGAAGAGTTAAGCTCATCGTAAAGGGAACTGAATGAATGGGAAGGGGAAGGTGAAAGCACGGAAAGTGGAAGATGAGAGCATGGGATGGGGGAGGTGAATGCATAAGAATAGGAGAAGGTATCGGCAGGGAAGGCAGAGTTTGGAAGGTTGTCATTGTGTTAAAATTTTTGATTAGGTTGTGAAAGGTTACAGCAGTTCTCAGTTGAATTTAGAGATCGTTTGGGTGTACAGCTTAAGTTCTATCAAAGCTTAGATTGATGTTGAATCAGTTTTAAGGGCAATTTTCTTTTCGCATCACCTGTAGAGTATTTGGTCAAATACTTGGTGCGGCAGAGAAACATGTTGCACATTTGCGATGTCTATAAACAAGATTTTGAAATTGGGTCATGTCTATTTCAAACTAAAAGAGATGGCTGTTTATATTTGCACAGTATATAAAAGTTTTGGTACTTAGAAATAGCAGTTGCGAACAATCTGCATGAACTGTCAGCCAATCATGAAGCATCATTTTGTGTTCACAGTGACTTCCTCCTTTGCAGTGTTTCACGTAGAGATCTCTTGGAGAGTGACCTTGTGTTCAAACCACTTCCTTTCTTCCATGTGATGTTCTACCTTAATCTTCTTTCTCTTTCTCTTTCTCCCCCCTTTTTTTGTTTGCATATTTCTCCTTACCCTGATTGTGTTGATGTTGCCTTATATTTATAGGTCTGGATCTTTGAGTATTTTGGCTTTTAGTCAGTACTGAGCTGGTGGTTCTCTTTTAGAGGTTACAATTAGTTCCTGAATTGGTGTGTGGGTGGAGCTGTCCACAATTGAGCCTGTCATTTGTTACTAACACTTTGTGGAAGTTTAACTTGTAATAACTTTCTCTTTAGTGGCTGTAGTCTTCAGTTTCCTAGTAATCTCAGGCTGTATTCATAAAGAAATATTTGAATACAAAAATTGCTGAAGTCTTCCTTATGCAGCAATAGTTAATGAGTAAATTTTGAAGGTAACTTTATGCAAGATTTGGAGCTTAAGTCAGTACAAAGAGCTTTAGTGTCATAAACTTAGACAATTTAGCCTTCAAAAACAATGTGCATGGCATAAGGATTTAGAGTTGATTGTGCATTTAAATACACTGAATTCCTTGTTTGTACAAAAATTTTCAATGCAGTTGGCTCAGAAAAGGCAAACCTACATACCACTGCAAGTATTGTTGGCTCAGGGCATTCATGACAGCTAGGCTGTGCATCTTTGTGACTGGCACATGTCAGTTATGAGTACCTCATACAAAACTTTAATATAGTTCAAAAATAATTTGTTACTTGCAACTTCTTATATAATTCTTTATGAGTATGGCCTGTTCCTGTTAAATCCTTTATTAGAATATTCTTTTTCATAGTGTTTATGGCTCTTACATTGTAATGTTGTATATAGCATTGTCCATAAAATGTTTAATGCTCATTAATATCACCAATAATTCAAGTAACATTGTGCTTTTGGTTTGCTTTTAATGCCCTTCTATCACATTTGAAGTAATTTGTTTATGTACACCATTGGTTTTTCACTACAACTTCAACTTATTAGTTATGTTTGCTGCTTGGTCAATTAATAATGCACTTTGCTGTTGAAGAAGATTATCCCTGCACTTGTGAACTTAACTTCCTACACAAGGGAAATGACTCTACTTTTGATGGGGGAGGGGGACTTGGGGCTAGGAATGGTCAGCAGCCGGGTGAAGGATTAGGAGGGGGGTATTAAGGTTTGGATGTTTGATAAGTTACCTGATACATCTGGTGGTAAGGTGCGTACAGCTGTCAAGTCAATAACAGTATGAATATCTGTTTTAAGATTACGTTATAATGAAAGATGATAATTCATTGAGTTTTGTAAAACTCTCTTTAAGGAAAGAATATGATATTTAAACCTGATGAGGCCCTTAGTCATGTCATTAAGGAAACAGAATGATTTCTCATTTCTGTTGTGCCTGCTTTCCCAGATTTGGAAAGGTTTGTCCCAATTAACAAAAAAAAAATGCACACACACACACAAAGCAGGAAATGTGATCTGTCCTTGCCCTTTGATACCAAACCTGTTTTAATTGCAGAGAAAGGTCAACTCACTTTAGGAGAACACTTTATTGTTCAACTGGAACCTCTTTAAAATGAATCTCATTATATGGGCTCCTTACACAAGTTTACATGAATTGATTCTGCATCCTTTTGATAAATTTTGTGACCTTTTAATGCATGAGCTTACTGTAAACATTACAGCATTTAAGCATAGGACATGTGTCAATGGGAATAGCCAAGCCGATGAAAAAGGATTCAAAAGTCAGCCTGTCAATTCATTGATAAGAAAATCAGGCACAAATTTAGAAGTTCGTTTGATTTGTAATCCAATGTCAAACAAGACAATGACCAATTGTTTGCCTTTGGTTTTATTTATATTTGTCTGGTGGACCTTGATAGTTGTAAATGTTGGTGCTGCACCTTTATGCTAATTTGGACTGAAACAGAAGGATGATCACGAAGGGAAAAAAAATCACTGTAGCTGTTATGTCACTAGGAATGACCAACAATTGAAGTGAATAGCTCTCCCTTTACATTTCTTTATGGAATAGGAATACCATTGGTGTTTTTGAGCTCATGTGGGTGATGATTTGCTCAACTGAATTTAAATGCTGAGACCAAAAGAGCATGAAGAAGTTATGACTTTGGTCAAATTTTAGAGATACCAATGTTTTTTTTATTCTGTTGTGAGCATTTTAATGGTTGCAATTGCTGTGAAATTTCATTGCTTTCCTTAATTATGAGTTTTGTTTGTCAGTGGATGTGTAATGTTTACTGAAGAAAATCCTTAAACACTTACATGGTGTTATGCACTCAATTTAAAAAAAAAATGAACCAAACACAGATCTGTGTCCTAGTGAAAACAGCTAATGTAAAAAAAAGATGAAGCTATCTTTTCCTGTTTGGCCATCCTGAGTATTTAAGGTACCACTGTGTCATTCTCAAATTATCTGTCATTGTACATCAGTGACTTTTAAAGAGGACCATAAACATTTGTGGCAGTGTTTCTCTTTGCTTGTTTTGTTCAAGTTGCAGTGGTTTGATTAAGGTTGTGTCATTTAAACAAAAGGTGGATATTGAAAGAGACTGACATTTTAGGCAGCCTCTACGTAAGTCTGAAATGTAATGAAATGTGAATGGGGAAATATCTTTTCTAAAAAGTGGCTCTACACCAAAGAACTCATATGGACCTGCCACCTTTGAAACATTTCAAATTCCTCAGTGTCAGACAAATTGTTTGATAAACAGTATGGAAATGTATTGTGCCAAGATCATGGCAATTGATGTCACTAAATGCCCAAAAAATATTCCCAAAATAACAACCATCTTCCCTTTCTCCCTCTCTCTCAATCTTTTCCAGGGGTGTTGTGCTTGACAACATACCCATAGAACAAGACTATGATGATTCTGACCCGGCAGAGAAGAAACGACAGGCCAGGCTTTCCCTGAACGAGTTCCTCAATGATAATACTAACTTTATTGAAGAGTCATATGTACCACACAAGCCTGGTAAGTTTGGAAAGAAAAGAATTGGTTTCTGCATATATGGAACACCTTTAAGTCATGGAAGTCGTTAAGTTCTTGGAAAACAGCTAAAAGCCACGGCACTTTGACCAAAGAAAGGAATCTCAGTTCGTGGAGAAAATGAGCATTGAAACTCATTACATTAACGAATACCTTGAAAACTACCTCAAATATGAACAAAGGGCAATTAGTCTAAATGTACATTGTGTTAAAATTAGTTATCAAATTTGACTATCTTGGCTGTAGAAGGGTCAGAGATGCAAACCTTCCGTCTTCGCCAGATTTGTTCAAATTTTTTATGTTTTGTTCAGGTGTTATGGAAAAGGTTAAAAATTTAGCACAAGACACAAAATCAACAGTAACAAGTAATTATTTAGTATTTTCTGTGTGCTTTTATTTACAGTGTTTGTAATATCAGTGTTTGGTAATGCTGATGAACAAGCAACTGTCTTTCATGACTTGGAATTACAAAGTGATAGGAAAAAAACAGTTACATCTCTTTGGAAATGACTCAGGCAGAGGTTTTGTCCTTAAAACCTGGATGTTTG
The DNA here is from genome assembly GCA_029531755.1 of Holothuria leucospilota. Taxonomy (NCBI): domain Eukaryota; kingdom Metazoa; phylum Echinodermata; class Holothuroidea; order Aspidochirotida; family Holothuriidae; genus Holothuria; species Holothuria leucospilota. Next base: position 7,651,286 of record CM055974.1, on the reverse strand, counting down.
TTACCATCCTTTCCTAAGTTATTTCGTCGATACATTTTAATATGTGTTAATGAGCTTGCTGTTGGCCCACTAGTTCATTATGACTATCAGAATTTCCCTTCATAGGAAAAAGGTTCCCCAACCTTTGTGTATGATGTGCAAAATTTGTTGTGAAAGATACTTTTTTTAAGGAAATGAGATGAGACTTAAGTTCAATGGATGTTTCAAAATAAAGTTATGTTACTGCTTATGCCTCATCCACCTTGAGGTGAGGCAATAAAAGAATGAAATGTCAAAAACAATTGACCATAGAATTGTCCAGTATAGGTGATATTTTAGTTCCCTCTTATGTGACTCTTTCTCTTCCAACTCAGATGCTTTCTTTAAATAACAATCCTTGTTCACACCCCAAAAATTTCTGATTAGTCTTTTCAGAAAGCAATAATCAACGGAGTGCCATGCTGAGAAAGTTTAGTTTTCTTAAAGTTGGCGGATCTAAAAGAGAAAAGAAGGTAAGTTTTTATTGACCTGGTGGGGGCACAGAATTGTTCATGGGTCTGTATTGACCAGATGGGGGCAAAAATTGTTCATGTGGTCTGTATTGACTAGGTGAGGGCACAAAATTGTTCATGTGGTCTGCATTGACTAGGTGGGGGCACAAAATTGTTCATGTGGTCTGTATTGACTAGGTGGGGGCACAAAACTGTCCATGTGGTCTGTATTGACTAGGTGGGGGCACAAATTATTCATGTGGTCTGTATTGACTAGGTGGGGGCACAAAATTGTTCATGTGGTCTGTATTGGAGGTTTGTGGACCTCAGTACTTCGGCTTTGAGACCTTTTTTGTGGAAGTGTTTCTAAAACGTGGGATCTTACAATCAAAGAATATTTACATGCCACCTGTGAGACCTGGGAATTAAGCACCATTTTCTGGCAATCTGGGAAGCTTTTCGACAAATCTTTTTTTTTAATTGTGAACTATGCGCCAAGCAATAATGATATTGCCACATGCAGTTATAGTACTCCACCCCCTGATAATGTCTCTCCAATCATGCATGCAAAGTGCACCTCATATCTAAGGTTATGGCTATCTGAATAAATAGATAAATAGATAACTCCTTCCCTTCTAGTAAAAGCCTTTCAAAGTCCATATTGACCATATCTGAACCTTTAAAAACCCATATTTGTTCTATATTCTATATCTACATTACATCCTGGATATGCTGTTATTTAAAGAAAATCCCCCCAAAAATCACCTTTATACTGCGTATTTACTCTGAGTTCCACCTCTGTCCCCTGTTCAAAGTATGTTCGAACTGCAACAAAGCTTAGTACTCAATAAAACGTTTTCTTAATTAAAAAATTGAATTCCTGATACACAGCTATAGTCACAAATTTTCTGAAATGTGATGGCTATTTTTCAAAATATTCAAGACTACTTCCATCGTGAATTTTTTGTCCTTCTTTTATGGTGGACATGAAGAAAAGTAAAAGAGTCAGAGAACCATTTTACATGTCAAAGCAAGGCATTACTGCGTGACCTGCCCTCAGTCTAGGTAGAGTGGATATGCTGACTCTTTAACTGAACGTTTTACTTTCTTATTATCATGTAAATTACACTACTGCCTGCGTAATTGCTTGAAATTAGCTCATGCGTATGGAATAGACTTACATAATTGACTGCCAAGCTTTGTAAATTTTGTATGCTACAGAGGGACAGGTCTGTATTTCACTGTGTAGCTGTTGGTGATTGTACACGTGCATTGCACTGGGTCATTGTTGTTCAGTGCTGAATTTATTTGTCTTGCCTGTTACACCTTTGTGCAAACCAGTCGCAACAATCACAGCCGTGGGCTTTGATTAATAAGTTCTCTTAACATGCTTCAAAATAAGTTCCCTTAAGTTTTCATTTATATTTACCCAGGAAGGGGAGGGCAAGGACGGGCCCACCACATTAAGTAAATGATCATTATTAAATGAGTAAATCCAAGTTTCATTTAATACTTCCTGGTACCAGCTTATTGTCTTTCTTCCTTGCATTTCATAAGTGCATTGCATCAAGTTTGACAGTTTTATTGACCTTTGACCTCCAGAAATATAAAGATAAAGACCGAGATGAAAAGGATACAGGAGGCGAGAATCAAAGGAATCGTACACATCAGTTTGTTCAAACCTCTTTCTCAAATTCATCATTGTGTAATTGGTGTAATAAACCTCTGCTGAATAAAGCAGCTCTACAGTGCCAAGGTAAGAATTGAATTTCTGTTGGGAGATGGCAATATAGGCTAGAGGTTGGAGGGGCTGCAGCCCCCTGGAGTTCAGCAAGCCCTATTTGTAGGGCAGGTTTTTGGCAAAAATCATGTATTTTTCTGAGGAAGCAAAGGTTTTTCTTGGGCTAAAGGTTTTCAGGGGTTTTTTCTTAGGCTCTTAGGACAAATATCCAGTACATTTTGAGGTGGCAGTAGGAGTAAGGGGTGGTTGGCTAGAGACTGTATGTTACTGGTTTTTGCCTCTAAATAGCCTTCTAGGGGTTGTGAGTGAAGTATGTGGAAAAAAGAAGCTGAACCAGTATGGGAGCATGGTCATTATTAGTAACCAATCTTGTGTGATGCATGTTGCTGAAAGGTTAGATGTACATTACTTACAACCTGCATCAAAGGAAGGAGGGAATGGGGCAAGTTGAAGGAACGATGGTAGAGTATGCAACCGAAAAAGCAAATATTGTTTGTTTTCATTGTATTTTGTTGTTCCGGTCAAAGATAGACATAGCATTTTTTTATTTAGTATCTGCTACAATGTTTGCAAATACAGTGATTTTGATTTTCTCAGCTGGTTTTTTTATCATTTCCATGGTTTAAAGAATCCCTTGCCTGTATCATGTGACTTGCATCCAGTCATAAATGGAAGAAATAGATTTTCTTGAAGTTTTAAGGTGAACCTCAATGAATCATTTTCTCCACAGCATGCAGTGCCAGTGTCCATTCATATTGTAAAGATAATGTGGGGCCATGCAGCAAGTTGACCAAACATCCTAAAGGTGTAAGTATAATCATGAGATTGATATTTATTACTTGACTAGTTACTTAGCTGGTTGAACTTACTTTTTACCCCTTACCCTTATATTACCCCCAGTCCACATTTTGTCTAACTTCTACTCCCTCAGTTATAGTCGCTTATACACAGTTCCATACCTGAATTCAATATGGACTTAAGTCTGGTAATGAGTTAAGAATCAATTCAAGCTAGACTTTTTTCCATCAAAAGATGTTTTTTGTCTTATTTTTACTGATTATTGCTTCATTTATTTGATTTAGCAAGATGTAGCTACACAATAGTGAAGTCTCTGATCTGCAGGACTGGGAAAAATAATTTCTCAGAAATAAGTCCAGTTTTTCACACTTTGACATGTTTTTACAATCAAACAAGCCAAATTTTGTTTCATTGCCAAACTTTCCCCCTGATACCAAAATTTCTGACTTGGAGTTTTGCAGATTCCTGTCCTTTTTTACCATTCATAATGTATGATTTTGTACCAACTGGATAATGTGTGGTGGAGCATCCACCTTTTTGGCATGGTGGACAGAGATTAAACCTGAGTTGGAGCTCATTTGATTCTCTGAAACTGAAAATATGTGGTCTTGATATTGGAACAGGAATACAAGAAATACATTGTGTTTATTAATAGCCATGGGTGCCTTAGTGGCTGCTGTATGTATATATAGTGCCCAGGTACTTGAGAGTTTTAATGAATTGCATTGAAAAGATTGTACCAAAGCTTTTTTACATGTTTTGAATCGTACATCTGCTGTAAAGTGCTATATAACAACTTGTAGTGGGGGTTTTGTTTCAGAATTTAATTTTTCTTGTATGTATGACTGATTTGCAGATGATATTTTGTCTTTTTCCAGGTACCAAAATCCTCCACTACTTTCAAGAGGATCCAGAGTGGTAGTAGCATTAACTGTAAGGACACTTTCACATTTCTTTGCCATCTGGCATGTTCTGGGGGCTCTCCTCCTTACCCTCACCCATTACATTTCATTTGCTTGCAAATTATTTGTCTTCGGTTTATCTTTATCCTTCTGTGACTATAATCTCATTCAAATTATATTTTGTGTTAAAGTGACAGTGCAGGTGTGTTGAGTGGCCCTATATGTATGTAGAAATAACCATGTGTCTTGGTTGAAATGACTAGGTATGTGGGTGTTGAAGTACACATGTATGTTTTAAGTTACAATGTATCTTTTTTGAAATGAACGTATTTGCATTAAAATGGCCATGTATGTGTGTTGAAATGACCATGTATGTGGAAATAACCATGTATGATGATGGAAATTGCAGTTTATTTCTGTTGCAATACCATTGTTTGTTCATGTAGAAATGTACACATTTATTTGTTGAAACTACCATGCCCTTTATATTACTTGTAACTAGTAAACACCTTAACACTTTTCATATGGTACCTTATGAGATAGTGTAACTTTGCAAAATGTTTTATGTTTGTTATTACAGTGAGTCATGTACAGTCGTTCCAAGAGAAACCCCGTCCAGCAGCCGACCATCATGAGAATGCTTCATTCCATCAGCAGTCATCTCAATCATTCCCAAAAGTGAGTCTTAATTCTTGGTATGAAAGGAATTAATTATTTGAAATATGTGACGTTTTTTAGCACATTTCATTTTGCATTCAGCTTTTATATTTGGTGAAGTGGCTGTTGGATGTTATGTAACATTTAGGAGTTGTAAACCTTTTCGAGAAAATGTTCCGGATGGATATGATATTTCAGAAAATGTGATCAGGATGTATTGTATGCTTAGAAAAGCATAATGTGAGTTGGTTTGTAAGTACAATAGGTAAAGAATGGAGTAAGAGTTCCGGTGTACAAAGTACACAAGGGCAACGGGTTGTTCACCACTACAGCATCCAAAATAATCCTCTAAAAGGTGTCAAGGAGGGCAAACAACTACCACATGTAAAAAAAAAAAATACCCTCATTCCTTCTGAAATAAATGCCTACATAACAATAAAAAATTAGCCTCAATGAACCCCATAATACCCCTTAGTTATTAATTGTTGTAGGGGACCAAATTTTTCCTTAAGCATTTGACAAGAGCCCCCTGAAAAAAATAAAAATTTGTAACCTGAAGATACCACAATCTTTCTGCATAGGTAGATATTGTTGAAAAATTGTCATAACTTTTGAATTAATTTTAAGTCAGCTTTGTCTGCACCTCTTCGTTTGTGCATTTCATTTCTGCCTCTTTTTGCCTTCCCCTTCCCCTAGGTCCTTTGCACATCAAGGTACCAATTTGTGCTCAGTACCACTCTCAAATCATGAAATTTTTCATGTCATGCCAGAGAGCTACCATGAATGGAAAAAGTGTCAGAAAGGGATTTTCTTTCAGAACTGTTCTGTCAGCTGAGTAGTGGGATCCACAGTGCTGTGGAATTGTCCTTTGATGTATGAATTAAAGAATCAGTCTGTAGGTGTATGACTTCACTGTGTGAACTTTATCAAAATCCACACATGATACTCCCCTGCAAGATCTGACCATAGGCTTACCCCAAGGGTTGATTCACTTATGTCAGATGGCTATTAAGTATTTTGAGTCCTGCCGTGTATTCTCTGTCACCTCTCCTTGGTAGATTATCTTTCAAACATTCCAGAGAATTAAACGGTAGGATGGAAGTTTTCAAAAATTATGAGTGACATTGGGGATACGTGTGCTTCGCATATACAGATATCAATTAAGGCTGCTTGATCCGATTCCTTATCCCCTTGAACACCATCAATAACACAGATTAGGTAGCTTACATAGGTAAACTTGAAAGTCTGTCCCTGGTATTCTTGGAAGTCACTCTCATTCAGTATTTAACTGAATAGTAGTTCAGCTCATTAACAGTAAAGGTGAATTGCTTGAATGGAGTTGGAGACATCTTTGTTCATTCCACTTTCTTCAAAGGCTCTCTGATCTTACCCCCTTACAGAAAAATTTCCCTGCAAAGTTTATTTTTAGCCCCTCCTCCAATTTAAACAAGTAACCCCTGTCTAGTACACCTACAAGATAGAGGCACAGTACCTAGCATGCGCCGAGTTTAATTTGCTTGAGGCCATATATATTGATACACAGTGACTGTGTGTGAGCTTAAATGGGAACACAACTGGCTGTACAAGTCATTGTTGACCAACCAGAGTGAAGCTATGTTTGTCTGAATGAATGTCAATCAAAGTGGTGTCATCAACTGTATTTAGAGCTCTAGGGCTATTCGTAAATATGTTTGGGCAGGGAGTTGCTAGCAACTCCCTGGTTTGGGGGGATGCCATATCCCCTTTAAAGGGAGATGTTGTGTTTACGTTTCATATACATGGCATGGACAGAAAATATATTTTATCATTATTAAACTATTTGGTGCTTCAAACCACAACTTCACTTCCCAAAAATATAAAATATTACAAGAATTATGAGAGGTACATCTTACCAAAATGGTAAGGCTAACAAATTATTCATGAGCTCTGAAGCTTGCAGTGTGTTTCTATGATTTTAAGTACAAACATACTGTAGTGGAATGAATGACACACTGATGATACTTATAAATCTTGGTTACATAGATTTGTTGCCTACAGCTGGTAGATCCTCCAGTTGTAATTTCTCATACATGTGGTAAATTATGGAAACATAATTGTGTTGAGAAATTGCATACCTCTGTATAAAATATGGGCAGTTGTGATACCAGTTTGTATTAAAGTAAGGGCATTTTAAGTGACTTTTACCAATAAGAGATAAGTATGAATAGTCTTGGCCAAAACTGCTTGTAATGGCTCCAACGCTATTCCTAACTTCTCTCTTATTCACTTTACTTCAGTTGCTTGAAATATGTAATTATAGAGGATTTTGAGCAACTTCAGTGGACAATATTTGTGTTGAACAGCTGTCTGAAATGTTCAACCCACCACCCCTCCCACAGCTGACAATAGCTTCCTAGCCTGTGCCAGTATGAGTGTGTAATACTGCAACTAATGCCATTTTATCTTACAAAATGAAATGGGCAGTTTTTACTTTTTATGCAAAAGTTAACTGCATAATTGATTCTTTGCCAAAGGCCAGGGAGTCTGTGCAGTCACGCTGGGGAATGTATGTGTCTGTGTGTTTGTGATGCTTAGCTCGTAAATACTATCTGAGATAGCAGTGACGGGTACTTTTCATGCATTTTATGTAGGTGCATCATATTGAGAGGAAGGTTGCTGATGTTTTTGATGGAGGTCAAAGGTCATTTGAAGTCACCAGTGATGAAAACCTTGAAACACAAAATATGAAAATAGGAATGATGAGTCTATTTTGCTCCTCCTTACCTCCTATTTACATGTGTACCATTACTGCCTGCAATAACCGACTGGCAAAAAACTAATAGCACCGTGGTATCCCCTAACAGTAGAAGGCGCCTAGAATCCTAAACCCTTTACATTTCGTATTCAGTGTATGAGTTAGTCATATTGAGGGCAAGAAGCCTTTCAGTTTTGTATTGGCATGTAGCTGCATTATGTTCTGTAGATGGGACTTTTTATTTTTGGTGCAGATCAAAGATTATCTGATAAGTTTAAGACACTAGCTACCTTAATTAAGGACAGATGTGAGAGGCATCTGTTGTCAGATCAGCTTAGTCAATCATTGTTTTGTTCTGTAGTCTGCATATTATTTTTAATTTTCTGTTTTTGCATTTCTGTTTCCAGAGTGCATTCCAAGGCAGCTCTCCAGACTTGAGGTCACCAAACTCTGGAACTAGGTAAGAGTTTTGTTAGTTCTTATCTTCTTCCCTTTTGTTTTACTGTAGAGATGGCAAATAATATTGCAAAAGTGTCATCATCTTAAATCTTTCATTTGACCCAAACATTCTTTTAGCAATAAAAACTTTTACTATCTTAAAGGGTCATATTCAGAGTTTATACCTGCCTTATGCATTTGAATCATTCGGTTACTATCAGGTGTTTCAGCCGATGTATGTCATTAGTGTTTCTAGCAGAGTTGTAATTATAAATTTAAAACTTTTGTCCATTAGTTTCTCTCTACACTAGTTCCATAGTTTGTGAGGCTGATGTATTTTATTTTTAAAATTACTTTCTAAATTTAGATAACTTTTTGTCTTTTCTAAATGGCAATATTTGTGAAAAGGTTCATACATTCTGTCACCCTTACATCTTCAATCATGTCTCCTTCATCATTTGTGAACACATTGCACCTGAATAGTTGTGACATAATTCTTAGTGGTAGTGGTCAATTGGACAGTCCATCTGCTATGTCTCTCATTCAAGATATATTTGAGAAAAATACAATTTTTCAATGTAACTGGTAAAATGTGAAGCACATTGCATTCATTTTGGTGTCTCATACTTTTTGGGTAGTCATCATTCTAGATGTGTCTTCATGTATGTTACATTGCCGGTTGATGTGGATAACACACTTACCCTAATGCTTGTCAAACGTGATTCGTAATCAGTTTCATTGGAAGGGTGTTGACAATAGCTTTATGCTTTATTGGAAACCTGTCAAACAAAACTAAAAATATGCCTCAAAAAAAAAAAAAATAGGCATCAGTGGTGGACATACTTTTTACTAGTATAAATTTATTTCTTAAACATTTTCATGCTTTTCTTAAAATTCATCATATTAGGATATTATCAGATTATCAGTATTGGGAAAATTCATAACCGTTGTCATGCTAGCAGTATTTTCTGAACATATGTACAGTTTGTACTTCCTTGCTATACTATGCTGCCAAATGATATTGTACCAAACGTTGACAAGATATTCAGGCAAAAAAGAAAAAAATTGAACTTTTATCATAGTCATGCAAAGCAAGATTCAAATATTCAGGGTTTCCAGCTATATAAGGAAATTCTGGAAAATGTAGTGACAATTTTTCTGTCAGGGAAAACTCTGATTTCTTCTGGTCAGTGAAAAACTCAGCCTTTTTGGGTAAAAACAGCCCAAACCAGGAAGATGTTAGTGATTTTAAGTCAATTACTAACATGTGAGTTGTGTGTGTATCTTTCTGTAGTTCAGATGATGGTATATTGCAACCACTTCTGGGCTTCCTGAGAAACAAGTAGAAATTTTTCTCACAGAATGTTGAATAGGTTTTAGGGATGTGGCCAAGTGGATAAAGTCAGCATCCTTTTATGCATAGCAAATACATGACTGGGTCTTAGAAAGGTCAGCTTTTCTTTAAAGAGCAGTTCATAATTTTTCAATCTAAAGTGGCCTCCTAAATTTACAACCAAAAATTAAATTTGAGGAAAAAAGTTGAATAGGAAGCCACTTGTCATTATGTTATAATTCATAAGCCCATTGTAGTCACAATAAGCATCATAAAATGATTATCTGAGGGCTTTAATAAAATTTCAGGATTATTTTGTTTCCGTAACATGCTGGGAACCCTGAATAAAGACAAAACATGAATGTTCTCTATTTCTAAAGCATTTATGTCTGGGGTGTATTATTCACAACTTGAATATTTGATGTGCAGTTCATAATTTTTCAATCTAAAGTGGCCTCCTAAATTTACAACCAAAAATTAAATTTGAGGAAAAAAGTTGAATAGGAAGCCACTTGTCATTATGTTATAATTCATAAGCCCATTGTAGTCACTGTAAGTATCATAAAATGGTTATCTGAAGGCTTAAATAAAATTTCAGGATTATTTTGTTTCCGTAACATGCTGGGAACCCTGAATAAAGACACAACATGAATGTTCAGTATTTCTAAAGCATCTGTGTCTGGGGTGTATTATTCACAACTTGAATATTTGATGTGTCTGATACACAACATGAACATTCAGTGTTTCTAAATACGTCTGTGTCTTGCGTGTATTATATTTCACCTTTTCGTCATGCCTCTTTGCATCACAGCTTCTCGTGGAGGTACAGTACTTAAATGTCTTTATTGTTTTCTACTCATGCATATTCATTCCACTTTGCTTGTCACTCATCCAAGTACTTCACAACTCAACTAAAATGCTTGAAGATTGCCTCATTTTCACCTTTTGTTCAGCGTTATAAGCCTTAGTTCACTGAAAAAAAGAAGTCTTAACATTACAAAAAAAAAAACATAAATAGAAGTTTGAAAAATATGTGTCAAAAGTAAAATCATGGAATTGAGGTGAAATGGTTGTTTGTGTATAGCTTTTACTCAGTATGCTTCTCACAATGAAATATCAAATCATTTGAAAAAGGTTTATACATACCCGAAAAGCCCATCAATGGCAAATGTCTTCTTTCTTAATTGTAAAGGTGTGAAAATTGAAATAAAATGGTTTGGGAAAATATAACACAGCTTTTATTGAATGATACAGTTGCAAGTAGCAAACGTATTATTTAAACAAAATTCACACCAGCATTCTAAAGACAAAAGGCAAAATTCAGAGAAAACATTTGAGGTATCACTTATAAATTGCCAAGTATGATACTAAACTGTCTGTGATACTCACACTTGATAGGATTTCAAAACCTGGAAATGGCATGGGACTTAAAATCTTTGAACAAAGGTGAAAACACCTCCTGCCCTAATCATGGTTGCTGGACTGTTCATTACCAACTATAATGAAACAATGTCCCTTCATGACATTATCTTTCAATACCCTTTCACAAATTTTAAATAAACTAAATGTAAAAAAAATGTACCAGGCTGAGAAAAATTCCTCATGTACCAAATTATGTTTTTGTGAACTGCTTGGGATGAGGTTTCAGTCTTGTGTTTTGCCTGTGATGTTTGCTACTAACAGTTTTAGAAAATAAATTGAAAAAATGTGTGAAATTTTAACTTTGTACAATGGTTTTCCTTGGGTGGGGGCTTTTTAACCCATCTTTTGATAGTCATGTGACAGGTGTTTACCACTTATGGTATTGTCTTATATTTGCAAATAGTTACAAATACTTGTCTCTTTCTGATTTGTATTCCTTTTTTGTTTTGACTGACAAATATTCATTCTGTATGAAAGAAAACAGATGCAACAATTTTCTGTTTTGAAGGTCTGCATTCAAGTGATTTGTGCTTCTTGAGCTTCATGAGTTATATATGGAATGCTCTTTTCTGGAAATATGAATAGTATTGATTTCTATTTTTTTGAATGTTTCATATGAAAGTTAATTTTTGAACCAAGCAATATTGTATTATTTTCTCTGCCAATTTGATATTCAATGGTTCTTTGTAGATCAGAGAACAGAAAAATATGACTAGAAAAACAATGGTTAAGTTAAAATTGAAATCATAATCATTGAGAGAAGTCTTGACCACCATAAACAAGATACTTCTTCTTGATCTTTTCTTGGAGGATTTATTTCCAGAGGAAATCTTTTCTATCCTCTGCTTCATCCCTGATTGTTTGAATGTGAAATATTGTTGAAATAACAACACTTTCTGGTACTTCTTACATATGATAATTCAATCTGTATAGCTGTCTGTATTAACACAAGTTAGATTTGGTGAAAAGTTTTCATTTTTGACTGATATTTGTGGAACAGTTGACAGAGTCTCTCAGTTGTCTACCTTAGATTATCCCTTTTCACTCTTTCAAAGTCCTATAATGACACCTTGACTTTTGTTATAGTTTGTATGAGAAGACTGTTGTCAGCTTGTGTCAAGAACACAGATGACAAATATCAGCATTGATAAACTGTAAAAAAGACATGATTTTAGCCAAAAAATGAGGCTGCAGTACAATTTGGAATGAAGGTTGTGCTTTGTTGGCTGCCAGCGTTTCTGCATCTAGAAGGGCTTTCTCAGTCTACTGTGCATGGACAGTAGGTTCAGTTGCAAAATTCTGTGTTATGTGTTATATAGTAGCACGTAAACAGAAGCCAAAGTGACATATTCGGAATTACAAGTTACCAATTTACTCAGTGCAACAGAAATACAAAGACATGTCAAGAAACAAAAGGGTAGGCAAATGTACAGCAGTCCCTTGCACTGCTGAATATAAAATAACCATGAGGGAATTGATTCAACATGTGTGCTGTATGTACTGGGGACAGTACTGACAGAGGGCAGTGTCTAGTGTTAGTTGGTATAAATGTCATGACAAGTACATCTTAAAAAACAAGTGAAAAAAGTTTTTTCTCCCTAACTTAATTTGTTATCATTTAATGTTGAGAAGAACTATCATGGTCCTGAAAAAGCCTTGAATTTTATTAAGTCATAGAGTGTAGGAGTCATTTTGATTTATGAGGTTAACAATTCCTGTACCATCTGCCAGCTGTTCCTTAATAAGTGTAAAGCTTGAGAAACAAGAGATTTTGCAGCTTTTCCTTAACATGAGAGTAGCTACCACTGCTTACTTCCTCTGACAGTCTAGACTAACATTTCTTGACAGCTCTGTCCAGGGTAGTATTGCTTGGTAAATGTTTGTTATTATATTCATGTTCTTACTAATTTCCCTACTACGCCTTCTGTAGCTATGAACTTGGCAAGTGGCACTGGCATCGTGTGGCCGTAAAGTTAGGTGTCAAGTAAGTCCTCCGACCTGGATTCTACGCATGCAGTAGTGGCTGTAGTGTTTGCCTGCCCCCTCCCCTTCTCTCTTCACCCTCTAGTCTATGAATTTCTATTTCCTAATTGGTCGTTTTCCTTTACTATATTATACTTACTCTGTGAGTGTTGTGTAGATATCGCATCCCAAAATGATTTGCTTGCAATGGGAATTTAGCTGCTCTTATGCAGAACTTGTGGTATGCCTGACAAGACATCACATAAAGTTTATGAAAAATGGATATTTTAGGATGAAAATGAAAAAATTAACAATGTGTTTATATTTCTGAGGGAAAGTTTATTCCACACATACCAACTTTCTACAAATGTGTTTTTTCATGCTGCATAAAAAAAGCAAAAAGTCACTCTACTCGTAAAAGCTTAAAAGCTATTCCACATTTATGTGTTAAAAAAATATTTGTCCTTTATTTGTTGTCAGTGATGGTTGTTTGTAAACTATTTGTGATTTTGTTCTTCTGTGTTTCTTCCTATCTGAATTTGTAAGCCATTTTGACTTCTTTCATTAAATAATATTTTATTTTGCAATGTGTTCAAGCTGACAATAGTTCTAGGCAAGAAGAATACTAGGAGAAAAGTAGAAAAGATTTTTCAAGGAAATGTAGATGCAATTTCTTGTGAAATAAACCAGTCAGGTAACTTTACAGGACCTTGGGGGAGGGGAAGCAGTAGGGTAATATTTCATGACAAAAACTCAGGATAGCAAAAACATTGGTGTATATTGGGTTTCAATTGGTGGGGACCATACAAGAATCTACACTAGCCCCATATTCTTATCACACTTTCTTCCCTCCTCACACACACACACACACCACTCATTGCCATGAAACCATGTTTAACTTTGTTGTTGGAACTGTCATGCAGAACTCACATTGTAAATAGTCCTTTTTCTGGGGATTATAAACTGATTTGGAAGAGTGGCTGCTTGTATGGAGTGTGTCAAGTATTAATCCATTGGAATTTTCTTTTAGTGTAAAATGTTCTATCAGTCATACCTAGCAGATATATCTTTGCTGTGTTGTACAAGATTCAAATATTTTTGTTAAAAAAGGATTTACCCTTAGACTTAAGAGTGCATGGGATGTACTGAGTGCTGACTGAAGAGTGTGCATGGATGTGCTGTGGTAATGTTGATATTTAGTGGATTATCGGAGTGAAATTCTTAAAGTTTTGCATTGTGAACCAAAAAGATATGACACATCTTCTGTAGGGTTATGTTACATACTCTTAAATATGTCATGTTCTCAGCAGAGGATTGTAGTAGGATAAAACAACATTCTGAGTTGAAGGGAAACATTGTGTTCAGATTACATTAGTATGGTACGGACAGAAAAAATCTTCTATCATTAAAAGTGTTCAGTGTTACCACTTAACTCTGACAAAAGCTTTTGTTTTTCTTAAAAAAATATTTTGCTAGATATTGAATTTTGAATGTTGCATCATTTAAAATATGAAAGTTTGGGTGGACATATTGTTTATAAGGTACAAAGCAGTTCTGTAAATTTCTTTCTACAAGGAGCTTAGTTGTGGAAAATAAAGGGACCCAGTCACTAATGTTTAATTTCCTATCATTCTATATCTATAAATCATGGCTTTACAGGTGTGAAAATTAAAAGAATTTTTTAAGCCTCTCCTTGTGTGCCTTTTTTGAAGTACAGCCACTGGACTGAATTATATGGAAGTCAGTGAAATTGAGTAAATATGTGGAAGTTGAAGCATGCTGGGGTATTTACTTTCCTTGAAATGGCAAGCAGCAGAAATTGAATATGGAACTCTTGCATAAATCAAGTAAAAGTGCAGATGGATAGTTGAACATAAGTAGAAGGATTGTGTTCCCCCTTTCAAGAAAATAAAATGATTGTGTTGCTTAAAGTTAGGCTACATGGATATGGTCCTGAAAAATGTTTGCACATGGGTGCTTAAAGTTTGGTGAAGAACAGAAAATTGCAGTGTATGCCCTTGTCTCATGGAAAATTTTTAGGAGCTCTTTGCAGTCCTCATACATCACAACCCTGGCTTTAATAGGCTTATTTACAAGTTCCTAATCTGTTTTAAAGCAAGTGATCTACTGTCTTAAAAAAAATTTCAGTAGAAAAAGAGATGGGGACTGGGAGAGGGGGGGGGGACGGATTATTTGCATTATTAGAAGTGAAGTCACGATGCATGGTCCATACAAGTTTTTATGGACACTTAAAGACTTGTTTTTATCTATACTAAATAACCCTTTCTCAATCTTTGGTTGCATTTGTTTTGTAAGGATGCATAAACAAATATTTGAGAATAAACAGGCACATTTTATTTTTGACACCAAAAACTTTTATTGGTCTTTTTTAGGAGTCTGGCAATTATCCCTACATTCATCATATGGTCACATGTTAAATATTAGAGCTTTGTTTCATTTAAAACCTTTTGAAATACTCTAATTTGAAATATGTTTTGAATGGTTTAAGACAAATGTTTGAGATAACTTTTATTTTGGTATAATTATTTCTTGTTACCTTTTATTATGATTATTTATTATTATTTTATATTAATTATTTCTTCAGTTAGGGAAATACCTTTATTACCTTGGGAAAGTTAAGCATATGCTGTTTTTATTTACTGTTACATGGCTGTTGTATAGGGCCAAAAAAAAGCATGAAAGCTTTTAGTAATTAAGTTTTATTCCACATTCCTAAATTTAATGTTGTATTTGGTTTCACTAAGTATGTTTTGTCAAATACTCTTAGAATTAAGATGCATTTCCAAAAACTGCCCAAAAAGCTTTGACGTCTGTACAAACTTGAAGTTTTGCTCCTACTTTTCTTTATCTCTGTGGGCAAATCTGCTGGTATGGAGGGTGTTATGTCCCTATTGATCTTCCTATCTTTGCCAGCCTGTCAGTTAGAGCCTAAATATTGCCTTGGGATGTTATTTGCTTATCTATTTATAATTTCTGTGGATTTTGAAACCTTTGCCCTGTATCTTAAAGAACATTAGCAGTTACCCCTTACTCCCCCCCCCCCCACCTCAAATTGATACATTATATGATTTTGTTTTTTTTTTTTTTTCAAAATCTGCCCACTATTCCATCACAAGTATCTCTCATGATGAGTCACAAATATTGCATAATCAGAAAAGCAATGAATTACCTTACGTCATTCATTATCCAAAAAAGTGTCACATGACCTTAGTGAACCATATCCTCATGATTCAGCAAATATGGTTATTTCATTCAAACAGAGATGACTGCATTTGTCCTTTGCAGTTTGTTATTGCCTTTGTTTCAATTCTTTATGTAAAATATGCTTCCCCTACCTGAATTGGGTCACTTGTTTTCAATGGACCCTGGTTGCAGGTTTGTGTACAGTTTGTAATTTTTGTTGGACTCTGATGTACACCTTGCAAGAGAAGACAAATATAGTATGCTATTAAAGTATCAAAACATGATTTGGTCAGGTGGTAGGATTCCAGTTCCTGAACAGAGAAGAACTTTCATTTATTAATTGTATTTTTCTTTTTTCTTTTTTGGAAAATTGAATGTGTGTATGGTTAATGCATGTTGATGCTGATGTGTTTGCTTTTAAAGAGATTCCAATAATGAAATTGGATCTTTTCCGTTAAAAATAGTTTTTACTTTAAGCATATATTCATTCAAGATTCAAGACTGCATTTAAAAAAGAAGTGCTGTGCTTGGGGTGCTGTGAAACGCATGAGCAAGTTTTGAATTTATATTGTTTGAAGTGAGAAGTTAAATAGGATTTAAAAACCTTAAGGAGTAAGGTGGTGATGGGGAGTGGAGAGAGGTTTAAGAATGGGAGGGATGGTGTGGGGATGAATCAGATGCATATGGCAGAAGCTATTGTAAAAAGTATTCAGATGTTCTCAGAGCAAGATTTTTTTTTTCAAAAAAGATTGGAAAACCTATTGTAGGCTGAAAAAAAAGCTGTGTGATCACTTTCAGTTTGTATGACATGAGGTTCTTGTTAAAACATTTTGTCACTGTTGCCACAGGAAAAAGTCATTTGTACATAAAACTTTAAGGTGAACTGACATTTATGTGTAGAAGTGGCAGTATTACCTAATATAATGAAGTGATAAACTTAAAACAGAGATCAAAATTCAAGATTTTAAGGAAATGACTTGGAGCTGTAAAGCTTAGAACGTTTATTAAGTACAATGTATTATATGAATGTCATAAATTAGTACTTGTAGCTACATCGTTCCTTTGGGGGCTCAGCAAGGCTTGAAGAGATCGGGAAATTAAGTTTTTGGGGAAGTGAATGGGCAAGTCCTGTACATGCACTTGCCTCCCCTTATCCTCATGCAATCAGTACTGTGAAGGACTTAAGATAGGAACTCTGTCAAGTGAATTTTGGCACGGCATCTCTTTTAGAATAAGGGAACTCAAGCACGCATTTTGAAATGAAATTGACAGTAAAACCATTCTTTCAAAAGTTTTGTGAAAGAAAATCTAAAAAATGTTGGCTGATTAATTTTGTTATTTATTTTATGCAGTATTAAGTCCATAAAAACATCAGTGGAGTATAAATTTGCCTGTTTTAGGACTTCACAGTTATGGTTTGTACAAACGTTCACCTCTAGGTACTCCCTATACATGAATCTGCCAGCATTTGGTAATGTTGTACAGTGCATATTGGATTACATCATTTCGTGCATTACTGTATCTCACATCCTGGTACAAGATTAATGCGGCACTATGTTCTCCAGGACATAGCAAAGATAACTCTTATCTTAGTTACCATCATATACTATCATTCATGCTGGCAGAAAAGCCCATGAATAATTACTGTCTCCCTCTGGAGTTAACTTGCAAATTTCATTTCTGAGTGGTCCCCTATTATGTGGAGAAATCTGCCAAAGTAAAGAACAAATAAAGGTGTATGTAACTAAAGAAAAGCTGATTACCCATGGTAGCAAAAAATGTCAGTGCTTGCAGAGCATTTATGCAAAATGAGGAAATCGTATGAAGAGGTTATCCCTGGGAAATATCCATCAGTGGAACTGATCGTATTTCATCTTATGACACAATTTGATGGCATTTTTGAGGGGGTGATATAAATATCTCTTTGGCATGGTTGTAAATATATGATTAGTGCTACTGTGTAGAACCATTGGGAATTTTATTTTTTATTTTTAATATTTTCTTAGAGGTTGGAGGAGGCAAGGAAAATTGAAATGATTTTGGAATACTCTTTCTTTGATATGTAGAGCAATTGAAGTTTTAGTTTGGGCATATCTGATTGGCAGAAGTGATTAGAGTTGCCTGATTGTGTACCTAGGACTGGAATATTTTGGTAATGTCTCTCTGATTCCTCTGTATAAGAGCTGTTAAGTTTGTTTTGTCATTGGAAGCTTTTATACATGGAGGTGCTCGCATGGGTTCATATTTTCCCAAAATCTAGAAAACTGATTCATCAAAGGTCATAGTTAAGTCAAAATGGTTCCCCATTCTAAGAATGGCACCTGCCTAGAAACTAATTCATTAATTGAAACATATTTAATGTACACATAGTACCACACATGTGTAAAGTGTGTTATGTGTAAGTCCATACTGATGCCGCTAGATCAGTTTGCTAGGCAAGCGGATGTATTTTTCATCTCGTATGTCATCGACTCTGGCTAGATTTTCTTCGAAAGGTGTCTTTCTTTGCCTCTCTTCTTGAGTCAAGGTCAACGTTCTTTTTTCCAGCTAGGATTAAAGGGAGAAATATTTACCGTTTGGTTTTAAGAGGACTCTATTTTCAGACCAGGGAGACAGATTTATCTGTCAGTAAGCCAAAAGCAAATGGACTTTGTACTTGCTGTTACTGAAGGAGTCAGATTGCTTCTATTGAACCTCCCTCTGCAGCTAGAAGTGGTGAGAGGAGGAATGGCTGCCCATGGATATTATTACAATACTCTTGCAGTGCTTTAATATATAGTCTTTGTAATGGAAGCCAAGAAATTGCAACGACAGGTTTGTCTCAGGCCGGGAGATCTGGATTTCACTCATGGATTTCAGTTCAGTGGTGACAGGGTATCCTGGCTGAGTAAATCTCCCAACACTTGGTTGAAACTGATGGGGTAAGGTAAAATGGTGATATAGTCATGTGTGTTGTATGCTTGTGTAATGAGATGCTGTCTTATTTAGATCAGTGTTAAGGTGTGTTAACCTTCATATGCTTTTGTGTGTTGGATAGAGTAGGCTAAAGCTGCATAGAGGCACAATACTTACATGGGAGCCAGGTTATAGTTTCCAACTATTAAAAGAAAAAATATTGGAGGCTGATAGATAGGTTAAGGGGACTCTGGGAAAGAAAGCTTATTTTGTTTTGATTGAAATATTATTAAGATAAAGATCTGGAGATTATTGTGTTATTGTAAGTGTTGTTTGGTGTGGCCTTTTTACAATTGTTCTCATTGGGGTTGATCTAAAAGTAGTCCTAAAATGTAAAAAATGTATCAGGTATAATTGTTGTTAAAAGGATCGTTTCTATTACATTCTGTTATTAAAGTATACAGGTGATAACAAAATATTACAGAATTCATCCTGCTACATTAATTATTTTTAAATATGTTTATTAGAGAATACACAACTTTTTTTGTTACTTGCAGTCATGATATCTGTAGAAGATCCCTAGGTTTTCACAGTAATGTCTTGGGTAGGACTTAAGAAATTGAACCTACCCTACAAAAAGTTAAAGATGTAGTCCCAACTGAGTAGTCAGTATTCTGCCTCATATTTCCATGATATAACATTCCATAAAGGTGTTTGTCATTGTACCACAGTCTTACTGGAAGGGAAGTAATGCATTTGCAATGCAGAATGCACCAACATGGCATACTAAGAGAGCGGCTATAATTTAAACCATTCAGTCTCACTCATAAACTCAATCAATAGGTATACTTCCTTAGAATATTATGCATCAAAAGAGTTACAGGTGTTGTATCATTTGAACTTTTAGGCCAACAAATTATTCATGAGGTACAAGTTAATGAATTTCTCTCAATGACATTGTTATTTCTTGGAAAAAAGCTATCATGCCATCCAGTTTTGAATTAAATATCAGTCTGCATCTATAATTCAAGGTATTGAAGATATGAAAATTTCCTTTACCTAAAGCGCAATATTTCCATTTAAACTTATCTCAGGGATGCCTGTGTGGCCCAGGAATGTTCATTCACATTTAATATTAGCTCTGTTCTTTGACAAAAGGAGTATGTATTGCAGTAACCCTTGTTTATTACAGAAAATGTGACATTGTCTTCGAGGAGGTTTGCAAAAAGGGCACGCCCTGATTGCTCAATTTGATTAGTGTTATGTATTGTGTAGGTCTCTTTGTCTACCTGCCTGCCTGTCAGTCTGAGTTTGTCTACCAAATGCATGCTGTACCATCCATACAAATTGAGTACTAAATGTGGGAGCACCCAACAGGGTTCAAAACAATCAGTGTGGGAAAAGTCATTTTCATTACTAGGTTTAAGGATATGTTTGGTCATCTCAAAGGGCATCAAGGATGAGAAAGATTTTTAAGTTATCTGTTAAATGTTGGGTTGTACTTTCTTAAGAAGGGCAAAAAGGCCTTTGTTAAAAATGCAGGGGCCATGGTTTTCTTGGCCTTTGCTCAAATCTAGCCTTGACTTTTTATAAATGGAGAGTTAGTTTTAAAATTTTAAAACTGTCTGTCTTTCTGCCATCTTACATTTTCTCCTGTAAATGTAGATGTGGCTGGAACTTAGGACACTTGCATCATTTATCAACACAGAAGTGGTGTCAGGACCCAACAATTTACAATGACTCAGCAAATATCCTACAGTACTAGTCTAAGTTTGCTTGAAATAAGTAGCCCTCCATCATCACTTACGGTACTGCCACTTGCTATAGCAAGATCAGTGTGCCCAACTATTTACCTGGCGTCAAAGACTGCATGGTTAGAATGGGTTTCATAGGGCTTGAATGTGTATAGTATGATTTTGGAAAAAACATTTTGAATGAAAGTACAGAAACCTTCAATTGCTTACAGTAAGAAAATTTTGAAGTCACTTGTCACTTTGTATGATTTTTCAGGGATTGCAACTGTAAGCAGGGTGACCAGACGTCCCATAAAATACGGGATTGTCCCGTATTTGGTTCATTTGTCCCGCGTCCCGTATTGAACCTCCCCGGGATGCCTATTTGTCCCATATTTCCATGTTGCTGAAGGGGGTTCCTTACAAAATAGACACAAAAAAGGAAACAACTCTGGTAGAATGGACGGATACAACTGCTGCAAGGAAAATTGAAATCTACTGTGGAGTGCATTAGCAGCTTTTCAATGCCTGCTCACCACCAATGTGTTTATGTATTACAATTGTGGGCCAAAGTGTCGAGGTTCGTTGTCAGTTCCGCAGTTTTAGTCCTGCATACACTGGTGCCTCTGGCATGCTAGTCCTATGTAGCCTGCAGAAATAGTTGTAGTGTCTCCCTTATCAAATCAGAACTGCAAATTGTAACTTTTATATGACATGTTCTGAGTTTGTTACATATGCCCAACCTTATAGGCAATTACTCAAAGCTGTGTCATCAAAAAGAAATATAACTAGTCTAGTAATTGACATTTTCAACACATTTTTGGACCTTGTGATTTATAACTTGGACCACTCTAAGTACAACTTTCTGGTGCTTTGAATACACTCAAATCCAGAAGCTTCCAGGGGCCCTAAGGCAGGCCCCTGTACCCCACCTGATGGGGGCTTTGTGCTACGCGTGCACACAACCCACCTTCCTACCATGCAGTGTCCTGTATTTTACTTTTCAAATTCTGGTCACCCTGACTGTAAGGAACTCTCCTAGTATTACATTGATCTGTGGCCTTTGCACAAGTGGTATGTACATAGCTTGAAATGTTGAGGGAATTGGGGGTCGGGGGTGGGGGGGGGTAGGGGTGATCAAATGCAGTGAGAGGTCGGGCATTTCCATGTCTGGGTCAAAAGGCCTTGTACCTTATGCTCAAACCAGATGTGGAGACACATGGCTCTGGAACATTTTCTTTAAGTCCAGAGGAGCAAAATTGGTGTCAAGTGTGGTAACATGATTAAAGTACGATACAACCAGCAAAAGAAAATAAAAACTGTGTGTGCAATATTCCAAGAAAAATTGGCTAAAACAGTGAGTTCACAACTGGGTTACTTGGTCAGATGTAATGTTATGCTAGTGTGAATACATATTTGTAGGTCATTTAGTGATGAATGAAAGCTAAGGGTGTGAAATGTTGATGAGTTTAAAGGGGTCATCTTTTCTTTTTGCACCCTCCTCTTGTCCCATATTTGCTCCCTATTTTATTTTTTCCCAAATTAGCTCTGATTAGAGTGATTTTTTATCTTCCTTTTGATTGCTCAACTCAAAAAAAATCTTTTGTGGCTTTGATATTAGGACCCATTTTGTTCTGCTTTTACTGTTCCCCTTGAAATTTGATTTTGAACCCCTTCCCCGCACCCCATACAGTGCAAAGACCTTGTTGTGTCTTGTATTTAAAATTTCCTGCTGTTTGACTGGATTTAGAGTGATTAATAGCCTGAAATCATCTGTCACTGACATTGAACAGTTCTGCTTAACGTTGAAACACAACCTCAAATGACATCATTGTCCGAGCAAAGCCATCATACTTGATGATTATGAAGTTAAGATAGAATTTCTGGTTTTAATTTTACTGTATTATATATGTACCAGCATTCACCTATCGAATACTCCTTTGCACATTGCCACACATGCCTACCAGCACCTTATACTTCTACAAAGACGTAGTATCTTTTTGTGTAGTACACACCACTGCATACAGCTATACACACCATAGTACACAGCTGTTTTATGATGCTGGCTATGCCGTAGGGAACTGTAAAAGCTGTCAAAAATTCCGATTGGATTTGATTCTTGGGAGTGAGATTCTTTCAGGATTCTGAATGGGTGGGCCATAATGATCACCTCAAGGATTAAACTCAAGTTGCAGACCACCATGCAACGTCGGACAACAGAGTACTTGGCACCTCCCATCTCTGATATGTCCCGGCGAATGTCCTACTCTGATCAGGATTTATCTCGTCTCTCTCACAGTCGCACCATCGACGAAAATGAGGAAGCAGAAGAAAGGCCGGGAAGCCCACCAAAACAAAGGTACTGTAATAATCTTGGGCTTGGTGGGAGGGGGTCTTTTTGAAGTTTGGAGAAAGAGGTTGCCACAGAAACCTAAGTGACTGGTACTTAAGTAGAAACAGACATGAAAGTGGGGTAGTGATTACTGTCTTATCAAGGTGAACATGCGTGGTCAAGCTATTTATATAGATGAAGGTTTTGTTTACTCTCTTTCAAATTGTATCGCTTTGTAATTCCTTTGGTTGTATGTTCCTGTACTTGACCTATTTTATGCTTGATAAGATATTTCTGACCTGTTTCTTCCAAAGAAGCCCTTGTTCAGTAGTGTCTTGCAGTATATGGAATGTGGTACGAAGGATCTATGGAGAGTGGCAGGGCTGGAAAAAAATCTTTATTTTCCATTTCCAGGAAAGAAGTAAAACTTTCAACATTTTTTTACATAGTTGCATGTACCAAAAAGCCAGAT
Organism: Holothuria leucospilota; assembly: GCA_029531755.1. Taxonomy (NCBI): domain Eukaryota; kingdom Metazoa; phylum Echinodermata; class Holothuroidea; order Aspidochirotida; family Holothuriidae; genus Holothuria; species Holothuria leucospilota. The sequence goes on along the minus strand of CM055974.1, from coordinate 7,628,193 downwards.
TTCCCTTCAGTTGCCAAAATTTGCCACAGATACTAATAATTTTCCTTGAAGGAACTTACCATCTTCTTAAGTTTTTTCACATATGGAGTGGTGTGATAAGTTGTGATCACTGACTTGATAAGTTTATTAATATAGGAGAGACAGTATAGATGGTCTGATGGAGAGTGCTTGTATATCATGGTATACAGTTAACATTAGCCAGACAAGCGCATTAGGGCACTGTATCAAACACTACAATTGATAGTTCCTGTCATTATTTGTAATCTGTTTCATTCATAAATGATGCCAGTTGTATTATTAAAGTTATTTTTGAAGCCATATATTTTGAGTTGTGCAATCCATAAATTTTATCTGTGGTAAGGGATAAAAGCCATTAAGTCAAGAAAGACAAAAACTGTGCTTAGTTTTGTTGTACTGCACTACCATATATCAGACTTGCTAAAAGTCATTCTGTCATTTTGATATCTTTTGACTTCAGTTTGAATTTGTGTATCCAGGCATAGGTGTATGAAGAGGGGTTCTGGGCAAGAAGCAGCACCCCCTGAGCAAAATTATGTAATGATTGTTTACCAAGTGGGGAAAATTTTGGAGCAGGCACTTGCAGCCCTGCCCCCCCCCCCCATCCACTCTCTCCCCTGAAATGTGTTTCCATACCCCTATGTACCCAGGTTTGCTAAATCAGTACTGGATACTTTACTCACATGGCAAGTTTTTTCTTGAAAATTGTTAAATTTATACAAATCAGCTCCATCAATTAAGTGTGGTACAAAATGTCCATGTAGGCTAATTAAACAGTGTGAAAGATACTTGTGAGGGGAGAAAGATGAAATTTGGCAGGTTTGTCTGTTTCAAAGAAGCATATATATGCCCTTTAAAGCTTTTTGTGGTTGTTTGGTAGTAACATAACAATTACAGCGCCAATGGAGGTGTGACTTCATGTACAGTCCCTTGAGTGTAATGCTTGTGTTCCACTCAAGTATCTTTAATTAAATGATCCATTGTTGTTTCCTTTTCCAGTAATTTCCAGAACAGCCTCTCATATTCTATGGAGTCCTTGGATGATGTTTCTGGTGAGACTCTACAGTATGAGGCAGATGAAGACCTTACAACTGGACCAGAACCAGAGTCGTGGAGTGCAACTGTGGAGAAAAAGGTATATTAGTTCCTTTTAGTTTGAAAAAGGGATCAGGAAGATATAAATCTTCATCCAGTATCTTCAACCAAAATTAAGACAGTCCCAGTCGTAACTTCTTTGACATTTATTGAAAACCTATACGGAACATATCGTACCTTATTCTCTTGAACCAGAAAGAAACTGGCAGGCCAAGACACAAAACAGTGTGAAAAAAATTGCTAAGCATTCATTGCTAATCAGTGTTAGAATTGAATACCAGTTACACCATTTTGATTTAGCATTTGCTAAAATTGACCATCAAAACACACAACTGTAGGAAAAGCATGCAAAATATATTCATTCACAATTTTTGTGAGGTTTAGATAAAATTGATTCACAACTGAGATGTCTTGGGTTGTAGATTACAATGCAATCCTATCACATCCATTGCAAGCAATCTTTTGTTCAGTGGTATTCCTCTGGGAGAAGATGCCCATAACTTCAGATCTGCAGTTAGTCTTCAGAAATCCAGGGAAATGATCCTTAGTTTTCTAGCAGAATAAAGATATGAAGAAATTCCAAAAAAATGTAAAAGCCATCAACCATGTTTATAAACACCTGAGTTAAAACACTCTGAATGCTTCAGAGCTGGAACTCAATTGTTGTGAGGTGGAGGAGTCACTGATTAAAGGGAAATTGCAGTCACCCCAATTTGAATTAGTGTACATACCTGGTATCCTAATTTATGAATGGCTCTGTTGAAGTCATGTGACAATATTTTTGTTACTGAACTGTTCAGTTCATGCAGAATAACTGCTTAGTTTACCTTCAATATGAAATATTTTTGGATAATTATGAAAGATACAAATAAAAGAAATGAGAGAAAATTTGTAAGATAAAACTGTTTTCAAATAAAGTTTGGGCGACTGCTCTTTCCCTTTAATCTTAAACCTTCAGAACAATGGTATCAACAAGGGACAGTGGGAACAGAGGTGGCTGTTGGTCAATAATATGGCAGGAAATGGATTAGCTTTTATCATGTTATACACGGATGACCTAAAACAAGTGGGCAAATTGAAATGGCTCGCATTTATATTTTACTGAATGTAATGTGCAGAATACATTTGTAAAATTCTGCTTTTAATGCCGTCAATTATTGTTCAGTAAAGATGTCCATTTGAAGTGAAAGTAATGTGATTATCAGTGGTTTGTAAACAGAACACAATGTCAAATGAAAGGTGTTCATGAATGATGTTACCTTCACATTCAGCTAGCTGGTCATGTAAAGTATAGGTCCAACAAATAATCATTATACAGGTAATTGAAATATACATCAACATACATTTATTTACCCTTCCTTGCTTCTTGCAGATTCTGAAGAAAATGAGCAACAAAGAAATTAAGAGGCAAGATGTCATATTTGGTAAGTGTTTCAAATGTGTCTATTAAAGGGAGCCCTCACCCTGGCAGTTTCAGGGGATTTGGCAGTGAAAGAAATAAAAAAAAACTGTGTTCATGGTACAAATACTAAAGGTATTTAAGAACTGAAAATGATAGCAATGTTGTTATGATGTTATCTTGGTTGTGACAGTGAATTGTTCCATTTGGCAATGGTATATTGCTGATGTGGTTGTGAAATGTGCTACTTGGCAATGAGATGTCCAGTTTAGAAGCAAAATGTAGAATTTGGCAATGTCTTATCTTGTGTTTGGCAGTAAAGCTGGAGTTGCTGCAACACTGATTTTCATCTTCAAAAGTGTTAAAGTTCCTGAACGTGTCATAACTGATTGTTTCTATAATGGCTCATTGAACCATTGTGTAATTGTACTTTATGTATTGTTTGTGGATGTATGTGATCTACATTTAAACTGATGCAGAAGTACATGGAGCCAGTAAAGTTGTTTTTGTCTACTTTCAAAGTTAAATGTAGCCATCAGGGTGTTAGGAAGGAGATATTACAACTAAATCAGTCCAGCAAAATGTAATTGAAACTAATGTTAATCCATTTTCATGTTTGAACTATTAAATAACAGATGTCTGTTCCTAAAGTTAAGGAATCCTCTTAATCTGCTTTCTTATCTAAGTAATCCAGAAACAAAGCCCATTGTTAAGACATGCCTTGATGTGACATTGAATACCAACAATGGACAAGGTTTAAACAAGATTTTGAGTTAACAGACCATTAAGAAACATTGTAATAATATTATACCTTCTTTGTGCCCCAAAGATTTTGATGTATTAGCTGCTTGAAACATTGTTCAAGCTTTAAACATTTCTTTAATTTTGGCAAATTAACTCAGCAATTAGAAACAAGAGCAAAATGGAAATTTTGAGGGAATGAAGGTTAACCCTCACATGAGATTTATTGTGACAAATACCAGTGAAGGTTAAAATTGTACTTTCTTACGACAAATTTCTGTAAAAAGTTAAAAAGTTCAGTTAAAGGAGTTTTCGTTGTCATTCAAGGAATTTGTCATTGTCACTTTGACAGTTAGTCACTGATCCTAGTTAAGCTTGGCATTGTGATAAATATATGACAAAAAGCCCATTTACTGTCAGAAATGAACCTTCAAAAGGTCTGTAGAATGTTGGTTATCTTTCCGGTTGTTTTGTTTATGGTTATCCTGGCTGTATGTTCTCAGTTCTACTCGCTGTATGTAGTTCAATATTTGTCAAGGTAGTTTCATTATATGAGGTTCACTTAGGCCGTGTCTACCTGCTGCAAGCTTGCAAAAAAAAATATTTCATTGTGAAAGGACATAGCTTATTGGGTGCGTACAGTATTAATACACATGCTATGAATCATTACGATTGGTTGTGGCAGAATGTTTACATTAGGTTATATGGGTACTAAATTGATTCTTTCTAGTGTTTAAGTGGAAATTTCTCAAGAAGCATAACATTGACTTACATAAGAGACAGCTTCTTGTTACTCTTTTTGTGTGAGGAGTTCAGAATTAAGCTTTATGTCTTGCCCTGTAAGGTATTGAAGGTATCTACATATGGCATGTGAAAATGAAGGTATCTACATTATGGCATGTGAAAAGAGGATCAGTTAGTGCACCAGTCAGTGGGATGAACATGTAGGTGTGAAAATGGTTAATTCTTTTGTATAGAAGAAAAAAGCTAATTTTGTACATACCAAAGGTGATGTAGTCTTAAGAAATCCAGAAACCTTTTGGTAATGATGTGATGCCATAAAGGTGGGGGAACTGGGCTTCTTAAGAATTAATTCAAATTAGCATTGAATGCAGTATTTTGATTTTATGTTAGGAATCTATAGTTGTATCAAAGTATGAAGTTTTCAAGTTTTGTGATTTAAGTAAGAGACATTGCCATTAGCTTTCGTCACATGGTCAACATACTTTTGGGGTAGGGCAGTTTGGGGGAACGAACCAGAAAAGATTCACTTAGTGAGCCATTAGATTTGTCATATATTTGTGTCGAAGGTGAAACATGTTACTGCACTTCATAACACTAGAAGGTTTCATTGTGACACTTTTTCTCCTGTTTTAATTCGTTCAAAAAAGTCCTAGATGTAGATTTCTTAATTCTGCTGGTCTAATTTAGAATTGACCTCTGCAGTATATGGCAAACACCAATATAGCAGGGAGTTTTATTGACCAGTTTGGTTTTATAAATGTCAATTTGCTTTGTTTTATTCTCAGAGTTTATCATGACAGAAAAGCACCACCTGAGGACACTTAAAGTCATGCAAAAGGTTAGTTCTGATTTTAAAGGCAGTCACGTAGTGTTCTTAATCATTGGTAGGTAACATCGCTAAAATGTGTAATTGGTCACCCTTCACTGCTTGACATGAAAAGAGGGCAAGTTGAATTTCAAACTACATCTTCAAATGTACTCTCTCTGATTGGTCAATAACATTTACAGATCAGTGAGGTGATTCACAGAAGGGTGAGAGAACAGTAATGCTAGATGCAGATACTCAAGCCTCAAAATGAAATAAAGTAGATTGTGTGGAAAGGGTTCACAAGCTACAATAATGTCTCCAACAGCAGAGACTAGGGCCTTGAACAATGAAACAAGGATGACATTGATCATAATAATACACCTCTCCTATCCAATGTGCTAGTGTGATCAAAACTTTACATTGCATTCTACAAGTCTCACTTTTGCATACTTGAAAGGAGGGAGGGGGCGGAGGGAGGGGGCCGGGGGGGGTTGGTGGTCCATAGGAGAAATTATTTTCATGTATGAGATTCATAAAGAGGAATATTGTCTGACCTCTGTTCAGTTCAGCACTTTACCCAGAGGTTTATTTGGGTAAAAGAAAAGTTATTGCATGTCTTTTAAATGTAAAATGAGCTTAATGTGGATTCATCAACTATTTAAAGTACAAGGGCTGTAATTTAAGAGTTTGATATCATTACATTAGTTTCAAATGAATAAGAGATTAGTTTTATCCTTGAGCAAAGAATAAGTCATTTTCATTGGGTGCTAATGAAGTATTTAATAAATGCAATACATTTATAGCTATTATCACTTCTTAGCCTTTTGACTGAGATACTGTCGAGTATCTGTTCTCTCAAGCTATTGTAAATCAGATAGGATCTTGAATGACTGACCAATTGTGTAAAGGTCAGAAGACAGAGCAGGTGGTCATGTTTAGTTCAGTGTGTTGACCCTTCTGGGTAAGAAATGTCATTTGGGAGTTAGTTTGATTGGTTTCACCCTTCAGCTTGGTTTTGGGACAACACAAGTGCAACACATTTATAGCTATGAGTTTCGACTTCTGTATTTACATCAAATGTAGCAGTGAGTGGGAAGTGATAGCAGTATATGTTGAAGCAATGACTGCACTATCCTTGTTGTTTCTTTGTGTTAGATATTCAGTTATGGCATGACTCATGAACTAAGTATGGACCAGAGTATCGTCAGCAAAGTGTTTCCTAGTCTGGGTGAGCTTGTAGACATTTCCTCATCATTCTATGACTCACTGAAGGCGAGACAAGGGGAATCCCTAGCCGTTGAAAAAATTGGAGATGTACTTTGTAAGCATGTAAGTAGAATCCTGCAGTTTGGGTTGATGAATGTATCATTTGAAAATACAGGGTGCACGAGTTTTATCTGAAAACAGTAAAGATATGTTTATCTTAGAGTAGCTCTCAACTCTGTAAGGTTACAACATGTGTAGCTTATTGAAGGGAGACAGAAGTATAGAAGGAGGCTCTTAACATGTGAGAGAATCTTTGTATTTTGTGGGAAGACTTAAAGATAATTAAAGAATATTTAAGTTTGCCCAGATTGTTGAGGCATTAAGTGTAAGATATCATTGCAAGTAGGATACCAGGCATAATGAAATTAAAGGGGGGGGGGGGTTGGGAGGGGAAGGAAAGGTGTGGGCATAACAAATTTTTCCCATTTTAAGGTAGTGAGGGTTTAACTTGTACTAATGCTATCCCAAATTTAACACTGAATGTCCATGGGTGAAGGTAGGGAATATGCACTTAATGGCTGCACACCTTTCCATGGTAATAAATTGGATAGTGAATATTTATGTCTCATTTGTGAAATACCAAATAAACCACAAAAGTATTTCAATGATGATAATAACTTGCAACTCTAGGGCAGTTTCTTAATGACAGTAATTTTGGAGATACCTGTCAGGACTTGTGGATTACACCTTTATGTCAGGTGGCTTCTACATTAAACCCACAATTTGGAATCTGCTTTGTTTATTGCAGTTTGAAGGTGCAAATGGAGATATCATAAAGGCTGCATATGGATCTCTCTGTAGCAGGCAGAAGGAAGCTGTCAGTGTTTACAAAGATTTGCAGAAAACAGACCGCAAATTCCAGTCATTCATTAAGGTATGTTGAAGTGATGGAGGTGTTTCCTTCAGGTTGTCACATGGTGCTTTGAATCTGATTGGTTACTCTTTGCATTGAAATGTCTTTGTTGAAAACACACTTGAAATGTAATTTGCAGGAATTATTTACACAAATTTACTTCCCTTCAAAATGCTCTAAAAGTGACAAGCACTAATTTCATGAAACATTTATTTTGGGGCTAAGTGGGCCTGTAGGGGGCACAAGGGTGTGTTGTTACTGAATCAGGAAAGTTAGTGGAAATTATGCAAAAATGTCATCTTCTACTTTTTTGAAGTCAAGTCACAATTTTATAGAATGTTACTCTTCACAGAGTGATAGTTGTTGCTTTTTAATCAGAAAGTCTGTTAAAAATAAGAGAACAGTCAGGAGTAAAAAGATGTAAAATGAAAATGAAATATATGACAGTGCTAGTGCTTCTTTGCACTTTTTTGAAGATAAAGGGACTGAACCTTGGATTATAAGATTAAGTCTGTTCTGTATTGTAGTGGCAAAAGGAAGAATCAAGTGCTGAGAATTTTCATTTCTATTTGTCATGATGTGTTGTAAGTACCTACAGGAGACGTAACGAATCGATATACATTTTTGTTTTTCTCACTGTACAGAAATGTAGTACAAATGCCTTGTGCAGAAGGTGGTCCATCCCTGAATGTATATTATCAGTCAGTCATAGACTCACTAAATATCAGCTACTTATAGAGGCAATAATAAAACCAACTAAGGGTGAGTCAGTCATCACATTCATATATTAACCTGTTTTGTAGCATTTCATTATGGAGTACTCAAATGCATGACAGTTGGCTAAAGAAAGGGTCATCAAATGATTCATTACATATGGATACAGACACTTCTTAAAGAGCATTTCATAGTGCAATACTCAAGTATATAACAAGTGACTCAAGGGAGATACATTGCTTGAAGTCATTTTGTATACAGACCTAAAAATATGAAGTGTTTAGCATGTCATAGTGGAGGTACTCAAATACATGTCAGCTGGCTGAATGGTGAGCCATTTTATGCGTCATAGCATATACAGATGTAAATAGTCCATCTGGCTCAAGCCAAGTTATTTCAATTGGGACTTGCCCATTTGGACTACAACTTTGAAAGTTTAATCACTCTGCTTGGATTTTTGCCTCAGAATGAGACAGAAGGTACTGAAACAAGACCTTACAACCCTAAAAAGTGCTACATGTGGTAATTAAGGTTAATACTGATTGCACTGGTGGGTTTAGTTTGAATGTAGTCCTAGCTGTAGACTGGAAACGTGGTGTGGCATAGGGGAGCACTGAAATGCATAAGTGTCCTTTGCACTCAGGAAGAGTATATGTAATTTTGAGGGAACTTGGTTGTGACATAAAAAAGCCTCACCCCTCCTGTCCCTATTCCTGTATCCCCAATGAAAAGTATTCTTCTACACTTATGGTGAAATGTAAGGTAGCTAATATATTGTGTCTGGATGAAAATTATGCAGATGGAACTTAAAGAGACCCCCCCCCCTTCCCTGTAGAGTACTCTGGTGCAGTTGGTGTTTACTGTGACAGTTGGTACTTGTCCTTTATTCAGATTTTATGTACACATGCAAGGATCATCACTGATGCTTGAATTGTTATGGTAAAATTAAAGTTCAAGAAACAAAGCAAAACCATGAGATGTACAGGCAGAAACTATTGAAGTAGTATGCATGGAGATAGGGGCTTTAGCCCCTACACTTTTTCTGCTGTGGGCATTTGGGCAGTCTTAAACTGGGAACTGGGGTGCCTTAATTTTCTTGAACATATTGGGCCACTTGGACTATTACCCCACCTCCACCCCCACCCCACTTCAAAATGGGCTCCCTGGTCCCTGTCCAGAGGAGTATGAGATAACTTTAATAGGTTCTTGCCTTTTCTCTCGATACAGTCTGCATACCCAAGTTGCTTAATGGGCCAATGTGATCACCCCAGGTTTAATTAGTAGACCCTGTTGTCCTAATTAATTTGTGGCTTGTTTTAATAATGTGAAAACATGTTTGTGACTGAGTAGCAAATTTCATGAAGAATAACTCCTTGGTGTAAATTGAGTCATTATGTTTTGTTTTGAAGCATAATAAATTCTTCTAGGGGAAATACAGGATTTTGAAGAATATTTCAAATGAAGGAGAGGGGCAGGGGAGAGAGGCTGTGTATGTCCTATGAGAACATTTCATATAGATATTTGTGGTTTCAAGTTATCTCTCTTTCCTGATTTTTGCAGCAACAAAGGCAGACAAGGTTGACACAGCAAATTTAGAAAGAGCTTTGGCATTAATAAAGGTGAGATGAAAAACAGATTCATTACAAGAATGTAAATCATTCACGTGTGTTAACAAAGTTCACATGATGCTACGTGAAAAAGGTCTTTGTCATGTTCTTTTAACAAAATTAATGTGACCTGAAGTTCAAGCAATCAAGGCTGTGGGTGTGCTTATCTGTTAGACATTATCAAAGTTTAATCCTGACATCGGTTCTTTTTTCTTCTTTTCAAGTTTGAGAAGTGTAAACATGAATATATTTTGTTGAACCCATCCAGGGTATTTGCAATGAGGTTGATCTTCAAGTTGAAGAACATGAGAAGTGGCAGAGGCTGATAGACATCTACAACAAGATTGAAGCCAGGGCCACGGCCCCCATGAAAAATGGCAAGAAATTTAAGGTAAGAAGAGCCATGCCATATTTGGGCTGTAAAAAAATACATGATGAATTAACCAATCAGCATGTAGTGTTTGAGTAATAGTACCAGATGGAGAATGGCTATTTTTTATGCAGTGTGTAATTACAAAATTCATGTAAGCTGAGTTTAGCCATTGAGAACATGGCGGTGATTTCATAATAAATGATCTTCAGACTGCAACAACTAGAAGTTTAGTCAGACAACCTCTTAACTCATAAAATTTCAATACACCTTCAGAAATTTGGAAGTTGATAGATATTCTCATTATTAAGCAGATCATATTCTATTTGATAGGGCTAATTTTACCCTTGTATATTTAGTACTGTCTTTATTGAATAATATTGAAAATGAAAGTTACTTCATTTCTAGAGAATAAGTTCGGTAAGGGTCAGTCACAGAGTAATATGTTTGGTTCAGTTTTTCATTTAGTTTTCTCCAAATCAATACATTGAATTGAATTAATACAATATCTTTACCTAACCCTTTGCTTGATCAAACTAGCCTGGGAACCATTTACTGGAACCTTTTTGAATGGTGTATTTATTGTTTGTTTTTGCATATTTTGTTGCAGAAATCTGACCTTCTTTCAAATAATCGCAAGTTCATCAAAGAGGGTGAACTTTTCTGGAAATCAGCAAGGGGCAGGTTAACAGAGGTCCATGTGGTCATCATATCGGATCTTCTTCTCTTACTCAGTGAAAATAATCAGAAATATACATTTGCATCTCAGGACAGTAAGGTAATTGGTGATACTTTGTACACCTAACCAGCCATTTCTGTGGGGGATTGTATTCAGACAGTGGCATTTTACACAATGAAGCTTACCAGTCTGGAGGTTTGAGGGGTTTTGGATTCCTGGCTGGGTGATAGTAAGGAGAGGTCTTCATCCCAGAGAAATCTGCACTTTTTCCACCTCAATTTTTCAAAAATCCCAAGACAAATGAGAATTTTGAGTTAAAAATGTTAAATTGGAAGTCATGTCATGAAAAGTTGTAATTCATAATTCCTGAAAGGGCTTCTTCCACATCGTAGTGCGTATTATGGTTAAGTTTGTGCCCTTCTTGAGTAATTCCGGCTTCAAATTCAGCGAGCTACTTTATGGTGATAGGTGGAGCAGTTATATATTATACATATGTACCAGCTTGCCTTAATGGTATAACACTTTTCCTGAAATTTTGATCTCTTCAAATGCATGAAGGGCAGTTTTGATGAAGCACCTGTCAATAACTCTTACATAATAAACTCACTGTAATACTCATTTGGGAATGGAACCTGTAACCTTCCAGACACCTTTATTTCTTTAAAAGTGCCATGGTTTTAGCAGATTTGTTGTATTAAATCTTCAATAATATGATGAATTTTTTGATGAGTTTTACATGTTGACATTAAATCACTGAAGTGATTGGTAGGTTTGAATCTCCTGTAGATATTATCTTCAGCCAAAGAGAAATGAGCATATATGGTTCAAAACAACCAGTTCAAGACAGTAATTGTTTTGTTTTTTTTTTACTAAGAGGTAGTACAAAACTTGTACTGAACAGTGTGTTCCCGTTTGATAGCATCCCTTACATTTGTGCAGAATGTATGTACAGCATTTAGCCTTAATGGAAGTAACTCTAGCTAAACTACCAGAGAGTAAATGATTTTCATCCTACTGTTAATGTTATGTTTCACCTCGCAGCCTCCAGTAATAAGCCTTGAGAACCTAATGGTTCGAGATGTTGCTATTGATACAAAGAGTATCTACATCATCAGCCGGTACAAACAAGGACCAGAGATGTATGAGATCAGCTGTAAATCATCTCAGGACAGAGATCAATGGAAGAAAGCTATCGAAAAAGCAGTTGCTGAGTGTCCCATCCAGGAAGAAACAGCAGAGGAGGAGAAGAGGCTAGCAGAAGAAAAATTGGCCAAGATGGGAAAAATTCTAGGTATGCATGTTTGAAACAATCCTTTCATTTGTCATTAAATATTTTGTGTTTTAGAAGGCAAATTAGAGAAGAACTAATTAAAAGAAACTAAGCATAACTCCCTTTGAGTCAACCCAAGTTTTATACAAGGGTAAGTGGTACAGTTATCACCCTTCAGTTTATGGGTAGACATGATAGCAGGGATTTGGACTTTTATGCATTAAAAGTGATTGTGTCTGATGTTTGAATACCCCCCCCCCCCCTCGGGTCATCCTGCATGTAGTCAAATGTTTATTTTCCTATACTGTCACCAATTTGTGTGTTAAATAAAATCATCTATTTTTCATGTCCTCCTCCCTGGGTAAAAGAAGTATAAGTCAGGTATCACAGTGGCTGGATTAAGATGTTTTAAGTAGAAGGTGAAAGTAGAGCCTAATGTTGTATTGTCTGCTAGCAGTGGGCTTTAAGAGGCATTGTTCAAGTTTGGCCAGCTTGTTGACATTTTATTAAGTGCCAGTATGCCGTCAGCTGATAAACCGGTTGCCTTGCTAGTTTGTGAATGTTTTATTACTCCAGTAGATGACATATTTTTGTCTTCTTTTCACAGAGGATTGGAAAGAGACAGATAAGCAGCTGCTAAACATCATCACTACAAAAATAAAGATGAGTAAAGAACTACGTGAACTTGCCCTAAGTAGAGAGGATGTATCTAGTCAGGTGAGGGGTGATGTTAACCTTTGACCTTTACTCTTGAAATGTATCATATATTTACTCTAAAGCAACAGTTACATACATTAATCTAGAAAACATGGTGCAGTAGTGCATTCCTTGGTTCAACTCCTATCTTCATTCTCAACAGATAAAAAATGTTGACAACTTTTAACTCCAAGTACTTATCATTTGTTTATCTTGATAGGTCAGAGCAGCTGATAAAGACGTCAGGTTAGATGAAGGTAGCGAAGTACTTCAGGCAGCTATTAAAGAAGGTAATATATTTATTGGAATCATGACTCAGATTTGAGTCAAATGAAAGTCAGATCTGAGTTACATTGTAGGTGACTGTGTCTCATCTGGAGTCATGTATTATGGAATGTCAGTTGATGTGATTTTGGCATGGCATTTGGGAGTCAGGCTTAAGTTCTATTTCGTCATGGTATTTTCAACCTTCATGTGAGAGGGAGAAGGAGGTCTGATTAAAATTGTGGTAAAGTGTTGAAGAGACAATCAGTAAAAAAATAAAGGAAGATAAGACAGTGGAATGATACATTTCTTAGTTAAGTGAACTACCTTCTTGTAACCCAGTTAATGTTGGAACCCTTAACAGTATGTGACTTGATTTATGTAGATGACATTGTAGTTACTATTTGACTATATATACACTGATTGTAGTCTATAATAGATTGGTAGTAACTGATGTGAAACAAAGTTATGACTTCAAGTGATCATTATTTTGTTGATTTGGCTCCTGTGGCCTTGGCAACTCACCATATTTTTATTTTCACTTTCTAGCTTGGCAAAAGTCCTTGAATTTTGCAAAAATGACAGTCATATTCGAAAAGACATGGAATTTTGTAAAGACAGTGTAACTTTTTTAATGTATGTACAAAGCTTACTTTTATCCAAGACCATTAAATGAAAGAAGTGCATGCAATCAATGGATTTTTGATAGTATATTCGTAAGGAAATCACAGAATTTCAATGTGAACAAAGTGTATTTACCACATGCTTTTGTGTTAATGCAAATTTCTCTCATTCACTACAGCCTCATTCCTACAGTCATCAATCTACCAGAACCCCAACTATCTTCTAGGCAGGAGTGCCAGTAGTGCTGGGGAGAGGGACAGTCAGTCTATGTATCTCCCAAAACGTGCAGAAACATTCAGTGGATTTGACTCCACCACGGCTCAAGGTAATTTTTGGTTATTGTACATCTTGTTTTCACTTTCATGATGTCATTCCAAGTTTTTGGTTCCTTGCGTTAGCAAAAGGAACCTATGTAGTCAGCTTGGCGTGTGTGTGTGTGTATGTGTGTGTGTGCGTGTGTGTGTGTGTGTGTGTGTGACACTTGCTTCGGTACGCTGTAACTCAACAAGGGAAAGTTGGACTAAACTGAAACTTGGTATATGGATCTGTCATAGTGAGAAGGTGTGCCCTATTGTTTTTGGTGGAGGTCAAAGGTCATGTGGGGTCACCAGGGGTCAAAGACTGAAAACCTTGTTTGCACGATATCTCAAGGTAGGAAGCTTGGATAAATTTCATACTTGGTATGTAGATGCATTATTGATAGAAGATGAATGCTGTAGCTTTTGGTGGAGGTCAAAGGTCATCTGGGGTCACCAGCAGTCAAACACTGAAAACTTGTTGTTAAAACAATATCTCAAGGTAGGAAGCTTGGATAGATTTCATACTTGGTATGTGGATGACATATGGTGAGAAGATGAATCCTGTCATTTTTGGTGGAGGTCAAAGGTCATTTGGGGTCACTGAGAGTCAAATACTGAAAACCTTGTTAACGCAATATCTCAAGGAAAAAATCTTGGATAGATTTCATACTTGGTATATAGATCCACCATAGTGAGAAGCTGTGCCATACAGTTTTGGGTGGAGGTCAAAGGTCATCTGGGGTCACCAAGGGTCAAAAACTGATAACCTTGTTGTTAGCACAATATCTCAAGGTAGGAAGCTTGGATAAATTTCATACTTAGTGGATGCCTTATGGTGGGGAAAAAATTTTGGTGGAGACCAAAAGTCATCTGGGGTCACTGGAGGTCAAACTCTGCAAACCTTTTCAACTCTATATCTCAGTGTAGGAGGCTTGAATAGATTTTTGCTTTGAGGTGTTGCATTAAATCTAGCAGAAAACCCATATGAGATTTGTTGGATGTCAGAGTTGAAATCACCAGATGCCAAAAAGCAAATTCCCAAGAATTCCTAAAGTCAAAAAATATAAGCACAAAACTGTATCATTGACTGAAAGATGTGGGACATCTTTCAGAGATGCCAGGTATCTCAATTTTAGTTGAAATTATAGTATTATGATTTTAATCCATAATCCTGCCATTATGAAAACATGCATGCCTGCATCAAGTACTACTTTTTAATATTGCAGAAGATTCTCTGCCCACAAAGCAGAGGACTGTTGTGAAAGTTCACTAGACAGACAACATTTGTCCTTAGATTAGGACATGTGAGCTTGGAGGAATTGGAAATTAGAAGTGATTAATTAAATGCTACTATGGGTTGTTAGTTTTATAAAGAGAACCAAGTTACTGATCATTTGGATCAGATACCATTGAGCGTGCATGAATTGTGATTGCTTAATTGAATAAAACAAATTGTAACTGTACACTGTCTGTGTTGATATCCCCTGAAGTGCCTGTAGGCTGTATTTCTTCAGAACAATTTATTTATGCTTGAATGTGTTAACACAAGATGTGCATTGTCTACAGAGCAGATTTTGTGAATCGACAGAAATACTGGTTCATTCAGTAGTTGGCTTAGTTTCATTACATTCAGCAAGGAACCACAGTGCCCACTGGGCTCTTGTTAGAAAAAGTTATGTAGGAAAAGTGTGAGAATTCTGAATACAACAAAGTTTGAACACAGCGTATCTTTAAAAGAGAAAGAAGTGGTGGGCCGGGGGAGGGGAGGTGGGTGGAGTCATATAAATCTCAAGTAAAACTTTTTTGAAATAGTATATAAGTTTATAAATTTGTTTTGCAGTGTCTCTCTAAGAAAGTTGATGGGATACTTTGATAGGTTACTTTGATGTTTATCTTTGAAGTGGGTTATGAAGCTGATTTTTGTTTCTGTATATGGACAATCATTTGGAATTAGTTTGATCAAGTTGAAAGCATATTGTGTCATTAGGACCATATGTATTGCCCGTCTAAGTAGATCTAGTACAAATGGGGAGCCATATTACTAATAGCACACAGATGTATGTAATATGCATACAACAAACAGGAAAATAGTTCAGATAAACACAGTCCAGAATCATACTATGTGGGTACCTCTAATGTATAAAATTGTTAACAGTAAGTTTGAACACTTGAATACCAATATTGTGAAAATAACCAGCTGCTTGTTTCTCATTTTATTATATTATCCTTTTGCCTTTTTTGTCAGTCCATTTCTTTTCCTAAAACTCAAGAGTGTTTTTCTTTTGGCAGGACCCAATAAAAGGTCAACTTCCAATGTTCTTCTTGCTGAATCTTCTACAAGGAGTAGCAGTTTTCCAAATTTAAGTAACGATGAGCAGATTTCTCAGGGTACCCCCAGCCCCCTTCTTCCAGATGATTCTGACATCTCAAGGGAAGAAGATGATGTACTTAGTCCAATGTCTCCTTTGAATCGGGATAGCCCCCAAAGGAGCCCCCTGCCACACAGGAGAGCCAGTGAGAGGAGTACAGATTCAACGTCAAGCGGTCGAAGGGACAGTACAGAGTTGTCTCGGACAAGATCTCACACAGTCAGTACAACAGTAAGTATATATGAAACAATGTGTCTCTACTGATGTTTTTAAATAAGAAAGAAAAAAATAAATGAACAAAGTAAATACTGCATTTTGCTGAGCTGCAGTAATGCTCTGATTATTTAAAGCCTTGTTCAACCTTAGCTGTGGTGTGATTAGCGCACTGGTGAAAGTTTCAAGGTTCAAAAGAAGATGTCTTTCAAAATTAATATTAGAATTCAATCAGTAGATGTGTTATGGTTAAGATCATTTACGAAATTACTGGTATCTTCATTTTACATACATGAGGTAGTTAATTTAGGTTCTTAAATCACTGGGTCCAATAGACCTTGTGAGTGTGACATTAAACAGAAAGTGTGCCCATGGCTGGCTCCAGCCCATAGAAATGCATCTTACACCAGATGCAAATGTAGACAATTGATTTGTATGCCAATCAGGTAAGTGTCATAGTCTCCTACATGTATGTGCGAAGTCTATGTTGTGTGTACAGTATGCTTCCTTGCTTGTCCATCAGATAACGTCAATGCATAAGGTCGATTGGGTGGAAGGTTGTAACTTAAGTGCTGTTAGTAACATTGGATAGATCCATTAAGAAATAGGAAGGATGGATAGCCACAACAAAGCTTTGTTTTCTTTGTTTTGCATTCAGTTCTTTTGACCTCAAAGTTGAAAGAAATGTAAGCTTACCCTTAAATCTGTAAAATTTTTGAGTTTATGTGTATTATGTTTTGACAATTGGAAACATGAGATTTGGGAGGTAGGAAATTGGCTGTAATGTTTTAAGAAAAACAAAACTTGTTATTCAAGTGAGGCTATGATGTGACTTCTGCTTCAGGTGCTGTTTAGGTTTAATTACTCCTTCCTGGAAGCACTTAACAAATTAAATCAGATTTTTTACCAGAATTCTAAAACAATGCTCTTGAACATATCAAAATATCATCCAAGCTTAACTGATCTATTCAGAATATTCTTTCAAATCAGTTTTAAACAAGGAATCTTGCAGTGAGATGACATGTGGCTTGCATTATTGGACTTTTTGGTTCTACTTGTTTAGTGTTTTAGTTGCTACAAATTTTTGTGTGCTATAATATAGTGATTTGCTGTTATGTTTTGTCATTGCCAGGTGTCAAACAAAGTGCAATTCAACGTACCTTCTGAGGAAAATAGGAGAGGTAGCAGGCAGGATCTGCAAGAAGGAGAAGAGATGGAATCTTTGGCCACAGGTGAGTGAGTGTCCACGTTGGCATGTCACACGAGTTGTGACTGGCATCATGTCAGTCAAACAGGTGCTGATGTCATGTAAAAATTTGTGTAAACTGTATTGCAATAGTCTAGTTACTCACAATTTTGAAGGTAAAGTGTCTTTCATTTGGAATGTCCATCTCAGCCAAATAAGTTTGTTGTTTCACTTGATGCTTCCCAATTTTTAAATCAAAGTCAGCATTTTCAGCTGGATCAAATGTTATCTCAGAACCGCACCTATTAAATGAGTCATTTTTTGTTCATCATTTTTTTTTTGGACCTTCTGCTCTCTCAGAGCATACTTTAAAAAGTGCAAAAAGTGATGGTTTGTGGCTAAAAGTCATTGTGAAGTATTACACTTTCAAACAAGTACATGGATCTTTCCATCCTTCCTGTAATTTCCATTTTGTATGCCAGTTAAAATTGTGCAAAAATGCATGACCCTTAAGGGAACCATGCATTATAAATAGTAATTCTTATTGCTTTCAATCTCTTCTGTACAGGAGGTTTTAACCCAGAACAGTTGCAGTCTGTAAACCAGTTAATGAAATATTTTTATTTATTATTGGTAAGTACAAATTTTCATCAGACAACTCTTAATCACATGACTTTTATGTCTACTGGTGGCCTGACCATTTAAAGGTATTGTATCACAGCCCATTTACTTTCTCCATTGATTTAAATGCTATGGTCCATTCTTAAAGTTTCAAGATCTTTTTAAAAGTTTCCATCTTGAGCAACTGTTGAAGTTGTAAAACTTTTCATTACTTGTGTTTAGATGTCACCTACCGCTCAACTATGACAGAAAGAACCTTGTATTATGTACCTAATTACCAATCATTCTTTTACCTTTGTTAACAGCCAATACTGTCACAGAAAGATTACAACATAGAAACGTGAGTTTTTCTTTTACTTTTCCTTTTTTGAGCCAGTCGCCATCATTTCAGCCATCTTTACATTTCCTGTAAGTTAGTATCTCATCGATAAAGTTAGGGACCATGCAGCCAGCTATGCAGGCTAATTGTTTTGTTTACATTGAAAGTGTTCCATTTGTAGGATGATTGATCTATTTTCATTTTTTTCATGTTATTTGAGAATAGTTCACTTTAGGGCTTGAAAACATGAAGCATACTGTCAATTTTAATAGTTTCATGTATAATGAGCTCTATGTCTTTTTCTTCATCCTTTCACACCAATCCGTCTATTTACAGCTTGAAAAACAAGCTTGCAGAAGCCCAAAATGAGATTGAGACCCTCAAAAGTCATTCCCATTCCCTGGTGGAGACCAGGAAAAATCCCAGCTCTGCCCCTGCGAGTCCTGCTGGTCAGGACCTTAGAGGACGAACTGCATCCACTCGCTCTCTGGTGAGTTGAAAGTCAATTCATTGCACTTTTGCATTCATGTCCAGTCCCTCTGAAACTTTTTGCCTGGTGGATTTTTATTTGGGAGAAAGAATTAGGTCACAAAAATTTATTAAATTATTGATGTGTCTTTTTGGGGATAAAAGTAACCTGATTTGGGACTTTGACTCTCTGGGATAAGAAGACTTGTCCTTTGATGGTGCTGCATTTATCCTTCACCCATTTTATACTTTATGCAAGTTACATAGTCCAAATATGCAAGCTTCAGATTTGATATGACACTGTGTTTTTGTGTTTTGTATTTCATTAGCAGGAAAAATCAGACCAACAGGGGGTTGAGAAGCTTAACAACCAAAGAAGCTTGCCGGAGGGTTCTGTTCGTCAGGAGCAGCTGACAAGGATAGCATTTGGTGATAATTTGCCATCGGGTCAGTTGATCAGGTATAGGAACCATAGTCAGTCAACTTACCCTAAAGATACAAATACTTCAGAGGGATTGCAGCACCAGTCTTTACAAGTGGGATCAGTTAACAAAAACCGTTATTCTTCAGCGGAAATGATTACAGGGAGGTTGATGTGGGACTCTGATATGGAACCACCCCCTCCTATTTCAACATCTTCTAACAATCGGCGACAAACTCCTACCCATTTAATGAGTGCCACTAATGAACAAGCTGCACAGAGCAGTACTGTTAAGCAGCAGATTCCCCTCCAACTCTCAAAGGGGTCTGCTGGACCCAAGACATCACAAGTGCAGCAAGTCCTGCCCAAAAAACTCTCATCAGGATCAAGCAAAAGTTCATTATCTCAAAAAGGTAAAAACAACTTTACAGAGGGACAACAAGCAGATGAAGTGATATTTTTCTAAAATAATGTCACTGATGAAATCCTTTTGAGAAATACTTTTCTTTTTGTGAGGTGAATGGATATGTGTTTCATGAAAAGTATGGGTGATGCTTACTTCAGGGTTTAATGGTGGTCTTCACACAATGGTAGCTCCTCAGGGCAAGTGTGCCAAATTTTAAGAGATTGGGGGAGCACAGAGCATTGGAATCTACCTTGCTAAGGATTTTGAATGGTTCCAAAGCACTCTGTAAATGTTATATGTGGTCTTTTAGCAGTGATTTGTCAACAGAGTCACCAAAAGGGGTCTGTTGATTCATAAAAGCTATGACAGCTGTCTTCCTGAAGTAGTATATGGCCTATGCCTAGACATTCTTATCCCTGATTCTAGTAAATTCACTAAATAGATTCATGGGATTCATTTCTTGGATGAAGTTCTTCCGAAAAATCTTGTCAACATCTCATTATTTTCTTCTTCCGTTTGCTGGTGTTATAAAGTTCAATGGCCATTGTCTGCTGTGGCACATAACAGGGTACAGTGGACAGCTGTTAGAACCATCAAATCAAGAGCCAAAAATGAGTGTTGCTGACAGTTTTCTAAGTCTTGGCGGGAAGATTGTGCTGAACTGCTGTGCTTTTGATGTTAATCGTGGTAGCTTGCCAATCTTGTTGACCTCAGTATCAGACTGAGACAATATTTCATGTTGGTGCATTAGTTTTTCTTTTCATCTCTGAGCTATAGAATCTTGTTTGCCAAAGTTTTTACCAAACTTAGACATTGTACTTTCTTTCTTTCATTCATTCATTCATTCATGCATATTTGGTACCTCATTAGGTGTACGTTTTAATGTAAGGTTACTATCTAGTATGTGAATTGAAGTAAACATCCCATTTGGCTGTGGCCCATTTTACTGCTAATTGTGTTAAAAATCATTGATATTCCAAGTCATTGCTGTCTGAATATGTAATAGATTAGGAATATTTAATATGAATATTTAACAGGTAATGAATATGTAGTTCAATAAGTTCCCACAGAACTAGGTTAAAAAATTAGCAGAAGAAAGAGCACAGTATGTAGGTCGCTTTAGTTGACTTGGGTTAAACTTTCAATGGAGCATTATTGATACATTGATGTTTTGGGTACAAGGCATTGTTGTCATTTTCCTATTTCAACCCTAGAAGTTTTTGAGGAAACTACTAGTCAGCTGGTTTGTTATTTTATAGTTAAAACAATAAGTAGTGCTTTGAGGGTGGCTTGTTTACAGTATTCAGAAACTACAAATATGGGAGAAGTCTGTCAGGGCTTATGGATAAAACTTAATTTGGGGTGGCTTGCAGGTCAACTTTTGAGCTCAAGTTTCAAAAGTTTGAAAGTAATTGTGGATAGGAAAACCATAGATGACTCTTGAATAGGTAACTCACGATTTTAAGACCTGGTTATGAATCATACTTTGAACCTTTTGAATCATGCTCAGTTTCATTGCTTAACTTGTTGTTGCCTTAATCCATTTTGTCACAGCATCAGTAAAACAAGAGAGATAGTTTAGAAACTTGGGTTTGGAGGAAAGTGGGGGAAGGGTGTTTAAAAATCTGGCAGGGGTTGCTAAGAAAAGCTTGTCTTTATTTTGATTACAGATTCTTTGGTCTGAAAACTCATGGAAATAGTATGGCAAACATGAGTCCAAGACAACGATTGTTTTAGTCCTTTTCAGTAGTATGATATTTTGGACTGGCCCTGTAGAATTATACAAGTGTGCAAGCTAAAAAAGAGAAACTAGAAATTTTTTGATACAGGTTTATGTCAGATAGCCTGTTTAACAAGGGGAAGTGACATTTTTTGCCGGTGCATTTTGAAAGCCTTAAACATGATAAGGGTAAAATACATGGTATTAAACCAGAAATGGTGAAACTGAAAAAGACAGTACATTTGGAGGTTGCAAAGTATTTTTGTAATGTCAAAGATTTAGATATGTAAGCAAAATATTTGCCAGTAAAAACAGTGACTATAGAAACGTGTGTGTAGGTGTCTAATATGTAGCTAGAGATTTGAATAATTTTTCAAAATGTTCTGGTATGTGTGTGTGTGCCTCAGACAAACAGCAATAGTGTTTATTATTTTTGGAGGAGTGGTGACTCTTTGATATGTAAGACTGGAAACCATTAACATTAGTAAGATGAATTTCTGCAAAATAAATTATGTAAAATAACTGGGTGATTATTTTTAACTGTGATGCTAAGTTGATTCATGTTTTTTGTTTAGTTTAAGTCTTATCATGTGAAAATGATTTGAAGAGGTGTGGAGAGCAAGCAGTGAGCACAGGCCAGGGGGAGGGTGTGGATTGAGGTTGTTGGAGCATCAAGGGTAGGCAATGTAATGATGTCAGATTTTAAGTTATTTTTATGCCACACATGTAGGGGAAACCTGTACAAGGGTGGCTTTGCAATTGGCATTTTGGCTCACATTTATAACATTGTCAGTTAAAAAAGTGCGTAGCTGTTGGTTACAAAATGAATCAAACTTCCACCCTATCCCAGGATAGCTTCAAGGGCTCGCTCCTCCAACCCCCTACTGCCCACCAGATGTTGTACCCCTGGCACCCACAGGGGGCTGCAATGGTTCCCAATCCCCTCTGAATGAGCAATCCTGCTTTTTAAGAAAATGCAGTGGCCCCGTCAAAAAGCAGAGTAAACCCTCATTAAACCTGAGCTTCAAATTATAGCCATGGATTTGGTACACCAAGAATCAAGTTACTGTTTGAAAGACTTATTTACATGGTAGAATAGTTGGTTTTAAGAGGGTAATGTAGTATGCACTTCTCATCGTTTCAAGTTTCCCGGTGTGTGCATTACATCATCAATTTTACAAAGGGTAATCAGGAGTTAATCATTGGCTCTGTTTTCTTGTGTTTTGTCACAGATTGGTTTCATGTATAAAGTTGATTTGCCACTGTTTCAGTCACTTATGAAAGCTTTTAACTCATAAGATGCAAGCCTAATCAAACTTATTATTTATTTGTAATCTTAGTATCATGAGTGAATCATTGAGATGTAGTATATTTGTTGTAGCATTGCTTTGATACAGAAAAAGTTCCTCTTTGCAGTAATTACATTACTTCTCAAATCAAAGAGCCTTTGTTTGTTTAAATGGGAAATGTCTTCAGTGTTTAATGAATGAAATATTTGCATGCAATATGAGATTTTTTTAAAGCTATTATAATTGTAAATGGAGTACTTAAATAATTTCAGAAGCAGTGATTCTCTTTGGTTATAGTGATTGGATTTGGCAGTCACAAACCTCTTTTTTTATCCTGTCCCAGTTGTGCTTGTTATTATAGGGTCTGCGTGATCAAATTTTCTCAGGTTTTGAGAACACCATGAGTAACAAATGTCAGATACATGCATTTGTTTGTCAGAGTTGAATAAAAAAAAACATTAAAATGGTTTACAAAAGGAAATGCAATTTGCAAGAACAAAACCTGAAGCTTTTACATTATATTTGTGAAGAAGACTTAACCCAGGCATTTTTGTGTGGATCCTTGAAGTTCCATAGGGTCTCACAGCAAACAAATGTTGGTTGTTGCTCTACAACTTTCTTGGGGAAGACTCGCAAATGGATGCCCGTGGCTACCATCCTCAAACTCCAGGATCTGCCCATGATTATTAAGAAATAATTACATGTGAGTGAAAAAATCATTGAGACTCAAACAAGAAAGGTTTTGAACAAATTCTTAGTATGATATAAGGAGGGTGAAGTTGAAAGTTACTGTTAAAAGGATGCCACTGGTTATGCACTGGACTCTTCTTTTTAGGTTATAAAATAAGCTAAATGACTGAGTTCTGTCAGATGTGTTTCTCAACTCTGGGAGAATTGAAATACTTGAAAATATGTATTTCTCTGGTTAGATTGTGTGATGCTTTTGTATTTTGTGGGGGAGGAGGAGGAGATATTGGCAGAGACAGGGACCATGGAGCCAAACTTGAAGTGGGGGGCTAGTCATTGAAGCAGCCCAAATATTTTCAAGAAAATAAAAGCCCCAGTTCCCAGTTTCCGGTATCCCAAAATGCCCACCACAGAAAAAGTGCTGGGGGCTAAAGCCCTTGTAGCCCCCCCCCCCCCGGTCTCTGCGTTCCCAGAGGGAAGGGGCTGGAAAGGAAGGGGTGGATGGAAGAAAATGACACAATATGCTCTAGACTGTACCCACTAGCAGTGTCAACACAGCTTTAATTTTTGAAGTTTCACCAACTACAAAGGTTATTTATTAGCAAATTGTAAACATCTTAGATAAAATGGGGAAGGTTGATTCCAAAAGTCATTTTAATTGTTGATATGCTGCAGTATTAGAGGACACCCTTAAGCATTAGACTTATTTAGCAATGTGTTTATGAAATTGTATGTATAATATGATAGAAGTTATTTATTTGCAGCCCACTAAAGCTTCCAAATTTTTTGAATTATTTTGTTTCCTTTTATTAATGGCTTTCATTAGTTTAAGTTTGACCTTTGTCAACCTCACACCATCACAAGGTGGTGACCCCATTGTCACAGGAACTGACAGCTGTATGTGGAACCACTATTGTATTAAACGGGTAGGTACCAGCATAGATCTGGTTAAGTATATTATGATTGTACTTCCTTTTGATGCAAGTTTTAAGTTAAAAAGAGTTTTAAAAGTCATAGTTTACTAAGTTGTAAATTATCTTGAAGGTATGTCTTGTAGATTATCAAGCATTGTAACAATATCATCATTGACTTAAAGCATTTATGTCTTTCGTATTGATGCAATGAATTATGGTCCTGAGTTGGTAGGCTTTTGGGTCCATTAAATAGAATGAACAAAAGATTAGGTTAAGGGATGGGGAATTTTATGACATTCTCACCAGTATTTTGGTACTTTTATTTAACTCTTCTCTAAAAGTGTCTTGTGACATTGATAGATCATGTAGATTAGAAAAACTGCAAAGCAGTGTTTAGTAAGAACAATTCAGTGCTCTCTAGATAAAGATGTACCGTATCCAAAAAAAGTAGATCAAACTGGAATTTTTGGTTGTGAAGGGGCACATAGGAGCTGAGGAGAGATAGTGATGGGTGGTGACCTCTTAGTGAGTCTAGGCTAATGATCAAAGAATATTGAAATCACCTTGATCAATTGTCCCTCTGTCCTACCCAAAGTTCTTAGTTTTTGTGCTCTAATTTCTGTAAAAAATGTAACCTTTTTAGCAATGTGTCTAGAGACAAAACTGTACATAACATGTATTTAATAAATTGCAGTCTTTTGTGAATCAGTTTGATGTAAATACCTGTTTTGTACATAGGACGTCGGCCAGTGACTACGGCCACAGTTTCCATTATCAGTGGTGTATTTTTGACTCATAAGAGAAGAAATTGTAAAGAGCAATGATTTTCAGTGATACAAACGTTATTTACGTACAGGTACATGTGGATGGGATAGGGATGTAAGTACGAAGCATTCTTCCAGCCAGGCACTGCTGACCCTTTTATGTGTACATTTGAGCATAAACACTTATCGGAGACTCAAAGAGGAAAAAATGCAAAAGGTACAATGATGACGTACGTGTTTGTTGTTATTTCATTGGTGGAGTAGAGTTGTCTTGGGGAACTTGTCCTTGCAATTGGTTGCAAGTACCCCTTTGAATATAAGCTTTGTCTCCCACAGTCTGAGTTGGAGGGTCCATTCAAGGGAACAAGAACAGGCCTTGGGACTGCCCTATAGTCCTATGGCTAGTAAAAATGAGAACAGTCCTACAGCATATGTTTTCAGACAAAATCCTTTAGTGCAAACATGCTCTAGAACCAGTCAGTTGTAGTACCCATATTAGCTATGCTGTCCTACTCAACAAACTTTTAAAGTCCTACATCAAAGGCTGTGGATGAGGAAAGTCTGCACCTTAACTGCACTGTTCATGAGTTATAAATTTATGATAGAAAAGTGATTAACAGTGGAGGATAAGTGACACATTTAAAGGGGTATAGTACTCCTTGAAGCATTTGGTCAAGAGACTTACCTTTGTACTCTGGCAGAAGGCCAGGGGCAAAGCTCCCAAGTTTGGTGTATTTGCATTTTTTGACCCTAGAATGAAAACCTGTGTTAACTGCGCAAATCTTCATAGTCCTGGCATCAGCATACTTATTCTAAAATATTTGTGCTTTGTAACTTTAATATCTACAATCTTACATAAGGGAACAGTAGAGATGACCAAATGAGGGGTGGCAAGTGACCAGGCTCGTAACCAGACTTGGAGAGCAGAGGCACTTGCCTCCCAAATGCCCCCTTGTTACGGGCCTGCAAGTGACACTTGTGCCACCGCCGATGAGACATATACATGGGTTAAATTTTCCACTTTGTGGTCTTTTCAATAAATTGACATGATGCCCAGGGGCCTGCACCTGCCATACAGGCTCTGGTGGGGTTCTAGAGGGAAACTGCTGAGAGATTTGCATACTGTAAACATAATTGGAGTAATACTCTTAAATGCTGCCACTGAGTTTGTGACCTGGGCAAAACTGCAAGTTTACAACACTTTGGATGATAAATTGTACTAATGGCTTGTCAGTCTGGGGAAGGTAGATGGATGGCAAGGAAAGCAACAGGGCTATTAGAGAACCATTTTAGGGAAGAATTAATCATGTCATAGACCAACTATCTGTGCATCCAAAGCAAAGAAAAGTTATTGAATAAGGGGGATGCTGCATTATCATAGGAACTCCCGGGCACATGGCTAAGGTGACAGCACTGCACAACCATACCTTGTCTCCAGTCAAAGAGATGAAATCGTAAAAGGTGTAAGTGCGGTACAGTACTTATGGGCAATGAAATATCAAGCTAACTATCACCAAATGCAGGTTCATGTAGAATATGAAGAATAATGTGTAATTGTGCCCCCACCTTAAAGTGATACTTGGCACAAAGTGCTACTACCCATCTGACAATGTCACTGAAAGACACAATATTGGAAAAAGATCCTGTCCAAAAATTTCACCCAGAACACTCCAGAAGTTTTTCAGCTAGTACAGTAAATGTGGAAGGATTCAGGAAAATAGTCCCAAAATGTTACAGATATGGGAACAAAGAATCTTTTAAAATTAAATGAATGGGGAATATAGGATCAAAAGCGGTAAAAAAAAAACAAGAGAAATACGATGAAAGAAAACTGCAATGTAAACATAATTCCGCGGTAAACGAAATGTGGGTTGTATCTTAACAGGGAGGTGTTATTAGCTAATAACACCTCCCTGCTCTTAGGTCTCATCCCTGGGGTGGGTATATCGCCGCCGCTGTGTCATTACTTTACCGAGACTTATTGCGCCGTAGATGGGATTGTTCACATGTGTAATAGATGAGGCAAGTAGAAGTGAAATAGATTATAAGATCACTTTGATCTTTGTCATATCGGCATCGCAGTGACACAGAAATTTCAGCAAATATTAAGGAATCAACGGCCCCACATAGCCTCCCATAGCCTTGCCATGTAAACATGCATTTTTATGGGTCCAAGACACAAACCAGAATGCAGAAATGCATTGAGGTTTTGATGATATAAGTTCTATTCCAAATGGTGCCATGATGTCCCATTTCTTTCAGTCACTGGTCGAATGCTATCTTATATAACGTGTTGGAAAAATACAGTTTTGTGTTCATATTTGCTCGTGGCAATTCTTGGGAAGTTTTGCATTTTGACCTCTGGTGACCCCAGATGACGATCTTGGGAATTCTTGAGAAGTTTTGATTTTTGACCTCTGGTGACCCCAGATGACCTTTGACCTCCACTCAAGACAAAAGGATTGTTTCTCTGACCATAAGGCATCCACTTAGCAGAGTTGTTGACACGAGTCGCTGACTTTGACTCGAGTCGCACATTTTCTGGATTTGCGACTTGACTTGAAGAAAAATGACTTGCGACTTGACTTGAACATATTTGACCAGTGGCGCCGGCAGGGGGCATGGGGGGCACGTGCCCCGCCCATCGATTTCAGATTTTTTTCTGAAATTTTTTAAAATGATCCCAAAAGGCGTTTAAGCAATAGATTTCTGTAGGGGGTAGGGTGAGGTGTGTTTTCGACCGATGGATCTATTATTGTAACCATTTTCTATCACAAATGGTTCTCAAACTATCAGAATTATCGCAAATCGTTCTCACACTTTCAAAATTTCGCGCGCTTCAAACCTTACCTCAATATGTCCTTGTTATCAATAATTTTCGGTACAACTTCCCGCAGAAGCACAGTAACAAAAGCTGAGAGCTTTTAACTAATTCTCAGGTAAAAGACTGGTTTTGTGATTGGCAAATAGGCTTTTTGGAGAATTAAAGTGTCTCGATGCAGAGCATGAATGCAGGTGTTGTCATGGTTATCTTATTTAACGAAAATAATACACAATGAAGGAAAGGAAAAGTTTCAAAATAGTCCAAGAATGTTTCTGTTAACTCCACGCCCGTATTTTTGGATAAAAAATTTCCCCAAATAGAAGACAATAAAGTAGCCAAAGGGGGGCTTCATGAGGTTTGTCGACAACGTATTCTTCTCTGAGACAACTTACTCTCTTTCTTTTACTTAACCAAAACTTAGAATTCACTAAATTATGGACCTTTTCCGGCCATATATGACGTATGATCAGCTCAAAAGGTGTCCCAAAGATAGCACCATTTTGCATTTAAGCAACCTAAATTAATCAAAATTTCACCAAGAGGAGGGATCCTCCCCCAGAACGGCACTTTTATATAGTGACAAGGGAAGGATCCCCACTGATGAATCCACTAAATTATGAACATTTTCAGCCGTATAATCAGCTCCAAAATATCCCAAAGATAACACCATTTTGCATCTAAGCAACTTTAAATAAACAAAATTTCTCAAGGGGAAGGGGCGTCCCCTCCCCTTTGACCCCTCCGCAAGACGGCACCTTTATGTAGTGACAAAGGAAGGATCCCCACTGCTACCAAATTCACCAAATTATGGACATTTTCCAGCATATATAATCAGCTCAAAAATGTCAAACAGTTACCACCATTTTGCATATAAGCAACCTTAACTTAACAAAAATTTCTCAAAGGGAAGGGGACAGCCCTCCCCTTAGACCCCTCCCCCAGGACGGCACCTCTATGTAGCGACAAAGAAAGGAGCCCCACTGCTAAATTCACTAAATTATGGACATTTTCCAGCATATATGATCAGTCAAACAGTTAGCAACATTTTGCATCTAAGCAACCTTAAAGTAACAAAAATTTCTCATAGGGGAGGGGAACTTTATTTTTTCAAACACCTCCTGCTGCCCTTAGCATTTCCCCCTTCCCTCTGAAGAACAAAATCTTCCCTTCATCCAGGAATTTCTATATTTGTGTGCTTGTGCAGGGTTGCATCCTGGGCGAAACCCGGGGGCAGTTCATGATACTCTCTAAGTGTAGCACCAAGTGGCGTGCCTACAGATAGTTGACATCAGGGCGGAACCCTTCCTTTTTTTACCTGTACATGAGTGCCATGTGAATAAGAGTGCCCACGGTCATCCTTATTCAGGAATGACACCTATCAAACATGTGGCGATATTTTTGATATTTTTAATTCTTTGCAGAACAACTCCTTGGATTAACTTCAATATTCAATGCTTCATACAGAAACATAATGGAAGGCACTCTACAAGACTAGTACGCGGTGCAGGATTCTCCCTAACGTTCTTAGTACGACAAGGGGGAGCCACCATCGTAAATTCGGCGTTGCAAGAAAATGTTTGATGAAAGGTCTTCCGAGTGGAGGATGACACCTTTTGGACCTTAAAGTGGGATGTAAACATTCTTTTCTTTGAAGATTTCATGCTTTAGAAACAAATTCAGATTTCAAGAAGAAAAATAAGATTTGATTTAAAGGGAAATGCAGTCATCCCAATTTAAATAGTGTACCCGGGTATCCTATTTCATGAATGGCTTTCACAACAGTGGCGTAGCCAGGTTTTTTTTTTTTTTTGTCGGGGGGGGGGGGGTAAGAGCACCAAGATTTCCCCCACTTAGTGATCTGCTTCCTAATAATCAGTGTTTTCCGCAGGTCCAAATTTAGTCCCGGGTGCTTACCTCTGACCTAGCTGATGTGACTGATCGCCGTCCTGGAGGAGGGGTTCCGCCGTCCTGGGGGAGGGGTTCCCCCCTCCCCTTTGGAAATTTTTTGCTCATGTAAGGTGGGCTAGATGCAAAATGGTGCCACATTTGGTGCTAAATATAAATTGAATACTTCACCAACAATTCCTCTTTTTAGGAAGCTTTTTTTTTTCTTTTTATCTTGCTTGTCTTGGTGAACTTTTCTTGATTACTACTGGTAGATCAGAATCACAATGGGTGAAGTACAGTAATTAAGTGAACCTGGTACACCTTTCCCTTCATCTTTTCACCACATTTACCACAATCAGTCCAAATTTTACGAGGACCTGCCCTAGTATCAGAGTATAGCACTTGACCACTGACCCATTCTAACAAACTGCATATACCACAATGCTGCTCCTTTAATTATCAAGAAACACTGGAAGTATACAGTAAAAGGACAGAGTCCCTTGTCAGCGGTCCAGGTATCCAATACTGTATAAAACAGATAGTAAAACATAACTAGTACAACTATAAGCATGGTGTCATCATTCCATCTCTGAAAACCTTAATGAGGACTGGTTGTGCCAGTGTGGCATATACTTTTAAATTTATAAGTAAAGTGTACTGGTTGAGAAATTTAAAATTTTACCAGATCATGCGCAAATTCCACCATATATTCACTTTCAAAATTGCCCCCAAGATTTTTTCCAGAGGGCGCAACTCGCCCCCCCTGTCCCCCCTGGCTACGCCACTGTTTCACAATCATGTTACAATATATTTCTGATTGAGTTGTGAAGTTCACACATGGAGTAACTCCTTCGTGTATCTCGAATATGCAATATTTACGTTCTAACATGTCATGAAAAAAAAACTTGCAGTGAAACTAGTTTAAAGTTTCTTTACCAGCTCATCGAGATTAGCTAATATAACTAAAGAAGGCCAAATCCTAGGCTATTTTATCTTTGGTCAGCGTATATGCAGGTGTATTCAAGCGGTGTATCTTGTAGGAGGAAGACGGGTAATTCGTTAGGAAAGGAAACCCGCATAAGAACGCGTCCATGTCGGGGGTTCGGGGATCTCCAGGGAAATTTGGGGAGGAGAGGAATCCTTATTTCCGCATATAAATTTGTTCAAAACACTTTCCTGTCAAAACACTTTTCTGTCTAAACTGAGGATTGGGTGACTGAGACATCACGGCTATGTATAATTCATAGCCACGCTCATCCCGTAAACTTGATTGGTCGTGTGGGCGTGACCAATTGTTTTGTTTACCACTGCTGTACTTACTGTACAACGCGCGCACGGTGTAGAAGTCTGTGGCGGGTAACGGTCGCGTTGTTTACACATCGCTTGGGGTCTTTTCATTGGTGCAAGACTTATGCATATTCATATTTGTGTCTGTTTGTACGTATTTTGGCCTGGTCCCTATGGGGGAGTATTGAAAATTTGAAAACAAAGGTTACCATTGGAAAGTTTACATGATAACCAATCCAGCAATGCATGAACATCGGCGATCCAAGCTTATTTGTACAAACAGCAGTTGGTCAAAAGTTCATAGCTATTGCTTGCCATGCAAAAAGATGCCTTCGAAATCTGTCCAGGTCCCTAGGTAAAAGTCAAATAATATCGATATATTTTTATGTCATTCAGAAGCTGAGACATAGTAGAACATGGAACTGAATGAACATCACTGTAATTCTGCTATGCAACAGAGCACGAGCGATCGAAAGTTCGTATCCGTACTGCTTTCCACAGAGCGCATTTTCGTTGCGTGGGAGACGCTAACACAAGCTGTATGGGTTTAAGTAACAAACAAATTGATATGTGCTAAAACTAAAATAAATCGGCATCAGTGAGAGGCAGCACGACCCAATGGCCTCCCCCTGTGTACACCACCGCGTTTACTATGTAAGCGGAGCGCCACCATAGGTTTGCGCCGATCGTTCCAACAAAATTTGAGGTTTTAATACATCCCTGATGGCCGGAAATGGCACTTGCCAGGCTTGATAGCAGTCCAT
The DNA here is from genome assembly GCA_029531755.1 of Holothuria leucospilota. Taxonomy (NCBI): domain Eukaryota; kingdom Metazoa; phylum Echinodermata; class Holothuroidea; order Aspidochirotida; family Holothuriidae; genus Holothuria; species Holothuria leucospilota. Next base: position 7,596,607 of record CM055974.1, on the reverse strand, counting down.
CAACAGGGGCGCATCTAGGGTCTTTTCTGAGGGGAGGGGGTCCAACATAAAAAGGACACATTTTTTTAAATTTTGGTTCCCTCAAACGTCAGCGATTATAGAATTTACCGTATATTGACAAAGAAAGGATAAACCAAGGAACATGCAAAAACTGGAATCAAAACGGTGAAACTGCAAAGCGCGAATGTTTTTGGGTAAGCCTACACTTATAAGAATTTGTATTAATTTATCGCTTATAGAACAATTGTCCGGACAGTTGGGCCCTATCGGGCATAACTTTGTTGTACTTCCCTCCGAAAGTCACTAGTCGTACAGTACGACATACACAAGTAAACGTTAACCAGGTTTAGCGAAAGGCGATTCAATTTCCGACATTTAAATAAATCCATGTATTCTACTTATTAACTTGAAAAGGTGGAAAGGTTTGTACTATATTTAGCTATAAGTATACGGAACTGAGGAAGAGTGAACAAACATGACAAAGGGTACGGAAAATTCTGGGTTTTATCCCAGAACTTACCCTTATGAAAGCCAAAATTAGTAAACCGACCATGGCTGGCGGCAGAATTTTCCCAACAGGGGGCCGGGCCATGTCAGCTACCTCAAGTTCCGACGTTTCCTATTTTGAGGGGATGGATGAGAAGGGCAAATGGAGGAGCCTCATTATCCCATGCTATTGCAGGCGTATTTTGCATTATGTCACTTAATACTTCAAGATCGAGTTGCGAACTGATAATGTTCTTTTAATCTGGATAGTGAAATTGAAAAGCGCGTCAAGCGGGCGAAAATTTTTGATAGACTTACACATAAAACAAATGACGAAACGCAAAAAAAGAACTGTAGGGTTTGTAGACCGTATCGGGTGTAAGATACATTGTATCGAAACCACCAAGACTACACGATGAAATAGCCAAACTTTGCTTCGTAAGTCCCTCACCAACTGCAGACTGTACCGAACGACACACACAAGAGAACACCAACTAGGCTTTGCGATATGGGATGAAAGTTAGACCTTTACATAAACTATGTACTCTGCCTATATGTTACTTGGTTAGGTGGACGGGATTTGTGCTGTCCTGCTATGTGGAATGGAACTATTGAAGAAAATAAGAGTGACTTCAGCGTGCGTAGCCCGCCGAAAATTTTGGGTTCTTATTAGAGAAATTATCCTCTTGAGAGCAAAAAACAGGTAAACTGTCGGTGCGACTAGTCGTCGTCGGGGACTGTATACTTTCGACTAAGACTACCCGACGAAACTGTGAAACTTCCCCGATAGGAGGCCAGCCTTTCCCGACGGGGGGAGTATGAACCCTTCCCTCACCTGGCGCCACCGCTCTCTCGACTGGGGGAGGGGGTTAAAATACTGTATGTTGTGTTCCCTATATAGTTGCAGCTCGACTGTCAAAAATACTCTTGTCAGAACAGATGACTGAAGTCGAATGTTTGTTTTTTTATTTGCGACAGCAGACCGGTCATCGGTCCAAAGACTGACGTCAAAAAATTGAACTGACTGACAATGCGTTATTTTGACCTGGTGGTGATTTCATATAGTAATTTTAAAATAAAATAAACACCGATTCGTGTGACTTCTGGTCAACTCTTGGCTGTGGACTTTAACCTAGGATTGGCTTTTATTCCCATCACTAGGGCAACACTATAAAAGAAGAGAGTAATTCCAGACCATGAATATCATAACGAAACGTCATTACCTACTCTGTCTTGTTCATGAGAGGAGGGATACTAGCGGGGGAGGAAAGGTTTCGTAGATGTAGCGTTTATGGAGTGTGAACAGATCATTATTTTGTAAGACCAAAAGACTAGCAGTGACCTTTTGGAATCAATATTAAAACCCTATAGTAATACGTTGCATAAAGCGCTAGCTAGTGAGTATGTCAGTCGTAATATCGGCGTGTTTTGTATTACTTTGAATGCCCAAGCACGCCACTACGTGGTTCCAAGCGAAAAGTGGTTAGAATACCTGTCACGCAGGCAGTAAGACATACTGTAGTCACATTCTCTGTAAAACGATCGCACTGTTTGTGTTTCGGGGCGGGCAATATAGGCTATCGTAGTCAAATACATTGCCGAAAGTTTCTGTGATACATGGCTAAACTTTTACGGGTGGATTGATCGATACTAGATGGGGGATGGGGGTAACCAAAATCTCCTCGGAAATGGACAACTGTCATTACCTGTGAAACTGTCTCCTTTTTTTAGGCTAGTGTGAAAAAAACCCAATTTTGAAAAAGGGCAAATTAGGAAATTTAAAGGGTGTCCGGACGTCGGCGACCCCCCGGATCCGCTACTGATCAAAATGTGCAATTTTTGTGAAAAAAATTTAACTTTGATTTTTTTTTATTTCAAACACATTTCTGTGAGGACAGATTAGCTCAGCCGGCAGGACTTGAACAGTTGAATTGCAAGTTTGAATCATGTTTACTATCTGCGGAGTGCCACCATAGGTTGGCGCGGAGCGTTCCAAAAGAATTTGATTTAATACATCCCAGATCGCCGGAAATGGCACTTGCAAGGCTTGATAGCAGCCATCAAGATGTGAAATTTTGATTTTATTTTATTCTCAAACACATTGAGCTTGTCACAATCAATCCGAATTTATTCAAAATTATTCAGAGTGGTTGTAATTTTTTGCCCAAGTCGCTAGTGGGGGGCTCTTGGGGGGCGGCGATTTTGTGGGGGCTCGACCCCCCCCCCCCCCGTAGCTACGCCACTGTTTGGACGGTAAAATTTTCAGCATTTCACTATTTTTTCTCAAGTAGGCTAACTTTCATTTACGATTTTGATATCTTTTTTCTTTTTTTTTTGCTTTTTCAGAAATTTTCTGAAATCTTTTCCATAATATAATTCAAAAAAATAGTTTCACCCCTCATGAATATTTTCGGGAAAATAACAGGAATAGTGTTACTTTTTCCCCCTGTAAACATGAGTTTAAGCATACATTCATTTGTTGGGTGACTTTGTACCTAGGTTTAGAGAATACTAATCATACATGAAAAAAGTTTGACACATTATGCAGGAAATATCATAAAACTGCAAAATGATGACTATGATTATGTTTGGGGTCATCCTCCTTATTTTATAACGATCCAATTTCCATAAGAACTTGGCTTTTCTTACTTACATCTACTTTATTTTTGTAAGCTTTTGTGGTCCAATGATTGTCTTGAGAAGTTGTTGCTTGTATTTTCTTCAATATGGACATCACATATTTCCTAAATTCAAGAAAAGCTAAGGTCTACCACTAGATCTTCACATTGCGACTGTATCTACCAACTGCAGTCTGGTTCATAGACTTGTTATATTTTATTTTGGAAATAAGGACTTGTGACTTGACTTGGCTTGACTTGAAGGAAAATGACTTGTGACTTGACTTGAAGTTAGATGACTTGTGATTGACTTGACTTGAGAAAAAATGACTTGAATACAACTCTGCCACTTAGGCTACCAAGTATGAAATCTATCCAAGCTTCCTACCTTGTGAAATCTAACAAGGCTTTCAGAGGTTGACCCCCGGTGACACCAGATGACCAACAAGGCTTTCAGAAAGCCTCCACCAAAGACATGTGGTTCTTGTTCTCACCATAAGGCATCCACATACCAAGTATGAAGTCTTTCCAAGCTTCCTACCTTAAATAAATCACGTTAATAAAGTTTCCAGAGTTTTTAGCCCCGGTAAACCAAGATGACGTTTGACCCCCACCAAAGACATTATGATTCTTCTCCCGATAAGGCATCCACATACCAAGTATGAAATCTGTCCAAGCTTCCTAACTTGAGATATTGTGTTCACAAGGTTTTCAGAGTTTGGCCCCGGTGGCCCCAGATGACCCTTGACCTCCACCAAAAACATTGTGGTTCTTCCTCTCAATATGAGATATCTATGTACGAAGTGTGAGAACTGTCGGAGTTTCCCTTCTCGTGATATCGTATTAACGAGCTTAGTGTCATAAACACACGCACATGCCATCATGAATGCATAGGTTTCTCTTATCACCGAAATCAAAAAATGGGTTTTTAAAGGTACAAATGTAGTCAATATGAGATTTTAAAGACTTGTACTGGTAGGTCAAGATGTACTTTCTTGTACTAGAAGTTAAAATATGCATATCACAGGCTTCCACGTGGACCTAGCTGAAAAAGTGGGGTACAAGTAGAGGTAGGTTCATACTTCCTAACAGAACAAGGAAAAAGTGGGATTTGGGGGCCAAATATAAGATTTGTGCAGGCTTTCAAGAGTAGCTTTCATCATTACATTCCAATATTGTCAGCGTCTTACTACTCTTTCAGATAGTTTTTATATACTCACAGCTTACACTCTGAACTTGCCCTCTCTACTTCCTACACTTGTGCACTAGCCTTACATTGAACTGTATCGTGATATTGGACATATTACAACAAAAGCAGAGTTGCCAAGTTGAGCTTTTTAAAGTTTGCAAGTCTATAAGCCCACCTAAGCATCACCATGGTTGAGGATAAAATGGGCATATTTTCAAGTTTGGGGCTTTCTAGATGGCAGTATATGAACTCTGAAATACAAATTTTCCAAACACTCGATATTACATTTCCTATCTGAATTAACTTTAGGGGCATGCAGTATTACAATAGCATGTAACACTCCCTCCTTTAGTAGTGTACCAAAGCAGAGGAACTGCTGTGACTTTGGGTCAACAGGGTCAACACCGCAGTTGAAACCAGAAAGCCAAAAAGCTTAGCGTAGTCTTGCCGAATGTGGATGCTTTGTTGCACTGAGGTTTATCCCTCAAATTTATCTTTCTTGACTGTATCATTTTATGATGTTTTAAAAATTTGACCTCTGCTGACCCCACATGACCTTTGAACCCCACCAAATATAGCAAAAAAGAAAAAGGAAGGTGTCTTGAAAGGGATTTGACCTCCAATGGATCTTGCATCTTGAAAATTCTTGGAAAATTTAGCTTTTTGACCCCCGGTGCCCCAAGATGACCTCTGACCTCCACCAAAAACAACAGTGTCCTTTCACTCAACATGAAAAAGCTACATACCAAACATGAAAAGTGTCTGTCATTGCTATCTTGAGACATCGTGTTTACAAGGCATTTACAACTTGGTTTTGGCCGTTTAGCCTTCAGTGACTAAGATGACCTTTGACCACCACCATAGATAATAGGGCTCTTCCTTACATCATGATAAATCTATATACCACATGAAAGTGTCCGTCAATTGCTATCTTGAGATATCGTTATTACGAGCTTTTCGGATTTTACCTCTGGTGACCTCAATGTCCTTTGACCTCCACCAAAAACAATACGGTTCTTCCTCTCGACATTGACAAATCTATATGGGCCTATCAAAGATGAAAAGTGTCCATCATTGCTATCTTGAGATATCGTGTTTACAAGCCATTTACAAGGTTTTCGCAGTGGCCTCAATGATCTCCACCAAAAACAATAGGGTTCTTCCTCTCAACATGACAAATCTATATACCAGATATGAAAAGTGTCCACCATTGCTATCTTGAGATAAAGTGTTTACAAGCTAAGTGCATGTCACATACACCATACATACATACATACATACACGCACACACACACACACACGGCATCACCATCGCAAAGATTCCTTGCCTGCCTTCGGCAAGGAATCAATAATACTGTTGTATCGAAGTAAAATCTGTATGTTGGGAGTGGCAGGAGGGCGGGACGTTGGCTTCAAAAATATTACGACAAGCGCTACGGAGTTACTGGTTTCGATGAAAAGAGAAGCTTATGCGTCCGTAATGGCATGTGCGTGTCTGAATATGAGACTTAGCGCGTTAATACAGTATCTTGAGAAATGAACTCGGACAGTTCTCATAATTGTTAAATGGATGCCTCATATTGCGAGGAACAAACGCTGTTGTTTTTGGTGGAGGTTGAAGGTCATCGGATGTTAAACTCTGAAAACCTTAAAACGATATCTCATGATAGGAAGCATGAATACTCTTCATGCTTAGCATGAAGATGCAATGTATAAAGATGAAGAAGCTAATTGTTTTTGTTGGAGGTCGAATATCATCTGAGGTCACCACAGGTCAACATTTCAAAAACTTGTTTAACGGGATATTTCGCGGCATGGAAGTATCATATACATTGTATACGTATTTGACATAATGAATACAAGAATCCTGTTGTTGATTTAATGGGGTCTTTGGGTCACCAGAGGTCAAACTGTGTAAACCACATTAACATGATATCAACAGATAGGAATATTTCTCATACTTGGCTTATGAATGTTTCACTCGGTCCATGACATGTGCATTGTAGCAGGGAGCTGTTACGGAAGGTAATAAAGCACATGTCTCTCCTTTCAAACTATCAGGCTTGCCGACAATAAGCTATCTCGCTCTTGGAAATTCTATGCCACTTAAAATTTTAACGGAATAAGGAAGAACAGTTTTATCGTCTGCTAGATCTCCAGCAGTTCTTGGGATGACCTTAAACGTTGTTGCAATATTGACAAACGTCAAGGAAAACAAAAATATTCTATTTCTGTACGCCCTTGCTCACATTTTGAAAGTGTTCAGTACCGGTACAGGTTCAAATAACTTATCGAACATAGATGCATATTTAACTATTTCTGGAACACCCGGAATCTCTTCATATTTCTTGAACAAAAGTTAGACTTAGCCTAGCTGCAGTCTCCTAAATTCCAAAAAGAGATGTGCATGAATAACGGAAGAACTTAGAATAATGAAGAAATTGGACATTAAGAGTCCATTTACAAGTCGTTTTGGCTAAAAAAGTGATAAAGAATTCACTGGTGTCAGCGTGGCAGATTGTCCTTGTAGCATGGGACCCTCGGAATAAGAACCAGACCGTCCCCACGAACAAAAAGACCAAAAGAATCCAGCAGTTTTCCTTTCTATCTTTGTTTCGTTGTACAAACTCCTAGGCTTCGTTACCCTTCAAACTTCGAGCTTCAACCTTCGTTTTATCTCCGCAAAACTATAAAATAACGCAAAACTCACATCAAATACATTCAAATTGAATACAAATGTGTATACTATCACGAAAATGCACCTATGCACAAAAACCACTCTACACCACTCAGACATACAAAAGTACATACGAAAATACTTCCATCTAACTCTGTGAACAAATTAAAGTACAGTCAATTGCCATTAAATTCAGTATCTTAAATAAACGTACCTCCCTGATTCTCCTTGAGCCTATTTTTTGTATCCTCTGGACAGTTTAGATAGCCATAAATTCTGATATGTATTCCCAGTCTAGTGGCTGTCAGGTGTTAATGAACGACGTTATGTAGAGGTGTGGGCAAGGAAGCGCCTTTTATTATCAGGGTCAATAACAACTCCCTGTTATATAAAGCCAATTACTATACCGTATACATACATGCATTCATTGGTGAACCTGAACAATTCCAAGTTTGGTATTCGATGCTCGAGGGCTAAGCCGAATTGGAATTTTGTTTGGGTTCTATAGGAACTCAGGAGGTACGATGTTACAGTCTTAGCAAATCTTTGTTTGAGGATCACATTAGTATCAAAGAATTAAACTCTTGTTGGGATGGTTAAAGAAAGCAAAGTTAGAAAAGGAAATAAAGGACCTGTCAATCAAAGTCTCTCATAAAAAGGATTAAACTATCTTAGGTGTGAATTGTCTGATAGATGAAGCTGGATTAGGTCCTTTATCGCCTTCCGCAACAGCTCCCTGATTGTAGGAACAACTGCTGTTCTGGTGAACGCTGAAGTAGTTCATCGAACCTCAATGCATTTTTGCAATCGGGTTTTGATAGATCGGTGCCTGGAACAGGGTATTGGCATGGAGCTAACAGGTTCGTATATGTGGTAATTTTTATGTAATGCCCCACTCACACTATGCCGAAATTACACACGAAGGGGACACGAATTGACACGAAGTAAAATTCGTCTCGCATTCGTAGCAAAAAGCCACGAATGTACTTGGCGCGAACACAACTCGAATGGAAGACGAACACGGAGGATTGTGACAGGAATGTCATGCTAATGTCAGAGGAAAGTAAGACGAATTGGAGGGGATAATAACACGAATGGCCCGAACAAAGCAAATATAATACGAAATAGACACGAAAAATACAGGAATGTGAGAGGAATATGTGGCGAAATGAGGCGAATGACAAGAATGCTGGAGGAATAAAGAAGAAAATACTACGAAGTTGACGAAAGTGGTACGACTGTGAAGCGACATTGACAAGAATGTACAAAGGAATGGGTATATATAGGCCTACCTTTATATATATGTTGGGTTTCAGCACAGCTCAAATCAGCTTAGTATTGGCTGTAGAGCAGCTCACATCTTTCATCAGTATGGACCTTCTTGATCCGTTCCAGAGACTCCTCTTTCTGCAATATCTAGTTGACCTGCAGCAGGAGATAGTTGCACAAGATGCAGCCATATTCCAGCTGATCCAGATACGGCAAAACAGGAGAGGTGGCAAGAGGAGAAGAGTGTGGGTCCGACCTTGGCTGATGAGGAGACCACTTCTTGGCCATTATGAGCGACTCATGGAAGAGCTGATGAGAGAAGACGTGCCTGCCTACAAGAATTTTGTACGCATGGAACCTCCATTGTTCCGGGAGATGCTGGATCGACTGACTCATAAAATAGCTAAGAAGGACACGTGGTACAGGAAGGCAATGAAGCCGGGGGTCAAGCTGGCCATCACCCTTCGTCATCTCGCCACAGGTGACAGTTACCCAAGCCTCATGTACGCATTCCGAGTTGCCGCCAACACGATCTCAGGCATTGTCAATGATGTCTGCAAAGCAATATTGGACGAGTATGCTGAAGAAGTAATCGCTGTCCCCACTACACCCCAAGAATGGCTGACCATAGCTGAGCAGTTCTCCACACGATGGAACTTCCACCATTGCCTTGGGGTAATGGATGGAAAACACATTGCCATCAAGTGTCCTATGGGTGCTGGCTCATTGTATTTCAACTACAAGAAGTTCCACTCTATCGTGCTGCTGGCGGTTGTGGATGCGGATTATAAATTCATCTGGGTTGATGTGGGAGCAAACGGCTGTGCATCTGATTCACAAATATTTAACAGTTCAGAGCTACGCGAGTGCATCGAAGATGGTTCCATCAACTTCCCTCCGACAGACACGCTGCCCAATGATGATGAGCCTATCGAATACTTCATCATTGGGGACGATGCTTTTCCTTTGCGAGTATGGATGATGAAGCCGTTTGGCAGAAGAAACTGCACCATTGAAGAACGAATCTTCAAGTACCGTCTGTCAAGGGCTAGGAGAGTGTCAGAAAATGCGTTTGGCATAATGGCCAATCGTCTCAGAGTTCTCCTCACAACCATGCAGCAGGATCCCAAGACTGTTGGAACCATCGTCAGTGCATGTTGCTGTCTGCACAACTTGAGGCGTATCCGTTATCCTGTCAACCAAAATCTTGTTATGGACAGAGAAGATGATAACCACCAACTTGCTCCTGGGTCCTGGAGAAATGATGCTGACCTGACTGATTTGGAGCCGCTTGGTAGGGGCAACCGAGCCACTGCAGCAGCCAAGAGACAGAGAGGATATCTGAAGCATTACTATGCTTCTCGTGCTGGAGAAGTTCCATGGCAGATGAACATGATTTAGAGTGATATGTCCAAGACTTTGTACATGCTTGTGTATATTGTTTCTGTTTCAACTTTGAAGGATGTTTCCTTTTCAAGACCAAATATATCCCCCAGGAAGAACTTGCTGACCATGTTTGCTATCACACAACGTAATAATATAAACAGCATTTGTATTTTAGTCAAACTGCTTTTATTACAATAAATGACTCTTGTTTTTGTCATTGTTTTTAATGTGTTTATTTCAACATGTATGTTAGGACCCTTCCCATGGACGGCCCACCCAATCAGCACCCCCAGTAGGTCCGTTTTTGGCACGTTAAAACCAAAAATGGAAACCTAAACCTAGCAATTAACTTGCACCAACATTTTCCCATACTGCCATATGACTTCCCATTGGCATAGGCTACGGCGACCAGAATGCCTACCGCGCATTTATATCCGGCTATAGACGAAACAATTATTACATACCAGTACACCCGCTAGTTGCAAGTAACCCCCAGGGGCCAACAGAATGGTATTGTACTCTAGTGTCACCCTCGGATTCGCCGAACGGCCACACCCTACCAAGTGCGGATCCAGCCCCTAGCTGAAGGGGGGGGGGGGGGCAGTTTGAAAAGGGGGACGCCAACATCATGCAGGGGCCGCATACTCTTGAATTTGACCGACTACATTTCGGAGACCAACTCCCATTGCCATAGTTATATATAGCTATACGGTTCGAAATTCTGGGGACCGTTTTTTTTTTCTTTTTTTTTTTTACTTTTCGGGCAGTTTTTACTAAACTTTTAGGACGCAGGGGCGCATTTTTCTTGTATTGAGGGGCGATAGACTGGTCATAGGGGGGCAGTTGACCCTAGTTGCCCCCTGGATCCGCTGATGCACCCTACCCTATTGAAGACATTTCCTCCTGATGTCAAAACTATGATGTTTATCTACAGAGCTTATATAAAGTAACGTAAAGTCCTGTTTTCCCGACATTTTCAAATTTTCGTTCTTTTTTTCTTTTTTTAAGTGTAAATTTCTAAACCACGAAATCTCAAAATAAAGAATGTTTAGATGCAATTTACAGTGAGAACAGATTAGCTCAGTCGGTAGAGCTTCGGATTAATGATCTGAGGACTGTGAGTTCAAATTCCAGCGATCTCTGGAAATTTCTCTTACAGGCCTCTTGTCATGCATGGGTCTCCTGAAGGCCATGGCACAGGAACGGCTTATTAAACTGTAACAACAAAAACGAAAGTAACTAAAAATCATACATTCATACTGTAAATCATAGATTCAATTCTTCCTACTGGTGTATCCCATTTCGTCAGCAATCTCTTTCCACTTAGCATCTCTCTTTTCAGTAATCTTGTACTCCTTTTTCTTCTTGTTGTACAGGAACTCAGTTCCTGGATCCTTCAGCCACTCTACTATACGTGCCTCCTCCGAATCATTCAAATTTATATCAGGCTTGTTCCTTTTTTTTTTTTTCTTCTTCTGTAATGTACCTATATCTGGGCACCTTTCATCGTTACTGACCACGTGGGGCTGAGACATATTGGTCGTGTCCAGGGTTTGATCTACATGCTCTACCACAGATGCGGTATCATCATCATGATCAGACTGCTCTGCCTCAGAAATATGAGGACTATCATGAACTGGCTGTGGCTCTGACTGCTTGGAAGTATTGTCATTGTAGGTAAGGCCCTTGAAGGTACTGCCCTTCTTCGGCCCACCTCTTGATTTAGGAGGCATCTTGCAGACAGATGTTAACTGTACGACAGGTCTGTGAGAAATGATAATATTGCAGCTGTGCAACACGTGGTTCGTGGAGTTCGGGTATATTCGCGTCACTGTTGTGCCACTTTCGTATTATGTTCGTGCCACTCTTGTGACTTTCTTTGTATTCGTTTTGCATTCCCCTGGCTTTCTCCTGACTTTCGTTTCATTTTCCCAATACATTCCCATTGTTCGTCTTCATTTCGTCTCACATTCCTCTCTTTCGGTTCACAGTCGTGTTTTCTTTGTGTTATTTTCGTCTTGTTCGTTTAACCTTCGTGTGTATTCGAGTCTCTTTCGCCTGTATTCAAGTCAAACGAAAACTCCCGAACAAGCCACGAGCAAGGAGAATAGAGACTAATACCAGACGAATTCTACACGAACATGAAGAAAGCATCACGAAAGTGAAACGAGTATCCATTTTGCCACGAAATTTTTAAACAGTTTAAAAATTTCGGGGCAGGTTCGCGAGCACACAAGAACAAGACTACGGCCAGACGAAAACTCACGAAGACAAGAAGAATGTCAGGGGAACACACACGAAGACGCCGCGAACCTTAATTCGTGTCCATTCGTGTCCCCTTCGTGTGTAATTTCGGCATAGTGTGAGTGGGGCATAAGGAAATTGAAGTTACGGCACTTCTTTTTAATTCCTTGCCGAACGCAGAAGGATCTATGCGATAGTGATGTCGCGTGTGTATGTTAGGTGTATGTGTGTGTACGTATGCGACACTGCTTGTAAACACATCTCATTTCGTACTTGGTATACCCCTTATTTAGTAATAATCCCTATTTGCTATGGTGGAGGTCAAAGATCATTTGGGGTCACCAAAGGTCAAAATATGAAAAGACTGTAAACACGATATCTTTGGAAGCTTAATGTTGGTGAATTTTATATTCGGCATGTGGATGTCTCATATCTAGTAGATGACTTCTATTGACTTTTGTGGAGGTCAAAGTTCATTTGGGGTCGCAAGAGGTCAAACAATGTAAACAATGAAAACCGTTCGTAAACACCATATCTCAAGATGGGTAATCTTGAGGGATCTCATACTTAGCATGTAGATACCCCTTACTGATTAGATAATCCCTATTGTTTTGGGAGGTCAAAGGTCATCTGGGGTCACCAAATGTCAAACTGTAAAAACCTAGTAAAATATGTTATTTCCAGATGGATGACCTTGAGGGATCTCATACTTAGCATATGGGTATAGCTCCTTGAGGAGATGATCCCTATTACCTTTGGTGGAGGTCAACGGTCATTTGGGTTTTTCAGAAATCAAACTATGAAAATCTTGCAACACGATATCTCAAAATGGGTAACTTTGAGGATCTCAGACTTTTTATATAGGTATTTCTTATTGAGTATATGATATTCATTGTTTTGGTGCAGATCAAAGGTCTTTTGGTGTCACCAGAGGTCAAACATGAGAAAATCTTGTGGATGCGATATTTGAGAAGGGTAACCCTGAGAAATCTCATACTTCGCATGTGGATACCCCCTTGTTAAGTAGATGATCCCTGTTGATGTCAGTGGGAGGTCAAAGGTCATTTAGTGTTCCATAGGTCAAAATGTGAAAAGCTTGTAAACAATCACAAGGAGAGAAATGTTTATGATTTTCATATGTATCACGTGAGTGCCCCAATCTCAAGACAGGTAACCATGGATCTCACACTAGACCCCTTAATGAGTAAATGTTCCTTTTCGTTTTTGGTGGAAATCAAAGATCATTGGAGGTTATCAGTGTTCAAACTGTAACAATCTTGTAAACATATCAGAAGGAGGGACATGTCTATGAATTTCGTGTGGCCCCACACTGAGGAATTGTGGTGTCTGTAAGTTTTGGTGGAGGTCAAGGTTATGCGAGGTCGCCAGAGGTTAAACCATGAAAACCTTGTAAACATGATATGTCAAAGAAGAAAACATTTTTAATTCCCATACTTGACATAGGGGTGCCCCATATAAAGGACTGTATTGTTTTGGTGGTGGCCAAAGGTCATTTGCAGTCTTCAGCCGTCAACGTGTGTAAAACTTGTAGCCATGATTTGTCGTGAACTTTACACTTTTGGATCTTAGATCTGGCACTGTAATGTCCAAACTTAAAAAGTAAGAAGTTGATTTATGACCATGCTATGATATCAAACAATCTGAGCCTATACTCATGATTCAAATTTCATACCCCTAGTAACGTCACTATGAAACTTTGTCAAATTGAAAAACTACAATCTTATCCAAATGGCAAGGCACCAAGCCTTTTGGCTTTCTGGATGATTCCTTGCAGAAGGCAGAAGTCTGTGCGATGGTGATGTCGTGCGGTTGTGCATGTGTGTGTATGTATGTGACGCTTCGCTTGTAAAACGGTATCTCAAGAGGGGTTACTGCGAAAGATTTTTGTACAACATGTGGATGGCCCATTCAACAGATGATCCCTATAGTTTTTGGTGGAGTTCAACGGTCATTTGGGGTCACCAGCGGTCAAAAGATTAAAATCTTGTAAACATTATATGTGAAGAACAGTAGCTGTGTGGGATCTCATACTTGATATGTGGATACTCCTTATTAAGTTTCTATCTAGTTTATCGAGTTTGGTGGTAGTCAAAAGTCATTTCAGGTCACCAGAGATTACACGGTATAAACCTTGAGAACTGTTTGTGAACAACATAGACGTAGGAAGAGGCGGCTGGGGGCCTTAGCCCCCCAGTCAAAAATGTAAAGGGGCTGAAGTATGCTTCCGCCCCCAAGATCCAAGGAAAAAAACCCTTATTTGTCTCTTCTGTAAGAAATGTCAAAAATTCGCAGTAATTTTCCTTAAAATTTGTCCAAAATGTTGCACAAAATTGGATCTGAGGACCCTAAAATACTCAAAAATTTTTCAAAGGGGAGGGGCACCCCCTCCCCTAGACCCCTCCTCAAGGACGGCGATCCGAAACAAGGTTCAGTCCCCCCCCCCCCGTCTCAAAAAGCTTCCTACGCCTATGGTGAACAAGATATCTCAAGATGGTAACCTTAAGGGATCTTATACAGGGCATATCAATACTTATTATGGAGATGATTGCTTTTGTTTTTTGTGAAGGTAAAAGGTCATTTGGTGTCACCAGAGATCAAACTGAAAACCATGTAAACACAATATCTCAAGAAAGTAAACTTCCATGCATTTCACATTTGGGACGAAAAGGGCATTTTATTACTTGAAAAGGTCTGTTGAATTTTGGAAGTTTAAAGGTTGTTTCGCGTTATCAGAGGGCAAACTGTAAACTTTGAAATGTGCTTGGAACCACGATATCTCAACATGGGTAACCTTGTAGAATCTTATACGTGGCATGTGGATGCTCCCTATCTAGTAGACGACCGTTATTGTTTTTGCTGCAGGTCAAAGGTCAACGGATGTCACGAGAGGTAGAACTGCGGAAATTTTGTAAGTACGATATCTCAAGAAGGGAAATGTCTATGAATCTCATACGTGCCATGCGGAAACCTATATAAAAGTAGATGATCTGTATGAAGTTGTTAGGAGGTCAAAAGTTATTTGAGGTCATCACAGGTCATACTGTGAAAACCTTGTAAAAATGATGTCTCAAGACAGCAGCGAACTTCCATGAAAACTCATATTTGCCGTAACAAGTTCCATTTTCAAAACAGGTCTTTTTGCACAACTTCTTGCCAAATCTGCAGCCAAATACGACATTCTCGTATGCTATTCCATGGGAAACGGACTGACTCCTTGTCGCATGTGCGACAAGTGGTCGGAGATTATTGACAAAAATGGCATTCCTTACGCCTATTTCTTGTTAAAATACCTCCCAGATTGGCTGAAAGGACAATTTCCAGATTTCCAGAGTTGCATGTAAACGTTTTTTGAGACCCCTTACTTAGAGACTAAGACTTCAAGGGGAAAACTTTTAATCGAAAAACTCAGATCAGGACTAAACATACTTTGTAATCTCGTTGATTTTAGCGCGTAATTAAAAATAATCATAGGCTATGTTATGTCATCATGCTATGGCACCGAGTGAGAAACAATACAAAACATCGTTAACTTAGCCTATAGCCTACAGCTGTGATGTGTGCATCATGCATGAGGAAGGAGGTTCATTCGTCAGTGGGAGTTACCGGCATACGAACCTTTGGGCGGTAGGGGTCCGGGGACTTCCCGGGGAAAATTTGGAAAATAGGGACCCTTGTATGCTAGTTTCTAGGTTCTGAGGGCCTTAAAAATGTAATCATGACATCGGATTTTTCAGCATTTTTAATAGTTTTTTTCAGGTAGGTCATTTTTCATTTCGGGTTTGGAAATCAGGGGCAGTTTCCCCCTGCCCCCCCCCCTCCGCAGGCTACCGCCCTGGCTTTCTTTACTACCATATTTCGACCATCTATGACAGTCGCTCTGTACAATGTACAAACAGCAGCTCGTTTACTTGCATGGTAGGGATACCTCGAGTTAGCCAGTTGAAACACTACTATAGCGAGCACCCTGTAGGTGCGATGTTATTCAGACTTAAGTACCAAATGCAACGCGCATTCTTCAACTAATAAGTTTTTGTTACTTCAGGGTAATATCACCTCCCTGATTAATTCTAGGTCTTCAAACTAAGTATACTAAAACCCAAGTTTTCAAGTTTGGGCATTGAATAAATACTTGAGACTTTTTGTTCAATTCCAATAAAATGTGCATGGTCGAGAAATGTCCTGGCCAAAACCTATATACACTCAAAATTTCGTTTAAAAAGTCAGTACTGTCTCTGTTTTTGTTATATTTGTTCCTGACCCTGATGAATAACAGTCTTTGAGTTGCGCTTTACCCCGTAGTGATCGACTTAACGTTCCATCAGAAGCATGGTGCTAATTGTGTATTGCCACCTCCAAGCCTCAAGTCTTAAAGCCTTAATTGCATAGCAGTGCTCATTTTCTCCGAACACAACCAAAACATTACAGAAAGATGAAGACAATAGAGAGTTTCATCGATTTTTTATTCATGTTTTCTGTATTTTACCAACAAAAATTGGTTAAGTGATGGACTCATGGTAACACCAATATACTTGAAACGTAAGTGGAAATGAAATTTTCCTCTCGTGGAAAAATTATAGTAGCCATGTTGGATGCAACAAATATATGCTATTATACCGAACAAGGGCGCTTTTTACAGCAAGGGGTGGCACCAGGATTTGCCCGACGGGAGGGACGACGGGGGAACAGCGACCCGAAGCCCCGACATGGGTGACGGGTAACGGAAACGATGTCGACATGAATATGTCATTCAATTGCAGGGCCGTGACATTTTGCATAATATTCTTTAGTACTTGATGTGTCCGAGTTTCGTGCTGATTTAGATTTTGCTAGGAAATTTGAATTGTGGAATTGCATAACGTGCGAAAAGTTTTAGGTACCACATCACAGAATCTTTACCGATATAAAGCAAAAATAGATCAACAGTCGAGGCTGTTGACCCTTATCGGGGATAACTTACATTGTATCGTTTCCACCCTGTATGCCCAATGAAGTAGTAAAACTATTGTCAAATCATCCTCCGCGAGTCGCTTACCGTACCGTTTGACAAACACCAGAGGCTTTGCGATATGGAATGAAATTTCGGACCTTAACTTAACCTCTGTAGTCTGCCCAAAAGGTCACTTGGTAATGTGAACAGAGTTTGTACTATTTAGCTATATGTACGTAACGGTACTATGGAAATCACAGAAACAATCAAGTCTAAAGCGTACGAAGCACGCCGAAAATTTTAGATCCCTTTAGAGAAGCTGCCCCATTGGCAGCAAACAGGGGTAAATCGTCGGGAAGAGGCTGGTTGCCGTCGGGAAGTATACAGTTTTTCGTACCGACTAAGGCTACTCGACGAACTTAAAAAAATTCCTTGACGTAGGACCAGCCTTCTCCGACGGGGGGGGGGGGGGGGGATGGTTTTACAGGATCGTTAACAAGCTTATGGCTTGCGTTGGTGACAAGTCATTTTCGGCAAGTCCAAGTCAAGGCACAAATCATTTTGCGCAAGTCCAACAAGTCGCAAGTCAATGTCAGTATATGCAAGTCAAGTCACAAGTCACAAAAAGTGACTCGAGTCCGACTCGCATGACTCGAGGCTACAACTTTGATCTGAAGCCATTAGACATTCGAGCTGTGTAAATCTTGTAAACATGATTTGTCAAGTAGGAAACCTGTTTGGGTCTTGTATGTGCCATGTCCCAAAATAAAAGCGAAAAGCTGATTTAAGACCATGTTCACATGATATCAATCTGTTTGATGTATACCCATGGATTTTTAACTTTCTGTACTTACATTTAAAGGGAAAATGCAGTCACCCCAATCAGAGTTAGTATGCCCCGTCACTTTAGTTCACGAATGGCCTATTTTGATCATGTGACAATGTTTTCGTTAGTGAATTGTGAAATTCAAGGAGAATTTCTCCTTGCTTTACCTATTGTTTGTAATAGTTATGTTCAAAACGTCTTCAGAGGGACTTGTAATGCAATAAGAGGAGATTTGCAAGAGTTTGCTGATTTTTCAAAGCAAATTTTTTGGCGACTGCCTATTGCCTTTAAGTACAGTAACTTCACAATGATGAAATTGTCAACTTGAAACCACAGTACCAAAGTAAGCTTGCATCCAAGAGGCAATTAGGAATCACTAAGCCGTTTGACTTTCTGGTTTAATACCTTTAAAGGGAAATATTACGTTCGTTTACTGAAAATTTTCCTATTTTTAATACCAATATTTATAGATACAGAATGAAAGATAATTGAAAATAAGGCAGTTTGGGAGCCTTTTTTCTAGAAACAAGCTTCTCATACAAAGGAATCCAGTTATTTGTTGCTCGGGAACAATTTGTTGGCCCAGACTTTTAAATATTCAAATGATGCAACTTCCGCAACTCTTGTAATGCACAATATTTTTAGGAGGTAAAGATATTGCTGGAGTTTATTGGTGAGACTGAATGGTTTAAAAATGATTAAAGCTGTTTTCTTTGTATGCCATGTTGGTGCATTTTAAACTCAATATTTCCCCTTAAGTTATGCAGGGCAAACTATTGTAAGTTACTTTTGTTGTTAATGCGGACTTTGGATTGCTTTTCACTTTCATTCCATCATGCGGGCACATGGAAATTAGTTTGAGTATGTAGAACTGACGATTGTGAGAAACTGAACTCGCTACCGTTAAATTTTAGCGCAGTGCACTCCTCCTCAATATCATTTTACACAACCTTTGGAAACTAATTGTTTGTCATTAAACAAAACACGTCTCTTGCACAACTAGGGAAAGTTAGCCCAGCTGCTACTTTATTTTCGGTCGTAGGATAAGCTTTTGTCGATAATGTGCTGTTAACGTGGAACACGTCAGCATTAAGTGTGTAGAAGCATTGTAATATTGCAGAACGAACCTTGTACAGTCGCAGAGGCCAGACAGAGTCATTTTCAGGGGTGAGGAGCATATTTTGCTCGGGCGAGATTGGGATATGGTTTCATTTTATACGTATGCTCTAAATGCATCAGATTGTACCACTATTGTATAACATAGCCAAATCTCCTGGAGGTAGACATGTACCCTAAGGATAGCTTGCGTCTTGCCCTCTTCGGATCGTCGTATTTTAACTTCCTCAATGACACTCATCGCGGGACTTTGTAACATCTACGGCAGCCCTCTATAAACGGACCACATATATACACACCTCATTTGGTTTATGATATGTCCCTCTTGGAAATCCAAGACAAGTTGACTAGTGGATTACTATTCAAGATACGAATACCGTCAATTACCTCTGTACGTACCGGGCTAGGGGACCCATCCTTCCCTTCAAAACCTATTTCTCGGGCAGGTCTTTTGAAAAATTCTGGCAATTTTCACGGTCAACATACTGAAATAGGTTAACCTTTTGCAGTAAGTGCATGACGGGCTCAGGCAAAAAGGGTTATCATTTTTAAAAAATTATAACTCTGTCATGCAACATCCACTAGCCTTTATTTTACCATCAAAATGAAGCCAACAAAAAGATCTATCAAATGCCACCATTTTTGGGGGGGGTTCGTATTTGACATTGTTTCATAAAAAATCGTTAAAAAGTTGTTTACATTCAAAAAATATACCAAAAATTCAAAAACATGCTAAAAATGACGTCATAATTTTAAAAAAATCAGTTGAGGCACTTAGAAAAAAGTCACCCTACTCACTTTTTTTTTCTGAATACCTAGGAACCTATACAAACACCATAAGAAGTGATTAGGTGTCAGGGGTAGGGAATTTAGAGATATTTGAGGTATAATTTTCAAAAATTAGTCATTTTCAGTCAAATTTTACATTTCCATCCCAAAAACCCCCTCCCAATATAAAATTACCTAAGTCAACAGGGGAATGTCCAAACTTTTTCATTCAAACACCAAAATGTCCGTTATGAGCTACCTTACGCAGAAATACCAAGAAATATGAAGAAATGGCAAGGGTAGGGTGAGTAAGAGAGTTTCAAAGATCCAAGCAACTGCATTTTTCAAAAATGAGTCAAATTTGGCCCAAAACATGCATTTCTGACCCAAAAATCCCCTCCCAATATCAAAAATTATAACCCACAACACCCCTCCGACTTTTCCACTCACTAAAATGGCCATTCAGAGCTACCTTATAAAGCCATGCAGCTCTATTTATAGATCCAAAGTTGTTTACGTTTCACTGTGCACTGAGCCATAGCGTCCTGTGTAGAGGTCAATATAGTTCAGTGTGTGTGAGTTCAGTGTGGGCTGTATAGCAAGAGTAAAATGGGCATATCTTCCTCATTATTTGTCCAATTTCCTCAAATTTGGTATCAAATGAAAGAGAAAAGGAAGCTTAACAATCTCCTGCACCATAAATTACAAAATAATAGTGATCTGTATGGGTTTTCTACGATTTTCTATGAAAATTCGTATTACGTCATCTAATTTGCATATTTGCATACATAATGAGATTAGTTTACAAAAATAAAATATGCATTCAAATTCCCTCTCTTTGCTCTTTACAATGATATATAGGTTTTCACAGAGAATATTCTTCTAAATCAACCAAAAAATTCCTGAAAATATTCCTCTGTTTAAAAAAGTGTAAAAAAGTGAAGACCTTATGGAAAAGGGTTTTTAAGTTTCCTCTGGCACCTCTACCTCTAGAGGTTTTTGCTTTTATATCGTAACTAACTAGCTTGTTCGCAAAATTGAGCACTTTGTTAAGTCCTGTCATTTGGACACTTTATATATATATATATATATATATATATATATATATATATATATATATATATATATATATATATATATATATATATATATATATATATATATATATATATATATATATATATATATATATATATATATATATATGTATACATATATACATATAAATGAGTGAATCAACGCTGTATTGAATAGTCGCATGAAGACCTTAGGCCATTGCTCCTCTAACATAGGCACTTGCCTGATACTGAAAGAGGATATTTATATGTGAATGGAAAACTTAGCCTCAAGCAGGATTCGAACCAGCGACCTCCCGCATACATGGCGGATGCTCTGACCACTGAGCCATTGAGGACTATATGACAGAGCGCGGCCAACTGAGCTTAAAGGGGAATTTTCATGATCCCAGACAGTTCCAATTCTCCCAACTATGCATCTTCTAGCTCCTCCCATAACTGTATGAGGCTCTTCCTTGTGCAAGAACAAACCTGTTTTATTGCTTAAGGCCATGTCCTGGTGAGCACACAAGGCTATAAAATGTAATGAAAGTGCTCTCTCTGCCTTGTGTGGAATGTGAGCTACTCTGCATCTTTCAAATTTTCAAACTTTGATGTCAATCAAACAGCAGTCACCAACTGAGAATTTTGATATACATACACTAAAAATATACTTTGGGGTGATGACAGTCTGTCTTTAAATACTGTCGAGTCAAGCTTTCCATTGTTGGCATTTCTCGGGCAGGTCTTTTGAAAAATTCTGGCAATTTTCACGGTCAACATACTGACATAGGTTAAGTTTCCTCTGGCACCTCTACTCAGAGATTTACCTCTGAGTAGAGGTTTTTGCTTTTATACCATAACTAACTAGCTTGTTCGCAAAATTGAGCACTTTGTTAAGTCCTGTCATTTGGACACTTTATTTATTTATATACATATATATATATATATATTATATATATATTATATATATATTATATATATATTATATATATATATATATATATATATATATATATATATATATATATATATATATATATATATATATATATATATATATATATATATATATATATATATATATATATATATATATATATATATATATATATAACAATCAAGTAGTTGTTTGCCGAGCCGGCTAAGAGTGCTCGATACACAATGTAATAAAATGCAGAGCAACGTGATACGTAAATGTTCAGCAGTACATGATGGATATAAAGTCACTACCCGCAGGTTTCGTGCGAACACAGTGGCACTCTTCAGGTGACTGACGTACGGTTGCTTGGGTCCGGCGAGCTTGTGGTGGGTTCGTTAAGGTTGGTTGAACTCCTTGTATAGGTTTGAGTCGAGTGTCTACAGGTGTTTAGGTATTCGCTGCGTTTGTTGAGTAGGCGGTTTGTTGTGAAAGACATTATGCGGAACTTTTCTTCAAGACATAAGCTGCAGTGGGAAGGGGTGGCAGGACCGGGAGGGGGCGTTGAGATGATGGACCATTTTATGCTGTAGGGGGTTCCTTGCCGCTTTAATTGCCAGATGTACTTTGATAGTTCTGTTTCCTTTTCGTATTTACTGTTACGGAAAGATTTTTTGTGGTTTGCATAACGGTTTTTAAAGCTGCCACCTGTCATGCCTATATATGAAACGACATCACTAGAGGCACTGGAGATATCGGCTTGGTAAACCACACGGGACGTTAGACAAAGACCCTGGACTGGACAGTCGTTTCTTATTCGACAGTTGCATAGTTGTGTTTCCGGTTGGTCTCTAGCCTGGCGTAGGACTTTCCGGTTGTGCGACTGGATAAGGTTCCTCACGCCTACTCAACAAACGCAGCGAATACCTAAACACCTGTAGACACTCGACTCAAACCTATACAAGGAGTTCAACCAACCTTAACGAACCCACCACAAGCTCGCCGGACCCAAGCAACCGTACGTCAGTCACCTGAAGAGTGCCACTGTGTTCGCACGAAACCTGCGGGTAGTGACTTTATATCCATCATGTACTGCTGAACATTTACGTAATATATATATATATATATATATATATATATATATATATATATATATATATATATATATATATATATATATATATATATCTGACGCCTGTGCCCCTGTAAAACAATAAGGCATGAGTGTAATTACAAGGGAACAATAAACCTATACTTATCTCCTACAAAGCAATTTACCAAACTTTTTCGAGATACTTCCCTTTTAGTTCTTTTTAAAGTGTGAATTATTAGAACATAAGGTCTCAAAAGGGCAAGACCTTGAAAGTGTCATTTTTGGCAATGTGAAAGGTCTTTTTGGCCAAAAAAAACTTGGTACACTATGTGCCAACGGATGATGGCGTTCCATATAGATTCCGTTATACGTAGCCTACCTAGCTATTTTCGGCACGTTTCGAGCGCGTTGGTATAGCGTTCCAAAGCCGCCCGAAACCCATTCATACTTCCTACCCACAAGCCTCATACCACCTCAAATCTATACCTGCCGCTGGTCTAAGCTAGGCTTTTGTGAGAACAAAATTATGTGGTCCAATTTAGTTTTGTGGCCTTGTTTAGTGCGCATACAATACCATCTCAATATAGCTAAGGTGTTTACCACATTACCCACCCGAGGCGTTACCAACAGACCACACCAGGCCCAAAGGCGGAACAATGGAAATCACACCCTCGGGAGGTGAGCTTTCCATTCCCGCATTGGATAAAAGAAACCTAAACCCACAAAAACCCCCTTGATAAAATACTGGCTTTGTGACTCTCATGTCCCCTTCCCTTTCGAATCCGGATCTCCCAGCATGCCCCTACAACCGCGACTGTTTCGAAGTCTGGGATCCCCCTGCAAAAATCCTGGATCCGCCCTGAACCTGATGTGTTCAGAGCGTACTTTTAAGCAGTTTCTCTTACCATGCGCACGATAGTTGCAAATACACGGAAGGTGGGGGTCTTCCTTCGTTAAGCTGTGCTGCAGTTAGGGGCAAGATTTTCCATTGGCCGTATAATTCACTAAGTATAAAAGACAAAAACCATTTGCGGTACTCAGATTACCAGGTTGGAATCCTCCACCCGAGTTGTCATGAAACCAGGTTACTTCCTTGTACTTTTAGAACCCCTTGATCGCATATGACCATGGAAGTACCTCCGAGGTAGTACTTCCATGATGCCGTAAACACATTTTAGCATGACATTTCCTAAACATCTTCACCTAGAATTTTGACGAATGAAAAAAAAAAAAAACAATAGTGCTGTAAACATTCATCTCAGCGCCATCAGCTAGATCATGACGACTCTAGACAGGTTTCAGGAAAACGAAATGTTGAGCTGGGCAGGTCCTCGTGTACCAAACTAATTAGAGAAGAGGCCTTATGTACAGCTACGCATACCACCGGTGGGCTTAGCTGCTGTAGACTATAATGTTGTGAGCGGGCACGATGAAACTTTTTTGTTCAAATTCGCAGTCAGCAGCACCTTCTGAGTTCTGAATCCCAGACCGCCTCACTTAAACTTCCCAATTTTAGGTTGCCAAGTTCATCATTTCTCATTCATGGTGGTAAATGAATCGTAGACATACATTCAAAAATACGCGTGTACACTGCGTGGACAGCATTTATTCTAGGCCAATTATATGCTCGAGGTTTGCTCACCTGTGTATAAACGTATACGGGGCAGCTTTCATTTGGGGAGGAAGCTGAGCACTATTGCCTGAAAATTTTTACACGTTTGCCAGAAAAACAATTATCGTGCCCCAAAATAAGCAAATTTTCTGCCCGGGTGGGGCGCAGCTCCTGTCAACAGTCACCCCCCCCCCCTTTGTGCGTCAATGCACCTGTGTCATATGCAGTTTTTCTGAGACGATTTTGTTTACTAACCCCTATGATCATGTAGTATGCGTCCTGCATGTCCACAGGGAATCTCTCACCAGTAGCTACCGGCACTATACGTGCTAACATTCACTCACTGCCCAAGTATAGGAGTAAACCAACCCCCGACTACCACATGTCATCAGGATTATAATTTGTTCATAGAACATTTTTCGTTTTAGTGTGATAATCTAAATCGTAGCCATCTTAAGATATTATACAAAATACCGAATAAATGCAAAAAGCAGAAACATTTTTTATTAAATATTAAAAGCATTCTTCTTTGATATACACATTTTTTGTAATGTATAATATTAATTTAACCTCTCCTCCTCAATTGCTCACAATTAAACTTCAATCTCCTTTACAATATTGCCCAAACTTGCAGCCCAATAATAATACAACATAACCCCAAACATGCAACAAAATAGACCTAGTTCTCTTCCGATTATTTTGATTAAAATTCGCAAAAGACAAAAAAAAGTAAATAAAAAACCCTAATACAAATTAAGCTTGTAACAAGGAAACAAATTTTTAGGCGCTGTTGTCACTTTTTCTTTGAAGAGGATGGAGGCGGTATTGCTTAGTACCGCAACGACGGAATGCACCCCCCGCCCCATGCGGCTATTGTCGAGGGGTCATGACATTGTGTCCGAGCCGTTTGCCTGGCAGGCAATGATTTTACCTCCAAACATGTTAAATAGTTCATTATTTTCAAATTGCTCGGCAAGGGACCTTAGCTGACATAAAATAGGAAATAAGGATCTAGCTCCGAGTATAATTGGAGCAGGGAGGTGGTATTAGGCTAATACCACCTCCCTGATTGGACCAGACAAGGTACCAAAGGAGGCGAGACAGTTTCCAGGGACATATTATTTTCTTAAGGGGCGAGATATGTTGAGTTGTATTAAGGAAATAGTAATTTTGTTCTCAAAAAATTTCAGGGCGAAATCAGAGCTTCGGGAGGGGGCGAAATATTTTCTTGGGGGCGTTGGAGAGACATACTAAATACAGTAAGGCAGTGGTAATTTTGAAGTTTTCTAAGGGACGAAATAATTTTCTAAGGTACCTCCCCCCGCCGGCCCCGCCCCTCCCCTTCCTGGTTACAGGCTTGGTTTGATCTTTTTCAGTTGCTAAAGATAAGTGTGCAACTGCAGTAGAGTTTTAAGTTTTTCAAAGAATGCATAAAACAATAGGGATAATGAAGTGTCTAATGGCTAAAGATGTTTTAGTGGTCTAATTAGCATTCAGTTACACATGGCTATAAGATACGGGACTGATTTTTCTTTTCATTGGAACCTACCGTACTGTAATTTGAACGCTGGAGTGTTCTCAAATATAAGAGAATACCTAAATGATTAAAATATTACAGGACATGTTACTCTAATCTAAAAGCATATTCTGGTAACTAAATTCGATGCTTTTTTATAAATGCAGTAAAACTTTTTATAATAGGTATCGGAAAACCCAACTCAACAGCATAGGCTATTTCATTTGGAAGAAACTATTTTTTGAAGAAATGCTCTTTTCAGCTTCCGCATGCTATTGATCAGACAAAGTTATTGTATGTATATAATAATTATGATACCACTGTATGGAATATTTCATAACTTGGTTTCCTATATCATTGGTATGGAGCAGTTTTACACTAGATCTACACGGAAAAATATCAAAACATGTCAGTAGTAGACCTATCAAATTTCAAGCACAAACAAGACATTCAATAATAAAAAAAAAATATAACAAAACAAATCCGAGGCAATTTCATTTGACATCACATGTGACGTTGAGGAAACGTGGAGGGATTGCATGACCAAAATAACCAATCTTCAAAAAGGGAATCTTGAATTGGACCATGCAGCTACTACGGGGAGCTCCATAAGTAGATACTGATTTTGGTTTGGGGTTTTGGCGACATGTTCTGAACATACTTTTTCTTTCATATAACACCTTTACAAAATGCCATCAGGCAATGCCTTCAACAGTGACTACAGTTATAGGCCTATACATGCTTTAAGCAAGTCTAGATAGGCACAGTAAACTAACCCAGAGCTCAAACAAAAAATCCCCGTTTACGTGTGCTTTACAACTTTAAGACAATTCCTCTACCCCATCCATGGCATTCGATGTCACCAAGTAGCTCCATTAGCTTGAGATTTATAAAATTGCTAATTCCTGATATAGGCGTAGGGGGGGGGGCGAGGGGTCTGCAGCCGCCCCAAAAGATATTTTCCTTAAAATTTGGGTAATTTGCTGCTATTTTTCGGGCACTGCGGCGGCAGATCACCTCATTACAATTTCGGGCAAGTCGCAACAGCCCCCAATCAAATTAGGTTCCTACGTCTATGATTCCTGATACTCTATTTACATAAGAAAAATATTATGAAACGAAGCGTGAAATAGGCATTTAGGCAATAAATAACGTACTCAGACTTGTTTCGTTCGAATTATTTTCACGGGCAAGTCTACAGGCTTGCCAAATGTCAATTGAAAACATACTCTTTGATAATATTCACGTTTTTTGTTTGAATGTGCTGCCTGTTATTGGCGACTTCGGTCTCGCTCGGTGAAGCTTTGGGATATTCGACCAGGTACCCCGCTATGCCCTTTCCTCTGCAATTTGGACGATGCTAGTTCGAGCCCGTCTGCATAACAACCTTCAAAAGATCCCATGAAAATGCAGATGTTTGTGGTGTTTCATCAAGTCTACCGTACAGAACTGTGGGTACGCTAAGATACGCAAACTTAGCAGCAGGTAGGCCACAAGGGAGCGTATCCCAGTCAATACCTTTCCCCACATACCCCCATCTATGCCTTTCCCCTACTTGTCCCCAACTGCACTCCTGTACAAAGGTACAAACTTTACAGGCATAATGAGCACTCACTTTTCCCCTTAATATGTTTCCCCCTCTTGCCCCCTCCACCAGGCTGGATTTTTTAAATCCTGGCGGCGTCACTGAAGAATAGGCATGACCTGGCTTAGATCTATTGCATTGTGTCGTCGTGGGAGACCCACCATAGGCGAAGGAAGCTGGGGGATGAGGGTGTTAAGTCCCAACTCAAAAATGTGGGGGCTAAAGTATGCTTCCTCCCCCCACATTTTCAAGGACGAAAACCTCTGGTTGTCCACTTCGCGAAATCTATCATTTTTCAATAAATGTACTTCAAGAAATACACAAAGTAGCATCAAAGTGAATCTAAGTACCGTCAATTATTCAAATTTATTTCAAGGGAAAACTCCACCCCAAGGACGGTGCTGTCAGTAAGACATTCAGCCCCCCCACCCACAGGCGCCCCTTAACATTGTATAGTATACCATATACTATGTAGTATATATAGACGGAAAGGTATGTCACAAATCTCCTAGCTCGAACAAACAACTTAGGTTTCTGGCACAATTACTGCACTTTTCTCGCCAAATTTGTCTGTGTCGAGACTTTTGATCATAAGGTACCTCAAGGCAGCTCTTTTTCCCGAATAATTTCACTTGGCATTGTCTGAAGGATGAAATTTCGATGGAGTAACAGTATGAGGATGGTAGCTGCTGATAGGAGAGCATTCAGCACTTCCACACTGTATAATAAAATACTTCTAAAATATTCTCTAAAGTTCTCTTAACTTTCTAAATTTCTTCCAAAATTTGTTTAATTATGATTCACTTTTTATTATTGCAAATCTTGCAGATATATATTAGCATCAATATGAACAATTTTTGAACATTAAATTTCATAAAATTTGAAAACCTTTTGAAAAGTGGAAGGGCTAGCATTTTGTACAAGCACTTGTGACAGTTGAACTGTAACTGTTGTACAGTCTTCAACTGCCACAAATGCTCATAGTAAATGCAAGCCCTTCCACTTTTCAAAAGGTTTTCAAATTTCATGAATTTCTGTGTTCAAAAATCTTGTATATTAATGCTAATATGTATCTGTAAGATTTGTAATAATCAAAGCAAAACATAACTGACAAATTTTGGAAGAAATTCAGAAAGTTAAGAGAACTTTAGAGAATATTTTAGGAGTATTGTATTATATAGTGTGGAAGTGCTGAATGCTCTCTATCAGCAGCTACCATCCTCATACTGTTACTCCATCGAAATTTCATCCTTAAGACAATGCCAAGTGAAATTATTCGGGAAAAAGAGCTGCCTTGAGGTACCTTATGATCAAAAGTCTCGACACAGTCAAATTTGGCGAGAAAAGTGCAGTAATTGTGCCAGAAACGTAAGTTGTTTGTTCGAGCTAGGAGATTAGTGACATACCTTTCCGTCTATATAATACATAGTATATGGTATACTATACAATGTTAAGGGGCGCCTGTGCCCCCACCAGGAACAGCTTCCTTCGCCTAGAAAGCCCACTAGAAAGGACATCCTTGAGTACTGTCGTACGGTTAAGATATAGGGTTATACACTTGTCAACTTAATGACCCACCTCTCTATCCCCGGCATGGTCAGTAAAATGTGCGTCACCGACCAATGACAGTATGACACACATGTCCGTCATTGAACCACTATTGTCAGCCACCAGCATGACGTACTGCGGGCTGAGTCACATTACCTCAATTGTCAGTCACTGTTTTGGCCAATTAGGGGTGGATTAATGTTAGTCAATTGTTATACTTTGTACATTTTTGCAATCAACATGGTGACCCACATGTCAGTCAAAATTGCAAAGTGTGCATCAATTTTTTGACTGAGGGGTGATTCATTGTCAGTCCCAGAAGTGACTGAGGGGTACGTCACGGTACACAATTTGTCAACACTGTTGTGGACAATGACTGACCATGTCTGGGGGTAGTGAGGTGCATCATTCAATTGGTAAGTGTACTGGCTGTTAACCTTACGTCAAGCGGGCCTTTGGCCTAGCCAGAGTTCGATCAAGAGGAACCTGCTCGTGTAGTCTTGTATACGGTCAGCTGTTCTCGCGGCCTCGACTACAACACAGTCGTTTACTTGAGCAGTCAAAAGAAAACCAATTCCCACCGTCACACATTTCGCTTCTTAGGCATCTCAGTGTGGTCTAAGTAGACCTTTTAGACCAGCAACATACAAATTAATTAACGCGAAACATTTATTCTTTAAGGGAATTCCAAAAGGCCGCTGAGAACCCCCTGAGTGATCCTTCCAGTCCGGCCCAGGAAGTAGACGACGATTCACTAACTGCTGTGGCCTTCTGATCATATTGTACAGGGGAGACAGTGCCGATATTCAACTCATCAACCGATACACCCGGCTTGAAGACAACACCAAGGCGGGACAGTTCGGCAGCGAAAGATGCGTTCTCGACTTTCGCGTTCTGTTTCTTCATTGCTTGGATAAATTCACCATTTATTTGTAAAAGATCTACATCCCTGGCGTTATGGAGCAGTAATGAAGTCATGCCACAACACTCTGTCAGCTGTTCCTGGTCAGCTTCTGCGGCTTCAAAGACTTTTTCGTTCCGCATAAGTCTTGCGGTGGTCACCTTTTCAAGCTTTTGGAGAAGTTTACTTTTCTGTTCCTCGATTTGATCAACTAGTTCCTTGGTGATATTTTCGATAGCATTGGCTACCTCCGCCTTCTGGTCCAAAATAGATTGCTTCGTTTGATCTTTACCAATGATAAATTCGGCGTTTCGATCCTTTTTTTCTGTTGTTTTCTCGAGCAGGTCTCCCAGAACCCGGCGGCGCGCATCTGTTATTTCATCCAGGGCTGACACACGGTGGTCCCCAGTGTTGTGTTCCACCACTGTGCAATCTCTACAGATGGCGATGTGGCAACGGTGGCAGAAAAATCTTAGAGGTTCTCCATCATGACTGCTGCAATTCTCTTCTTGCTCGCCTTTGCTCAGCGTTCGAATCACATCGACAATGTCGCTCTTTAATAGTTCCGACAATTGCACGACATTGTGCCCTTTGAACGGTTTCATACGTTCATGCTGATTTTCGCACACTGAGCAAATAAGGCCGTTACATTCGGAACAAAATACAGTGACACCTTCACCTTCACATAACTTACAGTTACCCTTCACAGAATCTGGCGACGAAAAAGTTTCCAGAACGTTGACGTATTTTAAAACGAACTCGAGGAAAGTGTTAGCTTTGACCTCACTAATACCTTTCCTTGGTAAGAGGATGTTTTCCTGACACACCGGGCATGTGACTGACTCATCAGTTTGTATCAATTTTCCCAGACATTCTCTGCAAAAAGTATGCGAACATGTCAGAATGGAAGGTCTGTCAAACCTTTTTTTGCAATGTGTACATGTTAGAAACGCGTCTATGAACTGTTTCAACTTTGATTCGTCTGCGGAAGCCATTATCGTCCACAAACACGTATACATCAGTGCTGACGATTCCAGATAAAAACATTGAACGCACACAAGACAAACGGATTTTAGGGTTCCATGCTATAACCTAGCTGTAGTTGAGGCTCGTGCACACGATGTTACCATTTCCAGCTCTCTATCTCTTCTAGTCAACAAAAGTAATAACGCAGGAAGGAAATCTTTTGTTCATATCAATGATATATAAAGCTAGCGCCTATGGCTATACACGTCCATATGGGCTACTTATTGTCGAGCTAGGCTAAAGATTACAGCTGTTTGTGTAATATACTGTGCACAAAATTGAGGACCTTTTCCAGTGTTTTGAAGCAATCATCCAACCACAACATTTTCACGGTGAATACGACAAAGCACACAGGCACAAGCTCCACCTGTGTTTTCCGTGTGGGTGTTCACATGATTTCTGCACAAAGGTAGCACATATCGTATACGCGACGGCAGTACCAAGGTCAAATGTTTTATTTACTTGGATCCATAGGTCTGTACAAAATGATGACTAAGGGAATGTATGGTGCGATTTCAGTTGACTTTATCGGGACACTCCGCGTGGCACAACAAAACAGATATCCTTGTGCAGTGAATTCGTCATGAAAGGCTCACCGTCTATTCTGAGGTTGTGTATACTATAGATTACTGCTTCGAGTTTGGTACGGTCTTAGTCCCAACTAACAAGATTGGCGGACATGAGGCGCAAATTCCGGGGATTTCCCCCTCAAAGCCATAAAGTGGACCCGAAACCATTATTTCGTCCCATTTATTTATTGCGAGCCTAATTGCAAGCCTACTAGCAAGCGCAGGTTAGAAATAGCCTAATCAGTTAAAGGTCAGAAGCAGTCGCCCAGACTTATTTGAAACAATAGCTTAATGTCACAAATTTCTTCTTATTTCGCTTCCAAGTATCTTTCATGATATTTTAGGACACAAATATTGCATATTCAAAGTAAATCAAGCAGTTGCTCCTTGTAAATTTTACAATTGAGTGAGAAAAATACTGTCACATGATTCTCAACAGCCCTTCAGGAAAGGATAGTCTACACGTACAATTCTTTATTGGGGTGACTGCATTCTCCCTATAAAATGGATAAGTTTCGCCATTTTAGAATGAAGAAAGTCTTGCCTAAAATGTCTTTCAAAGGACTATTTTTCCTAGAGTAGGCCTACCTTTATAGGGACTCTAATGTTTCCTAGAGTACGTTTAGGCTATAGGGAGAGCAGCGACAACTTAAATTTGGACGCCACTTTGTTTCCATTGGCTAAGTGCCTAGCATACACGGGGCATCCCACGAGACCGAAGGTCCAGGACTCGAGACCGAAAAAAAGGGTCCACGAGACCCAAAATGTGAAAAGGTCCGCGAGACCGAAAATGAGAAAAGGTTCGCGAGACCACAACTTTAGAAAAGGTCCTCAGAAGTACTCAATTCTGGTTGCACAGCTGTGCACGTACCTATCTAAATCCCTAATAGTTCTCTCGAGCGGGTTTTTAATTTCGGGGCTCGCGGACCTTCCGTCATGCGAATCCTATTTCATTTTCGGTCTCGCGAACTCTTTTTCATTTTCGATCTCATGGACCTGATCGGTCTCGTGGGCTGTAACCCATACACTGCACAATGATTCCCGAGTCCCATGTAAGCGCCGTGGGTTTAATTTTTATCGTTTCTGGTGACATTGGAACGGGGGGGGGGTAGAGTATCACGTGACAAATCTGTTGGGTCCCAGTCACAGTGAAATGGGTCAGGGGAGGGGAAGAAATGGACCTAGGGGCCTGATAGAAAACCATATGACTGGGAATTATGCGATGAAGTTCCTTTGGGGAGCCAGGTGGGGATCGAATGGCAAGAGGCCCCTGCACACGAAGGACCCAAAGACTAAATAGGCTACACCCTGGTGAAAGTTTTTGACACCAAACGGACATTTTGATGGTATAATTTATCAAATTCAGAGAAGAGGGAAAAGGTTTTCTCTGTTTGCGCAAAATGGCCCTAGGGTATCTTAGCCAACTTATAGGGCCCTAGCTATATGGAAACCTAGTGCACGAACCGAAAATACCTTACCTTACTTTGAATCATCACTGGGTCTATTCAGTTCAGGTGGATAATAGCTAGGTATGAATACTTTAGGTATAAGGTTCAGAATACATTGCAGCTTGATAGTCGGTTAAAGGTTTTGGGCCCAGGGCCCTAATTTGGGCAAAAGAACACTGAACAACACAAATACATTTAAAGTCACGTATTTTGCATTTGAATTGCACAGCCCAGGTAACATTCCCATATGATTTTGAACCCAAGATTCATAAGGGGCCCGTATGGGCCAGTTCATATGACCCATATGGGATAGTTCTGGGGCCCATGTGGGCAACTACTTCACATGGGCCCCAGAACTACCCCATATGCCTCATATGGCCCTTATGAATCTTGGGTGCAAAATTTAATGCGCCCATACTGGTTCACCCGCATGGGGCCATATATATAGGCCTAGGTTTGCTACCTGGGTGAGTAAAAGTTTAAGAATCACATACTTAATTTGAGGCCCTGGGCCCAGGTCCCACAGACTGTGGAGTATTACGCAGTATTACAAGTGAGGTATGTCCAAATAAAGTACATAAAGAAGGACATAAAACTGTTGTTCACATTCTCACCAAGAATCATATCGTTACAGCATTCTAAAGTCATAGAGTTCCCAATATAGGGCCCTGGGCCCACTAACCACAACCTTTCTTATATTGATATTGTTTGGAAATCGGTATATTCTAAACCTTTTCTCGGACCGATTGTTGCACCTAAATGCCAGAGTTGTATCCAAGTCATTTTTGTCAAGTCAAGTCCCAAGTCATCTACTTTCAAGTCAAGTCTCAAGTCATTAAACTTCAAGTCAAGTCACAAGTCATTTTCGCTCAAGTCAAGTCAAGTGTCAAGTCATAATTTTCAAAATAACAAAGTTTCATAAGCCTATATAACAGACTGCAGTTCCTAGATACAGTCTTCATACGGAGATAAGGTGGAAGATCTTGAAAAATTTCAATCCAAAAGCTAGCATCTCACGAAGACAAATTCGCACGTTTATTTTTGAGACTATTGCGTTTTGGAATTCAAAATAGTCGCTAAATCAAACGTGTGAATTTGTCTTCTTGAGTAAAGTTACAATCTCACGAAGACAAATTCGCACTTTTATTGTCGCGACTATTGCATTTTCAAAAACGCAAAAGTCGCAAAAATAAACGTGCGAATTAAGTATGTCTCACGTGAAGACGGGAACGCCAAAGCTACGTCAAACAGTCGCAAAATATTAGCACTAACTAAAACTTCTTACTAACTTATCACTAATGTCGTGAAACAACCTAAGAAAAACCCAAAGGCCATTTGGCCTAGAAACGATTCTTCAAAGCGCGCGACGTTAGTTCTACATTAGTGCTACATTAGTCAGAATGTCTTACTAACACTTTGCTATCATTTGGCGTTCGACTTTCGCAAAATCGTCGCAGAAAATTTTGAACATGTTTGAAACCGCTGGCGGTGCTTTTGCGATTCCTGCGAATACAGGCGACAGTTTTGCTACTGTTTTACTAATATTTGGCGAATTTGCGAAGTTTAGTCGCAAACCATACGTAAGTGAATTTTTCTTCCTGAGATACTAGCTAAAG
Source organism: Holothuria leucospilota (assembly GCA_029531755.1). Classification (NCBI taxonomy): domain Eukaryota; kingdom Metazoa; phylum Echinodermata; class Holothuroidea; order Aspidochirotida; family Holothuriidae; genus Holothuria; species Holothuria leucospilota. The sequence goes on along the minus strand of CM055974.1, from coordinate 7,562,192 downwards.
AAGTCACAGGTTGACAGGGGGAGTGCTTTACGAAATATATTTTTTCTATATACTAAAAAAAAAATACACGCAACTTCTCGGGACAATCAATGGATCACATCAGCTTAATGTTCTGATTCTTAGTAGCTAACAATATGTTTAGTAAGAAAATGTAAGTTCCTATGGAATTGGAATCGTTTTAAAAGAGGAGAATATTCCTCAACTTACACAACGCCACTCAACATTTTTGAGCTTTATGGGTACCCTGCAAAATGTGTCAATCTTTCCTCCATTGGTGACCGTATGTCCACACACAAATATGCCAGTTGTTTGATGGCGGGGCGATTTTGCTATTCATGAGGAAGGGGGGGGGGGTTGCCAGTGCAGCAGGAGCCTCTTCTGCTCTTGGAAATAAATATTCTTTATATGAGTAGGAGACTTTGAAAGATACTAAAAATTTGCCGCTGTGCTATCGAATAAGTGTTCATAAAGTGAAGATAAAATGACGTCAACAAGTATAACTCTTGATCAAATTTTGATTGTCAGATGCCAGAAGGTAGCGTTTTGCAGCGTTTCATTGTTTTTTTTTCTTGAGGAGGACGCTCACAGCCCATTAGATCATCACCCCTTAAAAGATCGCAAGTTTCGGCTTCGCCATCATATAGTGAGCCCCCATCAATTTTCAATTCCCTTAATTCACACGTGTAAAGACCTGTTTAATACCCTTATTTTCAAACCATGTAGTTTCATTTTCTTGTCACTTATATTTTATAGACATCGGGTTTTCTTTTATTTTTATTTATATTTGTAAGCATGAAGGGAGGGAGTTTTCTCAAAACCATTCTGTGCAAGCAGGGACAACTTCCTAGTGCAAAGGGCGAAGAACCGAAAAAGATTGGGAAGCACTGGTGTACACTAACTATAAACGCGACGTGTGTTTGGAATAAGGGGCGAAACTTGCAAGGTACACTATGTGGGTCTAAATAATTGATTCAATTACAGCTGCACTTTTTTGGACCACTGAGTGTCTTTTCAGTATCCGTTCCACTCGCACCACAATGCAATCTGCAATAAGTGAAAGAAAATTTTGCAATCTGTTGTTACTTAATTTTGTGGCGAAAAATGTATGCTACACTCAGCGATAACATTTTCATTTAATGTCGCCAAGTCAAATATGTTCAAGTCAAGTCAAGTCTCAAGTTATATGTCTTCAAGTCAAGTCAAGTTGCAAGTCATTTGTCTTCGAGTCAAGTCAAGTCGCAAGTCAAGAACGGTGCGACTCGAGTCGGACTAGAGTCCAAGTCAGCGACTCGAGTCAACAACTCTGCCAAATGCACATCGACCCGTCATTTTCTGGGCATACAATACAATGACTGTGTATTGACGAAACTTTTAGGAAATAAAATGGCTCCTGTTGTCACGTGACCTGTAAATTTTGGAACGTCAATGTCGCTACTCTCCCTGTAAAGGTGCTCTAATTTTTCCGCGCTTAGCGCGCCCTCATTTATTGAGACAGTTGTCCCATTATTACTTTGTCGGTTTATGTGGGACTGCTTGAATGGGTTATCATTGCAAAATCCCGTACTACCCTCTATCATCATCAATCTATCCATCTATCCTCTATCCTCTATCATCATCAATGCCCCAATCATCAATAGCCTCACCCTCAGGCGGACTGCATCATAAAAACGACCTGTTGTTAGTCCGCGTTTAATTTAGGTTTTTATGGAGACGAAATAGTGAGATGGTGGTGTGTGCTTGTCTGGTGCGCTCCCAAAATCAATGGTGGACATTGAATTATGTTATGCTAATTTCCTACTGGAGGGTTGCCCCCTGAACCCCACCAGAGCACTCTTGTAATGTCCTATGGACCACAAACCGTTTGGGAAGCGCTTAGGCACTGTAGGGGCATTCCAAGTCGCTGAATTTCGCATAGCAAGCTAAGCTTAGAGATTTGCTCCCCTGTTAGCATGAGTGGACCTCCTATCATTTGTTACCGTACCCAGACAAAGCATGATGAGCAGGTACACTGAAACCCAGACCCAAAAATCCTTTGTACAGGTGAGGTGTTAGGATTTGCCAAATAGGGGAGGATGGTCCCCCACGAGAGAGGGAGGGGGAGACCTCATGACACAACTACATTTAGCCTTAGGGACGACGAACCATATTCAGGGATAATATGCATCCATTGCAATGAAGGCTATCTTCTCTGATCCGTCTATTCAACGAAGCAACTAATACAAGAAACCTGTGAAATTCCCGACCTTTACAGAAAACTGATCTATAGGTTTCACACTTAAGTTGCACTCACGTTCCGTAAACACAAAACTACTTCCCTCAACGGTGACCAAATCCCGAATGCACAGTTTCGGTTGGAAGCAAATGAGTTCTTTCGTAATAGGCCAAGCATCAAATTTTGCATAGGCTACAGCCTTCTTAAAAGTGGACCCAAAGTAGGAGATAATTTTTTTTAAAAAAAGGCAAGTCTTACACTGTCATTGTTTGGCCGATTTTAGCCGATTTTTAGCCGACTGCCTGATGTATAAACGGCTTCACATGAACGAAAGGCACCGATTATGAACATGTCATTATTTTTGCGATAGCATCTAGCTTCTAACTCAAGGTATGGTGCATGCAGACTTTATAATTTGCGCGTTGCGCGGGATGACAACCACTTTAAACCCCCTCAAATGACCAAATCCAGTTTGTACTTTCATCGGAAGGAAAGAGTTCTCTCATACGAACATGAACTTCATTTTGCGATAGCATATTTCCTCAACAAGTTATGGAGTAGGCAGACTTATCACTTTCTTTGCGCGTTGCACGGAAAGAAAACAGTTCAAATACCCTCAAATCTAACAGTATGAGGGATTCCACGCAACGAGTTCTTTCGTAACAGCATCGCGTTTTCAATAAAAAAAAAATAATAATTATGAAGTGTTTCACAAAAGCTTGGTGAAATAAGGATTGCCAAGGACTCTTTTCTTATAGTCTGAGCGTGGAGCATTTTGACCCGGAAAAAATGGTAGTAAGCTGAATTTTGCACCAGAGTGGCAGAATATACCACAGAACAACATATCCAAAATCCGCAAATCTGCCTTGGGGAATTTGTTTTATCCAAGATGGCCGCCAAGATGGCCGCCAAAATGGCCGCCACGTCATATAATTAGCTATATCTCAGCTTCTAAATCAGATGTAACAACGATTTTAGTGTTTTTGTATAGGTTTTTCGGGGTAAAGAAGTCAATTTTGTATTTTACTAAACTACTGCAGTCTTCATTCACACTCCAATCCAAGATGGCCGCCACCACATGTGATTAGCTATATCTCAGCTTCTGAAGAAGATATGACAAAGAAGTTTGTGTCTTTTAATAGGATTTGGGGCACAGAATTTAATTTTGTACTTTTCATATACTCTGGAACCTTCTTTCACACTGAAATCCAACATGGCTGACAAAATGGCTGCCAAAATGGCCGCCAAAACAGATGATTTGCTATATAACGTTGTTGTGTGTGTTATAATAAAATAAATGTTGACACAACTTCTTGTCCGAAAATCGTCCCCTCCGCCCACAGAAGCGCCTCCCCCAAGTCTGGTTTGCCATTTTTCCAACCTGACAGTAGACGTAGCCTATATGAGACTGAGACGATCTATGATTGTGTATCATTTTTGTCATTTATGGCTTTCCATAGCTGCACATAGTTGCTAGGCATAATTGTTGCCCCTGTTGATTTGGTAAGTTTTAACTATTTTAAGTAAATTATGTGTAATCATAAATAAATATTGTAGGCCTGGTTACCAAATGAAAGTCCTGACGCCTTTGACATCAACATTTTTAACTGCACCTAACGTTAGACTTGACCATGGATCTAGGATAGGCCTGGCTTACGGCTAATAGCGTAGCTGCCTACAGGCTTGACCGAGGCTATATAGGCCCATCATTTGTCCAGCAGGCTAGCACTGCAGAATAGGCATACTAACTGGTTACACTTCCAGATTTTAGCTTGTATGTGCTGCATTTATTTAAAGAAATAAAGTTTTAGGCCTACTATTTGAACTGACAATATCCTGTTTAGGGGGCGCTTGGAACTTAAGTCTGGATCTTGTTATTTGGATCCTAGGTGTAGGAATTCAATATTGCACTCTTCCGAGTGATTAATGTCCAATCGTTCATAACATATAAGACCTGTATGTTATGCAAGTAAAACATGAAAAACTTAATAAGGTGGTTAAATAACAGATTTAATTAACTTGTCGTGGAACTGGTACGTGTGCAAACCTTTTTGAGCACTTTCCGTTGCATACTTTCCAAGTGATGGTCTTTCAAAGTTGGGGTGTCGGTCCACGTTTTGGCAGTCTAGTCTGACCTCTATCACCTTGTGGCATGTTTGGGACGCAATGCACTTTAAGGAAGCCTGAAAATGTCTATAAACGCCTCCCCATACCAAATTTTGGTCATCAATGACCCTAATCTGGCATCAAATTATAGAGTGGTAAGTTCGTGAGATATTCACATTTGTCGCTATCTTGGAGCTTCGAGTAGACAAAAAAGTCAGGAGCCTTAAATTTCACCGTTTTGTTCACCCTGTGGGGTCTCTTATTATTGTAAGGTGCAATGAACAGACAGTATTAATGTGGAGTTATTGTCCTTTTAAAGCAATAAAAGTTAAAAATGCTCATTTCATTTGCAGGGTATTGATATCCTGACACAAAACAGTTGCATCCCAGCTTACACCAGAATATATGTGAGAGTGGTTTGACGTTGCTGCAGGGTGTGCCGAGTGTGATACTAAAGTAGGTAACATTTGAGCAAAATTTTGATATTTAATAAATTAATTTAAATATGGCCGAAAGTAATAACTTTAAGATTTCATAGTTCCCCACCCAGAAAGAAAAGTGTGGAATGTATGGAATTAAAGGGGCATTTAATGCTTTTAAAACGACAAGACTCAATTGCAAGCGTAAGGGACGGACAGGGATGGATAGTAAAAAACAATCCAATTATATTTTTTAAAGGTTTTATGTTCCTCTGGAGATAACAGCTGAGATTTTCCAAAATGCACCATATTTATTGACAACTGTAATCAAAGAAAATAAGAAATTTTGTCAAATGAATTTAAAAGGAAATATTTACCATTGAAATTGTGAGGAACAGACGCTATTCATCCCTCACGCCATTGCATTCTGATAATTTTCCAAGAAAAAACTTATCTGATTTTGTTGTATGAGGGACGCACCCATCTGTCACACCGCCACTTCGGTAACCCCTCCCCCCCCCCCCCCCCATAATTACATTAGAAATCAACTGCAGGTTTCTTTAAGAAATCATTTAGTGCATATCTATTCTCCCATTCTGTCATTTTAAAAGCATCAAATGCTCCTTAATTTCTTTCTTCCCACACTTTTCTTTCTTGATGGGGAACTATGGTACCTTATACCTACCATATTCGGTCATATTTAAGTTAATTATTAATATTTCAAATTTTTGCTTTAATGTTACTATTATTTTTGATCACCCTCGGCAGAAGTATACCCTGCAGCAACTTCACATCACTGTGATATATTTAAGTCTGAAGTAACTGTTTTGGGTCAGGCTATGATATCAATTCTATGCAGATGAAATAATCATTTATTATTTCTACATGACAATAACTCCACATTGATACTGTCTATTCATTTGATTCTTGCAATAACAGGAGACCCCACAAGGTGAACAAAACGGTGAAATTTAAAGCTCCTGACTTTTCTGTCTACTCGAAGCTCCGAAATTGCCAAAGTTATTTTTAAAATAAATTATAAAAGTGATTCTCAAATGTGAATATCTCACGAACCTACCACTCTATAATTTGATGCCAGATTAGGGTCCTATGGCCAAAATTTGGTATGGGGAGGCGTTTATAGACATTTTTCAGCTTCCTTAAAATGCATTGCGTCCCAAACATGCCACAAGGTGATAAAGGTCAGACTAGACTGCCAAAACGTGGACCGACACACTTTGAAAGACCATCACTTGGAAAGTATGCAACGGAAAGTGCTCAAAAAGGTTTGCACACGTACCAGTTCCACGACAAATTAATTAAATCTGTTATTTAACCGCCTTATTAAGTTTTTCATGTTTTACTTGCATAACATACAGGTCTTATATGTTATGAACGATTGGACATTAATCACTCGGAAGAGTGCAATATTGAATTCCTACACCTAGGATCCAAATAACAAGATCCAGACTTAAGTTCCAAGCGCCCCCTAAACAGGATATTGTCAGTTCAAATAGTAGGCCTAAAACTTATATTTCTTTAAATAAATGCAGCACATGCAAGCTAAAATCTGGAGGTGTAACCAATTAGTAAGCCTATTCTACAGTGCTAGCCTGCTGAACAAATGATGGGCCTATATAGCCTCGGTCAAGCCTATAGGCAGCTACGCTATTAGCCGTAAGCCAGGCCTATCCTAGATCCATGGTCAAGTCTAACGTTAGGTGCAGTTAAAAATGTTGATGTCAAAGGCGTCATGGACTTTCATTTGGTAACCAGGCCTACATTATTTATTTATGATTACACATAATTTACTTAAAATAGTTAAAACTTACCAAATCAACAGGGGCAACAATTATGCCTAGCAACTATGTGCAGCTATGGAAAGCCATAAATGACAAAAATGATACACAATCATAGATCGTCTCAGTCTCATATAGGCTAAGTCTACTGTCAGGTTGGAAAAATGGCAAACCAGACTTGGGGGAGGGGCTTCTGTGGGCGGAGGGGACGATTTCCGGACAAGAAGTTCTGCCAACATTTATTTTATTATAACACACACAACAAAGTTATATAGCGAATCATCTGTTTTGGCGGCCATTTTGGATTTCAGTGTGAAAGAAGGTTCCAGAGTATATGAAAAGTACAAAATTAAATTCTGTGCCCCAAAACCTATTCAAAGACACAAACATCTTTGTCATATCTTCTTCAGAAGCTGAGATATAGCTAATCACATGTGGTGGCGGCCATCTTGGATTGGAGTGTGAATGAAGACTGCAGTAGTTTAGTAAAATACAAAATTGACTTCTTTACCCCGAAAAACCTATACAAAAACACTAAAATCGTTGTTACATCTGATTTAGAAGCTGAGATATAGCTAATTATATGACGTGGCGGCCATTTTGGCGGCCATCTTGGATAAAACAAATTCCCCAAGGCAGATTTTTGCGGATTTTGGATATGCTGTTCTGTGGTATATTCTGCCACTCTGGTGCGAAATTCAGCTTACTACCATTTTTTTTTCCGGGTCACACGCAATTTTCATCTTCAACGCTCAGACTATTGCCCAAACTCAACATTTGAGTCGTAAGAACCACTTTGTTTCAAAATACTGTGCTTCCAGGTTTCCGTATCCGTCTTATGCTTATGTGACTTTCTCATAATATGCGTGTACCTAAAGCAGGCGCGAATATACAGTTAAGTTTTGCCGGCTAGCACAGTTCCCAAATACATTCTTCAACTGGACTTATCGTAACCGGCAACAGTTCCACATCTTTCAAAACGTTTCAAACGCGAATCGATATCACCTGAGCTGTATCGAAATCAGGGTTGTCAGGTTTTTATGAAACATTTTGAACCATCTTTGACTTAACTTGCTATGTGGCAATTTGCAACTCCAACTCTTTCAAAAAATCTTTTTGATGCCCCCCCCCCCCCGAACTCATCCCTACTTTTTGCCTTCCTTTCTTTGGAAAATTCCAACAGATGACTATCTGCTAGCTCTAACGTTTTACGCGCAATTCCGCACAATCTGAGAAATCTATCATGACTATATAACAGCAGGGGTGATAGAAAAATACGCATACCCTAACGAGGGCGTACTGCAGAGAAACCTTCATTAATATCATGTACATACCAACATTACATTCTGAAACACCACAAGCAAAGGATGTAACTGTGAAGTTGAAACGGTGGTGACTTAGTCTTGGCCTCACTCTTTTGTAGCTCTATAATCGTTGTTGGCGACTCGTTAACCTCTCCTTCCCGGATAGGCCCTCAAATGTCACGGTTAGTAGGAATACGAGGACGTGCAGACGAGTCGGGATGACAACGCGAATATAGTGATCACCAGAGAGGGTGTAGATAAGTTTGGCTTCTTGTATTTACAGGTAGTGTACATGACCCGCAACCAGGATTACAGCGAAAGTGAACAATAAGTCCCTAGAACAAAACCGATGATGATAATATGTAGCTCATATCGTAACAAATAAATTATATAAATTATTAACCAGAAAGCCAAAAGGCTTAGTGATTCCTTGCCGAAAGGGGGTGCTTTGTTACACTGAGGTTCATCCATCAAATTTATACTTCTCTTCTACATCATTTTTTATGATGTGGTCACAATTTGACCCCTGCTCACATCAGCTCATGTCACATGACCTTTAAACCGAAACTTGAATAACCACAAAAAAAAATGAAAAAAAAAAAATAAATAAAACGTATGAGAAGGGATTTATCTGTGCTTCCTCCCGTGTAATGACATGTTTACAAAGTTTCAGTTTTTGACCTCTGGTGACCTCAAATGGCTTGTGACCTCCACAAAAAACAATAAGGTTTTTCCTCGCACCATAACACATCCACATACTTAGTATGAAATCTACCCAAGCTTCCTACCTTGAGATAGCGTGTAAACAAGGTTTTCAGACTTTGACCCCTGGTGACCCCAAATGACCTTTGACCTCCACCAAAAACTATACGCTTCTTCCTCGCACCATAATGCATCCACATACTTAATATGAAATCAATCCAAGCTTCCTACCTTGCGATATGGTATAAAAAGATTTTCAGAGTTTGACCCCTGGTGATCCCAGACGACCTTTGACCTCCACCAAAAATAACAGAAATCTTCCTCTCACCATACCACATCCACATACTTGGTATGAAATCTATCCAAGCATCCTACCTTGAAATATCATGTAAACAAGGTTTTCAGACTTTGACCCCCGGTGACCCCAGATGACCTTTGACCTCCACCGAAAACAATAGGGTTCTTCCTCTTACCATAACACATCTACATACCAAGCATGAAATCTATCCAAGCTTTCTAACTTGAGATATCGTGTAAACGAGGTTTTCAGATTTTGACTCCCAGTGACCCCAGATGACCTTTGACCTCCACCAAAAACAATAGGGTTCTTCCTCTTACCACAACGCATCTACATACCAAGCATGAAATCTATCCAAGCTTTCTAACTTGAGATATCGTGTAAACAAGGTTTTCAGATTTTGACCCCCGGTGACCCCAGATGACCTTTGACCTCCACCAAAACAATAGGGTTCTTCCTCTCACCACAACGCATCTACATACCAAGCATGGAATCTATCCAAGCTTTCTAACTTGAGATATCGTGTAAACAAGGTTTTCAGATTTTGACCCCCGGTGACCCCAGATGACCTTTGACCTCCACCAAAAACAATAGGGTTCTTCCTCTCACCACAACGCATCTACATACAAAGCATGAATACCAACCAAGCTTTCTAACTTGAGATATTGTGTAAACAAGGTTTTCAGATTTTGGCCCCCGGTGACCCCAGATGACCTTTGACCTCCACCAAAAATGATAGGGTTCTTCCTCTCACCACAACGAATCTACATACCAAGCATGAAATCTATCCAGATTTCTAACTTGAGATATTGTGTAAACAAGGTTTTCAGATTTTGACCCCCAGTGACCCCAGATGACCTTTGACCTCCACCAAAAACAATAGGGTTCTTCCTCTCACCACAACGCATCTACATACCAAGTATGAAATTTATCCAAGCTTTCTAACTTGAGATATCGTGTAAACAAGGTTTTCAGATTTTGACCCCCGGTGACCCCAGATGACCTTTGACCTCCACCAAAAATGATAGGGTTCTTCCTCTCACCACAACGCATCTACATACCAAGCATGAAATCTATCCAAGCTTTCTAACTTGAGATATTGTGTAAACAAGGTTTTCAGATTTTGACCCCCAGTGACCCCAGATGACCTTTGACCTCCACCAAAAACAATAGGGTTCTTCCTCTCAATATGGGCCATCTATGTACCAAGTTTGAGAACTGTCCAACTTTCCCTTCTTGAGATATCGTGTAAACAAGCTAAGCCGTCACATACGCACACACACACACACACGACATCACCATCGCATAGATTCCTTGCCTGCCTTCGGCAAGGAATCAAAAAGCAACAAGACGTTGAGGTCTACTTCGATATTCAAAATAGCATGACATTTTGACATTTCGGTAAAGACATTTCTTATCATAAGATCTAATCATCTAGTCACACATTCTTTTTTCTATTCACTTCACTCCGTAACATGATTATATGCAAAACAGTACTGCATGCAAGTGTCGACAAAAAAGCCTCTTTGTAAATGGGTTTAAAGAAAGAATTGTGCTCCGCAAACGGGATTTCTTTTCCCGTCGAACAGTTTTAGTTAGCACAAACTACCGCCCGCTAAGAAGGTACATAAACATTGTACACAACCCTCAAAACTAGAAAACAACAACGAACTTATGGGACTTTCCTCGATGGACTCCCAGTAAACCACCGTTGAGGTATGGAGAATGGTACGAGGCTTGTTTAGTCTTGCACGTCCAGCCAAAGATTCCACCCTCAACACACTACCGCAGGGCCCATATAAACCGAAGGATCCTGTGAGCCCTCAACACCGTACCCTCGGCAAACTTGACCCTCATGTAACTTCATCATAAAGGTAGCAAGTCTATATAAAATACGACGGTCTTAACACCGGTGGTCTAGACAAAGTGTCATCGTGTACCACTATTTTGATCTATACAATGCATCCACACTATATAGTACATTATGCTTACTACAAGTTTTCAGTGCGAACTCTGGTCAAACGACCTTTCACCCATGCGCAACAGCAGTCACTAAGTTCTTGTCTCATTACCGCATCAACACACCATGTATAACACTGGTTTCTATGCTTCTTAGCATGAGAGATCCTCCTGTACATTGTTTCCATGATTTTGACCTTTAGAGACTTCCACAAAAACTGTACTGGTTCACAAAATCAATATAGAGCATACTAATATGCTAAAAATAAAAAGTTAAATATTCATATCCTATTTTCCAGATACCCTGTTTACAAAGTTTTCAGAATATGATCTCTGGTGGCATCAAATGACCTACGACCTCCACTACATACAGGTGTTTTTTTTCGTATAGTGCACCTACACACAACGTACGTACTCACGCCATTACTAAGGAGCTTTCGATTGAGTGAACGTGGACTGCGTTCAAGTCGATCAGCGTGTCTACGTGAAAGCGTCGACTGGTTAGGTACGTCAACTGTTATAGCCTGTTTCGATCCTCCAGTACATGGGTCGACGTAGACGAGTCGTATAAAACATGGAAGTGTTACAGTCGATACGTAGGAATTTGCTCAACCATGCATAGCGCTAGTTAACAACATGGACTTCAGCTTTTTAAAGTTGTTGGTACGTTTTTATGGCGATATGTACAACAGTAACAACATAGGCTAACTTCACGGCGTATTAAACTTGCTGCAAGAAAACATGCCCAAAACAGAACAAATTCCCCAACGCAACCATCACTGACTCGACATTTTAGGTAAAAAGCGATCACAATTACAAAACAGATCATGGCGAGAGAAACTAGCATGTTACTGAGGTGCACTTGTTGCCGCTTCATCCATTTTCATAAATTCTGTGACGTCACACGTGTGAACAGCGTTGCAGTTTGAGACGAACGGCAAAACCAGGGTGGACACGTTCTCGATTTTGATAGTGGACGAGGGAAACGACGTGACGCATGCGCAGAGGCTTAAAATGACGTAATCTCGTAGCAGTCGACTATGTGGACGTGCAAATCGAAAGCTCCCTATTAACGCATAGGTTTCCCTTTTCATCGAAACCAAAACTGACAAGTCTATATAGCCTTACATTTTCATTGTTTTGGGCCGATTCTATTCAGTGTTCTCCACTAGCTGCTTTGCTCCGCCCGTACAAAATCTGCCACACTACTTCAGCGCCCGGACAAAACTTTGCCGCCCGCACAGAAACTGACCCGCCCGGTCAAGAAGTTGTCTGTACACTCAGTCACAAACACCACAACTTAGTCATTTGACTGCCTTTTATATTTGATTTCAAATACTCATGACAAGCAATGTATAATAAAACATCGGAGATACAAACCCAGCTCACTTGC